>JAGDYQ010000048.1:3934255-3984355 GCA_021962125.1 Bulinus truncatus | reverse complement strand
TACCTGCGAGAATTAAGTGTTTTAACCAAATGATCATATCGAAGAAGTAGCCTATTTTGGGCAAGTGCGCATGATCATTGGGAGAGGGGGGCACAATATTAACAGGTGACGCCTTGTAAACTACGCCACGACTATCGAGCTCAGAATTCAAGCGCACATCCACCCTCCCTCTGTCGTGGCTATCAGAATTTCCAGCCGTCTTTCCATTTTCTCAGCGAAAATTAAAACTTTCCCTTTTTCAAAATAATAACCATAACTATAACCCTTAACCAGTATAAAAATGCGGGATGTATTCCTCTACTCATTAACCAGAACCAACCCAACGACTCTCCACCTTAAAACATCCGATATGCCGAGTACAACTTTCAACTGACTTAAAAAGGTTGCTAGTTCGGTATGTGGAAGGTTCATAGTATAACGGTAAAACCTGACGCCAGGCTTAGCCAGTGCCATGTTAAAAACATTCTACACCCGGGTGTCGGGAATATACATGAGCAGGCGAAGTGGCTAAAAAAATGCCGCCCCAAAGATCGATGGGGGAAAAAAAAGTATGAAAATTGGCCCGGCACCACGTGATATCGGGGTCATGGGGCGAGGGTGTGGCGGTCATGACGTACACATCAAAACATGAATGACCAGACAGGGCGACACATTCTGGCTGTTAGAAGTTGTGTCAACCAGAGCAGGGTACGTTGCTGAATGGCGACTGTGACGTGTAGAATTGCCCTTCTCCCCCACCAACCCCAGTTCACCACAGGGTCAAGGTTCCAGCCACTATGTTTGTGTAGATTCGTTTCATCGACGTCGCCTTCCCCCCCCCCCAATCGTTTCACTGACGTTCTCCCCCCCCCCCCAAACGTTTCAGTGACAGACATCGTCGTTCCCCCCCCCCCTCCAAAACGTTGCACCAACGTATTCGCCCCGACCTTATAAATACGTGAATGGCAGTAATTGAGTTAGTAAGGTGCTGACAGACATATGAGTTAGACGTAGAGTAGTGTAGATAGTTCGAAGATTCTAAGAGTTAGTTGTAAACTTGTAGTGACATTTGTTTAAGTAGACATCATTAGACAAAGGACTGATATTGTATATATATCTATATTCACCTATGTTTAGAAGCAATTAAAGTTTGATCTGTTGTGTTCGTATACCAAGCCTTGGCGTTGATATATTTATTAGTTAGAAAAGTTAACGTTACATATTTGAAAACAACAACGTAACATTTGGCGAGCCTGCCCAAAGATATTTCTGGAATCTTCATCTAAGTCAGCAACATCAGCCAACAGTGCAGTCACACTTACTCAACAACAGCCCAGAGAGGAGTCACACCGACACAGCAGCCAATAGAGGAGTCACACTGACTCTGTAGCAGCCAATAGAGAAGTCACACTGACTCAGCAGCCAATAGAGGAGTCTCACTGACTCGAGAGCAGCCAACAGAGGAGTCACACTGACTCAACAGCAGCCAGAGAAGAGTCACACTGACTCTGCAGCAGCCAATAGAGGAGTCTCACTGACTCGAGAGCAGCCAATAGAGGAGTCTCACTGACTCGAGAGCAGCCAACAGAGGAGTCACACTGACTCAACAGCAACCAGAGAAGAGTCACACTGACTCTGCAGCAGCCAATAGAGGAGTCTCACTGACTCGAGAGCAGCCAATAGAGGAGTCTCACTGACTCGAGAGCAGCCAACAGAGGAGTCACACTGACTCAACAGCATCCAGAGAGGAGTCACGCTGACTCTGTAGCAGCCAAGAGAGGAGTCACACTGACTCTGCAGCAGCCAAGAGAGGAGCCACACTGACTCATATATAATCTAGGAGAGCAGAGAAGGCGACAAGAGGAGTCAGTCAGTCTGTGTTAATATATTCTTAAAACCAGATAAGTTTCCTTTTAAATTTGATCTTAGTGCACAATCAAATGTCTCGTTTATTTTGAATCCGTATAGATATTTTGTTGGTAGTCTCTCACTGAGTACATCTTTGTTACTTTTGTAACGGAGTGTTTAAAAGCGGTGCTCGGAGAGATTACATAACATTTATTTGTTAGATCGTTACTGTCTAGTTTGTGTATATGTGACAGTATTGTTTTATTTGTTGTTATTATCAGTTTTCTCTGCCTTTTGTCTTGTTTATTTCGTATTGTATTTGTACCGCAGAAATTTACTTAGTTTGTGTGTTAGATTGTAGATAATAAGTATTTCATTATCCTTATTTAGTTGAAGTTAATATTAAGATAAGTCAAGGTAACTTAATTTGTTTGTAAATCATTATTCATAACTCAGAATGTCGTCATTCGAACAGTTCGTTACCTTAGGACAAACATTAGGGATAGAGACAAAAAAATTAGAGAAATGGGCGCAGGATAGGTTAGAGAAGGAACAAGCTAGGTTAGAGAAGGAACAGGCTAGGTTAGATAAGGAACATGAGAAGGAACAGGATAGGTTAGAGAAGGAACAGGCTAGGTTAGATAAGGAACATGAAAAGGAACAGGCTAGGTTAGATAAGGAACATGAGAGAGAACAGGCTAGGCTAGATAGGGAACATTCTTACAACATAGCAGAAGGCCAGTTAAGAATCAAGCACTTAGAATTAGAGAAAGAGTTAAGGGATAGTCAGCTCAATAATCCCACACCTCTACCCACCCCACTGTCAACCATAGATCATAGTCTTGCTCACTATAAATACCATCTATTTGATGAACAGAAGACGACAATAGACAATTTCCTCACCAAATTCGAACGGGACATGAAGGAACTCGACTTCCCCGAATCCAAATGGACGTACTTGTTAGGTAAATCTTTTACTAGTGACGTTTTCCTTAAGATATGTTTAAACCAGGACAGTTACCAGGTAGCTAGAGAACAGCTTCTAAGGACATATCGACAGACAGAAGCAAGTTTTAGGAAGGCGTTTCATCAGACAGCTTTACAAAAGGACGATGACCCCCAGACATATTTTGACAAATTAGGTACTGCCTTGGATAAATGGCTACAATATGCTAAGGTAGAAAGGACATTCGAAGCCTTTAGGACATTTTTCTTGTTAGACAAGGCCATTCATTCCTGCCACCCTGAGTTGAAGTCATTCATTTTAGAAAGGGGACCAAAGACAGTAGAGACAGCTGTGGACCTAATAAGGAAATATAAAACCGCTCACCCTGATAGACCCACAACTACAGTAGAAACTGGTATACAGGACATTATATGTTTTAGTAGCGACACAAGCAGGTCCCATCACAGACATAGTCAGAACAGAGTAAATGAAAATAGAACGGTAAATAGGACAGAATTAATATGTCGAAGATGCAACAAAAAAGGACATTTTGCTAGGGACTGTCCTTTGAACCATAATAATAGACAATCTAGGTCACCTGAGGACAACCGTAGAGACAATTATCAGGGAAGAGGTAGAAGTAGTTCAAGAGACAGGGTTCATGACGTCATGAGTACATTAGAGCCATCCAAGCCTTTCACAGTAACAAAAGGTAGAGTAGGACACAATAGCGTAGACGTGCTAAGAGATTCAGGGTGTAATACAGTTTTAGTTAAGAAATATTTAGTTCGACCTTCCCAATACACTGGCAGATTTGGTAAATGTAGAGGCTTTGACGGACAAATTACAACTTACCCAATAGCAGAAATAGACATACAATCTATTTTAATGGTGGAGTGGAAGCACAGGTAGTTGACAGTCTCATTACAGACCTTATTATAGGTAATAGTGTTGTGGAGATCAAGGACGATAGAAATAGCAGGCAAACTAGGACAAATTACAAACAAAAGCCCAGAGTTAGATTCAGTGACCTACAGCACAGTAGTACCCGTAGTGTAAAACCAATCATTTGTTTTCGTTGTGGGTTACACAACCACAAGTCTAGGGCCTGTCCAAAGCGTGTAGATGAAGTTATTTGTAGACAGTGTTGTAAAATGGGTCACAGAGAACAGTTCTGCTCTACAATTGCTGAATATAATAGGAATTACCGCCAGAAATATATAAATTAACCCAAGTTAAGCAGACTATGAGTTTATAGCTTTAATTACTAAGTAGAATGCCAATTAAACCATAAGTTATAAGTTGATGTTGTTACCATAACAGTAGTAAGAATATGATGTTTGCTAAGGCTAAGTAATATATGCAAAATGCGGAGTCAAAGGTAAGTGATATAGATAGATATACTGAATTAAGTATGATCAGCTAAGTCCAGAAGTTACACGGTAAGTTTAGATGTCTTGTTTCTTTGACTCGTGCACTAAGATACTGAGATAATATGTTCAATATCCCCCCCCCCCCCCTCTAAAGAATATGCCCTTAAAATTTCATAGCTAGTTATTCACAGGCTGACTAACAAAGACCAGTACCTATATATCGTCATACAAGTTCAAGTCGCCACCTTTGTGAGGGCCTAAACATTTATCTGTTACCAACGATCTAATTTCACCTGTTTTCCCCTCATCATATTTGTTCTACGTGTAGCCCCTCACTCAAAGACGCACTCAATAATTTCCTGTTACCAACGATATGCAGAACGTCATCAACAGTTACATCAATGAAACAGACAAAACTAAAACCACGCCTCATACATTGACACACCTCATACATTGACACGTTTACCACAAGAGGTGTAGTTAATGTCACTTCGACCTCAAGTTCACCAGCGAGTGACTATTACAGACAATGGAACGTTTTCGTCTTTCCCGTCGGACACGTTGTGTAAAACTGACCTGTATGCCCCATCACCTATTTGAACCAAGACATCAAGGAGCAATACAAGCCAGTAACAGAATGAACTTGTTTGTATTATAGAACATTGCATTCATTATGTTTTTTTTTGTTTCGTGCTTTATTAAGTTTTGTAATTTATTAAAATGTATTACGTTATATTACATTGACTTATGCATAGATGCTTGACAAGTAGTCTAGACATGTTTGATTTGACATCCATACCATTTTCAATGTGATGTAATACTGTTCCCCACTAGACTTTTTTATAATAATGTTTGTTAGTTTGTTTTACTACGTAAAACTTGGAAAGGAGGGAGGTATGTGACGTGTAGAATTGCCCTTCTCCCCCACCAACCCCAGTTCACCACAGGGTCAAGGTTCCAACCGCTATGTTGTGTAGATTCGTTTCATCGACGTCGCCTTCCCCCCCCAATCGTTTCACTGACGTTCTTCCCCCCCCCCCCAAACGTTTCGGTGACAGACATCGTCGTTCCCCCCCCCCCCAAAAACGTTGCATCAACGTATTCGCCCCGACCTTATAAATACGTGAATGGCAGTAATTGAATTAGTAAGGTGCTGACAGACATATGAGTTAGACGTAGAGTAGTGTAGATAGTTCGAAGATTCTAAGAGTTAGTTGTAAACTTGTAGTGACATTTGTTTAAGTAGACATCATTAGACAAAGGACTGATATTGTATATATATCTATATTCACCTATATTTAGAAGCAATTAAAGTTAGATCTGTTGTGTTCATATACCAAGCCTTGGCGTTGATATATTTATTAGTTAGAAAAGTTAACGTTACATATTTGAAAACAACAACGTAACAGCGACAAACAGATTAGGAAACAGAATGCTTCTTCGTAAACTTTAGGCTATATATATAAAAAAAAAGACTATCAATGAACAAATGTATCGCTCACAGTGATATTTATAAAAATATGTGCATGAATAATCAATGAGACCTTTTGCCAAACAAAGGAAAACAGACTGCTCTATGCATAGCAAACTTCCTTTGTAATTATATCAACAATCAAATTACAAAAAGAAAAGCTGTATGGACAGTTTACAATATATCTTGTGGTACGTGAGGTTCTCTCAACAGCACTGGGGAATAAACTACATGTACGTTCACAATTCTATATACTTCATGTACAGTACACTTACAATGCTATACACTACAGATACAGTGCACTCACAATTCTATGCACTACAGATACAGTACACTCACAATTCTATACACTACTTGTACAGTACACTTACAATGCTATACACTGCAGATACAGTACACTCACAATTCTATGCACTACATATACAATGCCCTCACAATGCTATACACTACATATACAATGCCCTCACAATTCTATACACTACAGATACAGTGCCCTCACAATGCAATACACTACAGATACAGTGCCCTCACAATGCAATACACTACAGATACAGTGCCCTCACAATGCAATACACTACAGATACAGTGCCCTCACAATGCAATACACTACAGATACAGTGCCCTCACAATGCAATACACTACAGATACAGTGCCCTCAATATGCTATACACTACAGATACAGTGCCCTCACAATGCTATACACTACAGATACAGTGCCCTCACAATGCAATACACTACAGATACAGTGCCCTCACAATGCAATACAGTACATATATCAGGCATTGCCCAGTCCAAGCATGACGTCAATCAGAGACGCCTTTTGTATTGTGCGTAGTAAAGAAAACATGTTAAGGCACGCCCCATAATCAATGAATACAGATTTGGTTCTCTTTTCAAGTGATTAAATATGGCAATTAAAAACAAATACTGGCTAATAAGGAGCAGCACAAAACACAAAGAATAGGCCACCAATGCCATATGCAATACACAACTTATGCCATACACCAGACTACATATAGAATAGACCATCAATGCCATATTCAATACACAACTTATGCCATGCACCAGACTACATATAGAATAGACCACCAATGCCATATACAATACACAACTTATGCCATGCACCAGACAACACATATAATAGACCACCAATGCCATATACAATACACAACTTATGCCATACACCAGACAACACATATAATAGACCACCAATGCCATATACAATACACAACTTATGCCATACACCAGACAATACATAGAACAGACGTCATATTATTGTTGGAGACGAACCTGCGAGTTCCCAGACAGAACTGTACTTACGGTCTCCCTTTTCAAAAAATCAATGTATAACATCAAACAGATGCTGGGGGTGATGCTTTATTTATTTATTCGGCTTCATCCCCCGCACTTTTACTTCAGTACACTGATCTACATCATGTGTGGGTATCTATACCGTACAAATATACAAGGAAAATCTGTTTATCGTGTCATTATATGGGGGGGGGGGGCAGTCATAACATGCCATCATGGAGAGGAACGTGTACAATATCAATATAAAGGGCAATCCGAAATACAATGGATTCCGCTTAATTGGGACACCGCTTAATTGGGACAGCCGCTTATTTGGGACAAATCTCAAAGAAACCAAACCAAGAAGCCAATAGTAAATGTGTATGTTTAATTGGGACAGCCGCTTAATTGGGACAAAAAGCCGCGGTCCCGATGTGTCCCAATTAAGCGGAATCGACTGTATATCAATGTACAAGGTGCGATATCTTTAACATATCAATATAAAAGGAGCCATCCAAATGCGGTATACTAGTTTACCTTAATACAGTGGCGGCGAACCTTCTTTTTTTTTGGGGGGGGGGGGGCGCATGCCCAAAATGCAAAAAAAAAAAACAACATTTATAGCAAAGTGCCAACACTCCAATTAAAATTTTAAAAAGTGATATTTTAGCCGCGTGCCGATTGGTGAGTCTCTGCGTGCCGACCGTGGCACGCGTGCCATAGGTTCGCCACCACTACCTTAATATGCATGTATCAATATAAAGAGGTATCTAGAATACGTGGGACCATGCTTGGCGGCGAACAAAACTAAACAAAGAGCTGCATATGGCTCAAAGAGCAGCATGTGGTATAAAGAGCAGCATAATGTTCAAAGAGCAGCATATGGCTCAAAGAGCAGCATATGGTTCAAGAAGCAGCATATTGTTCAAAGAACAGCATATGGCTCAAAGAACAGCATATTGTTCAAAGAGCAGCATATGGCTCAAAGAGCAGCATATGGCTCAAAGAGCAGCATATGGTTCAAAGAGCCGCATTTAGCCACAAATGACCTATAACACATAGATTTCCATAAAATATCAATGTACATTGAAATTTCAATCCCAACAATATACAGGGATGGCCATGGCTTAGCATCGCACGGGGATTTATTTAATAATATAAACATATAAAAGATATTTTTTCCCAGGGGCAATAACAGCTTATATAAGCTAACCACATACTGCCTATAGCTTATGAGTGTACATGGACAGAACACATATAGTCAATGTGTGTACATGGACACCTACAGCCAACCTGTGTACATGAACACCTACAGCCAACCTGTGTACATGAACACCTACAGCCAACCTGTGTACATGAACACCTACAGCCAACCTGTGTACATGAACACCTCCAGCCAACCCTGTGTACATGATTATCTATCTACCAGTGTTCAGTCCTAATAGAATCTAAGCACTAGGCAGTGATCGCTCTTCTCTGTGTGTTGATTATAAGGAGTCTTCTATAAATAGATCACCCCCCCCCACCCACCATCCCAAATTTAAATCAAACATCGGTCAGGTGGACATTAAATACTTTAGACAGAGGGGGTCAAACACGGCATCCAAGGGGAGGAGAGGCGGTAAAAAAAAATGTACAATCAACTGCTGTGTTGCAATTTTTGAGCAAAGGACACCGAAATGAACTTTGGCCTTTTGTTTACTAGGTACATCGTTTTTTTTGTTTTTAAAAGAATTCCGAGACATAATATTTTTTTTTTCGAAGGTAGCGCAACAATGAATGGCAGGGAGCATATGTAAGAAACACAAGTACAAACCGAGGTAGAAACCAAAATAAAAAATTTAAACAGAGGAAAATGAAATGATCGGCCAGCCAGATGAGACAACGTTCTCGGGGAGGTCGGGAGGGGGGGGATCTAAATGTGGCCGTTGCCACGTGACAGCATGGGATATCGACAAGATACAAATTCCAACAGATGTTTACACAGGATGTGTGCGAGGATACAAGCAGCACAATGAAGCACAACATATAAACGTTGATATAATTTGATATCCTGATAGGGAAGTGGAGGGAAACGGACAGACATGCAGACTTTGTAGGCAGTCGGAAAAATAAAAAAAAAGGACTGCCGTATTGGAAGAGCGGAGCTAGTGTTGTTTTCGTCGACGAAAACTAAAACCTTCGTTAACGAAAATGTTGAATTTTCGTCAACGAGAACTAAAACTAAAACTAATATTAGCAGCAAGACTAAAACTAGACGAAAACTGAAATTATTACAGAAAAAGCGAAATAAAAACTGAAACTAAAATATAGTGTTGCTTTCATTCACGAAAACTAAAACTAAAACCTTCGTTAACGAAAATATTGACTTTTCGTCAACGAGAACTAAAACTAAAACTAAAATTAGAAGCAAGACTAAAACTAGACGAAAACTAAAATTATTACAGAAAAAACGAAATAAAAACTGAAACTAAAATATGACCTGGGACTAAAACAATACTAAGCGGAGGACAAGAAGACAATAGACAGAATGAAGGACTGAGAAGATGAACAGAAAAATGGACAGATGGATAAATGTGATGAGAGAAAAAAGACAGATGTGTATAAAGTAGGTTTAGAAGGACAGACTAACGGTCATGATGATGTACGGACAGGGAGACGACTATCAACGATAGAAAGAAAGACTGGCACACGGACTGAATGGCAGATGGAAGAACAGATAGATCGATATAACGAAAGGCGGTAATACAAAATATATTAAAAAGAAACAACAAATAATTAGACAGACCAACAGGAAAGTAGACGAAAAGTCAAATGGAATTACGAAAAAATTTCTAGATGAACAGATTGGTGGATAGAAAGATAGATGTAAAGAGAAAAGAGAATTATATATATATATATATATATATATATATATATATATATATATATATAAGAAATCAAATTGGAAACAGATGGACAGACAGACAGATAGGACAGAATTCTATGATAAGAACCTGATCAATAACTTTGTTGGGTGTTTTCAATGTCTCAAGTAGGCTTCTTCCTCGAGTGGATAGCTTCGTGCAGCTCCGCCCCAAACCGGGCTAATTGAAAGAGATATTTTCCTAAAGAAATCTGCCGGTCTCGAGGATTATTTCAAACATGTAGGCGCTGATGCTATTCAATGGATTACACTCGAGGCGCGTGTGCACACACTCACACACCAAGCACATATTCCCCCCCCCCCCCATAAATCCAACTGGCTGTTTCGGTAAACGTATAATGGAATACACAATGCATGACGCACAACAATTGAAAGACGTGTGTTCTCTTCCTCACTGAAAGTTGAAGTCAATTAACAGTAAGCAGTAAAATAATGTTTGAAAAAATAAAAAGTATTTCAAGAAACAATAACAAGTAGAGATTAGTCGTCCGCTAGCTGCACCGTTTGATCTACATTTGACATTCCGTATAAATAACATTTACATTATCTTTCGTGTAGTTACTAGAGAAATTATTATTTTTGGTTGTTGTTTTCAATTAACTTAGTTTTTATAAAATGTAGTCCCCGCGTGGGGTGGGGGGGGGGTCCAAGCCCTTTGCGGTCCAAACGCTGTCCAAAGTCTGCGATAAAATGACCTGGTAGTTGACAAGAGCCCCTGAAATTGAATTTTTGAGGGGTTCGAATACTTTCTGGCGGCGACACTTCAATGCGTATGAAAAAAAAAGGTTGGGGAAACTACAATAACAGAAAGTGACCAAAAAGTGTTGATGCAGTGGTCGTCTTGCCCCATTTAAATTTGCAGAGCTACATGTGTACCTGACTTGTAAAGTTGGGGGAAGTAAAGGCGGCTGGGCGTCGTGCAAACCAGACAATCCCTTTATATGCCGAGGTTATAGAAACAGATGAATTCTACACTTCATCTGCCCCGATGGCCCGTTCGGGCTAAGGGAACTTTACTTACTTACTTATCTACTCCCGATGGCCCATCAGGGCTAAGTGAACAATACTTACTTGCTTACAAAAAAAAACAACAACACATGGATTGATATTTCAGGCCACTGGATAGTCAGTACTGAACAGCCAGACCCACCGATCTATCTCTCAACATAATCTAAAGCATCCAGTTACAGTTTCATTATTCAGAAGCAGACTGTAATTCCATATTACCACTGCCCATCCAACGAGATCTACAGTGTATAATGTAGCTATCATTCATTGTGTTACAATTTTTAATTCAGCTCCAACAGCCAATAAGACACTGTTTTCAAGAAATATTGAAATAATGGTGCAAACTAGATATAACAACATTGTGTGGACGTGTGTGTGTGGGGGGGGGGGATGGGGGGAGAGAATTAAGTAAAAATTTAATTTAAAAAAAAAAGAAAGATGGTTTACTAGGGGGAAAAAACTGATTACAAGAAACATCCTTTAATGATAACATATTGAACATATCTGTGTCACCATTGACATTAAGTCGACCAAAGTTATTGTGTGAAGCGAGCATTACTTTTCAAAAGTATCGATACCGTAATTTAAGCAGTTTTCACCGATACAATGTTTCACGTAACTTTTTTTTTTTAAGTTTATAGGAAGACCCACAACTATCAACCGGTACAGGGAGATGGGTGGGTAGGGATGGGAGGGGGGGGCTGTACCTGTACCTGGCATGGTTTCCATTAGCCAGCGCAACCAAGCGTGACCATTGATCTTTCCTGTCATTCCTCGTGTAACTGATTATTGCCTACATCTTTTAAAAAAAAAAAAAAATAAAAAGGGATTACCACGGAACGATTGTGTACCGTGACAGACGGGGGTGACTCCAGGTACAAATGTCACCAACGAATTTTTTTTCTCTTCATTTCTCCAAAAGCCCCCGCCCCCCCCCTCCAATCCCTTTTCACAATTTCACCTTAAGCCTGCACATGTGGAGTCAAACAAAAAAACGGCCAGAAGTAAGTCAAAACTCATGAAGCCAACAACTGAACGAGTCGCTGCCGTTATCCTCGGCACGGAATAAAAAGAAAGAGAAATGTTCCTCAGCGATCTAAACGAAATTTCCGAAGCAAATAAAAGTTGCTACAAATTCTCCGTATGTCAGTTTGTACCCTCTTTCATAAGTACACCCCCCCTCCCCGACTCACACACCAAATACAGCAGTATGGATGAATGTAAGGGGAGCTCTCAATCCCAATCCTTCCCTCCATTAAAACAAGGTCATTTATATGCCCTGTTGGACTGAAATAAGCTCCACAGTAGGATATTATATCCCTTAATCCCATAACCGCTGTTAGGGAAGGGGGTGTAGTGTTGTTTTCGTTGACGAAAACTAAAACTAGAACCTTCGCTGACGAAAATGTTGACTTTCCGTCAACGAGAACTAAAACTAAAACTAAAATTAGCAGCAAGACTAAAACTAGACGAAAACTGAAATTATTGCAGAAAAAACGAAATAAAAACTGAAACTAAAATATATTGTTGCTTTTGTTCACGAAAACTAAAACTAAAACCTTCGTTAACGAAAATGTTGTCTTTTCGTCAACGAGAACTAAAACTAAAATTAGAAGCAAGACTAAAACTAGACGAAAACTAAAATTATTACAGAAAAAACGAAATAAAAACTGAAACTAAAATATGACCTGGGACTAAAACAACACTAGGGGGGTGAGACCGTGGGGGGGGGGGGGGTGCTCTGCTAGCGTTCCCCCCCCCAACCCCAACAGCCGTATGTGCAATGATCACGGGGGGGGGGGGGAACACTGAAGACATTAGTATCTGGAAAACACTGGATCACGTACAATCGGGCTAAACCCACCGAAGCGCCACCAAGAGGCGTCATTCAAACGGGATCTGAAGAGCTACCAGAGAAGAAAGCTCCATCAGCTTCACCCCCCCCTCCCCCAACATCAGTGGTCCCCGAAACCCCACGGGCAGCGGTGAAAATTATCAAACGTCGAACCGGTCCGCGCGCGAGAAAAAGGTTGGGGGGGACCACTGCTATACATAACTCAAGCCTAGGCCAACCCGTTTCTCTGTCGAATGTGGTACTCACAAAACACACACACACAACATTACTTCTACACAACTGAACTACTCACCAAGTTCCCTGGAGATTATTTAAAAAAAAAATAGCAACCTCCAATCAGATAGACCAGGGCTTCTTAAATTATGGGTCGCGACCCCATTTGGGGTCGCGTAGCAAAATTCTGGGGTCGCGAGAGATAAAAATACAATTTAACAGAAAATGTTTTTTTAACTTGTAAAATATTAATTTATTTTTCTTTTATATTTGTACGGGGTCGTCAAGAAACTCGCAATCATAAACGGGGTCGTGAATTACAAAAGCTTAAGAAGCCCTGAGATAGACCAAAGTGTTCTCTCCCACTGGAGGATCGCGAGCTGATTCCAAGCAAATTTTTCATAATTACTGAACAGAGGGGGGGGGGGGGTCGCCGAAAACTAGCTTGTTTTTAAGTGGACCGCGCATGGCGAAAGTTTGAGAATCAGTGAGATTGAGACAACAGTCGATCATTTATATATCCTAGTCATCACACAACATAAGCAGATTTACATTAAAACTGAAAACCACATCAAAGTATTAATGACAATGTCAACCGACGACTGATTACCATAAAAAAGTCAGCATACACCAGCTCATGAATAAATATAAAAAAAAAACGTCAGCATACAGCAATGGCTGTCATAAATCCCAACCGACGTGATATACACAGCAGTGGGTGTCTAATATATTATAACAAGTGATTACCATAAATGTCTACTCGCGGCTACCAATTAACATACAACGGGAAGGGGGGGGGGGCGTTACCCAATTAAACGGCTGGGCGTCCTCGTTTATGTGTGAGGTGCTCGAGAAATAAATGTAAGAAGTCTTTAATAAGGAAGATCGTTCCAGAATCAAACCTCACAAGCGTGAAGCATTCCGACGGAAGAAAAACATTGATATCAGGAAAACAGAAGATAACCTTTAAATCTGTGGCGCTGGTGTAGGTGTGAGGCGCCGGTGGAGGGAAGGGCGTGGGTAAACATCAGGCATTGTACCAAGAAACAGAAAAAAAAAATCATTTTTCGGTGACCCTAAACAATCTGGTAGCGAAGGAGGTAAAACAACAACCTAATAACGTGCAGTGAGTTGTTGTACTGGGTTGGACCAGTGATGGTGGACCAGTGTAACACACACACAGAACTCTACAACAGACTAACATGCATAAGGATCTATGGTAGTAACTAGAATACAACCCAATAACGTGCAGTGAGGCGTTCTACTGTACTGCACTAATGTTATCTCTATACTTATAAGACGCATTTGTTGTCTGTCTGTCTGTTCCCTTATAACTCAAGATCCAGACAACCAAATAATGTGAAATTTGGTACAAGTACACATAATTACATGGTGAAGGTTTCGTTTCATCAATAAATTATTTTATTTTAGTATATTTTACTATATAAAAGTAATCTCGACGGCGCCATAGATAAAACTCTTCTGTGACGTCATTTCCCGATGATCGAATAGAACCTGCGCGCTGGTGCTATATTGTGCCTTTGTGATGCAAAGAATTGTTGTTTTTTCATGCTTCCCGATTTGTACAGTTTGAGGAAGGTAAATGAATGAGGAAGGATTTTGGAAGAAGTGTGAAGCCATAATAATATGTATATATATATATATATATATATATATATATATACATATATATATATATATATATATACAGAGAAAGAGAGGGGGGGAGGGAGAGAGATAAAGCGAGAGAGAGAGAGGGGCTGGGGGGAGAGAGAGGTGAGGACGGTTGGAGGGAGGAGGGAGGGAGGAGGGAGGGAGGGGGGAGAGAGAAGGGGTGAGGGAGAGAGGGAGAGAGAACGGGAGGGAAGGAAAAAGACGGAGAGGGGGAGTAGGGAGGGAGATAGAGAGGAGGGAGGGAGAGAGAGAGGGAGGGAGAGAGGGAGGGATAGAGATAAAGAGAGAGGGGGGCAGGGAGGGAGAGAGAGGAAACTAGGGTGGAAGGAAGGGGAGGAGGGGGAGGGAGGGAAAGGGGGAGAGGAGGGCGGGAGAGAGGGAGGGAGGGGAATGGGTGAGGGAGGGATGGAGAAAGAAGGGAGGGAAGGAGGGAGGTGGGAGAAATGGGAGGGATGAGAGATAAAGAGTGAGAGGGTGGCAGGGAGGGAGAGAGAAGGAAGGAGGAAGGGAGGAAGGGGGAGAGAGGGAAGGAGAGGGATGGAAAGGGGGAGAGAAGGGGTGGAGAGGGGGAGAGAAGGAGATGGGAGAGGGAGGGGGAGGGAGGTAAAGGGAGAGAGAGGAGGGAGGGAGAGAGAGGAAGGGAGAAAACAAAAGGTAAACAGAAAACCTTATTTTAAACCCGGGCAAAGCCGGGTACTTACAACCAGTGCCGGCCTGAGACTTTTGTGTGATATAGGCAAGGACAGAAATGCCGCCCTTTTTAGTTTCATTTTTCTAAGAAAACTCTATAAATGCTATTATTTTGAAGTAAATCCAAATTATGAAAATAAAAATATGATATCTTTATAGTTGTATTGCTGGTCTTCATTCTTCATAACAAATTTTTAAAATTTTGGCAATTTTATAAAAGTTAAAGAGTTTTAAGTATACTTGTGAATTTTTTGAGAATTTTTTTTTGCTAGGTTAAAAAAGTAATGAAAAATTAAAAAAAAAATGAAATGTCATGTTTATTAAGCATTAAAAAGATTGAAGAGAATTCAAGAAAAATATGCTTTTCTAGCTTTTGCAGAGGCAAACTTTCAATTACTTCGGTCAGATCCAAATCTTCTGCAATCGTTTTCTCTATAGATATTGTAGCTAAACCAACCAAACGATGCTGAGACATGGTAGAACGAAGATATGTTTTTATGAGTTAGAGCACTCGCCATTGTTATCGGGAGTGTAAGCAAAATTCGCAATGCCGAGTACACATTCGGAAAAAGAGCAACCACGCCCATTCCACATATATAGTCTAATATAACTCTAGGTAACCAAGCCCATTCCACATAGATAGTCTAATATAACTCTAGGCAACCGAGCCCATTCCACATAGATAGTCTAATATTACTCTAGGCAACCACGCCCATTCCACATAGATAGTCTAATATTACTCTAGGGCTTAATTTTTCTGTAATTATCTTTGTATAAGCCAATAATTCATCGCACATTTCTGTTGCATTCATGTCTGCTGAATCTTTGTTTTCAAATGTTAAAGCTAATTGAAGGTCCATGCAATCTTTGAAAACCTCTCTTTAATCCAATAGTTTCATTATTTGTTATCCTCATTTTTAGTTCTTTCCAATCATGATAACTGGTTAAATGATCTGGAAATTTTTCATGATGCTGCAATATACTTGACATATTTTTCCAGTCACAACTGCCATGTGTTGCTAAGGTAGATTTACTCCTGTTATATATTCTGCAGCAAAAACAATATACCTTATCTACTGACGTAGAATACATCAACCATTTCCTTTTTAAGGTTTCTCCGTTAGCCAGTTTGCGTGTATAGTGGTAATTAGAAAATTGTCTCCCACTTTCATCTTTTGGATAACCAGACTCAAATTTGATCTGCTTTGGATCATGCTGAATATGAAAACAACGAATATTATCACTTATATCTGGCCATTTAGCAGGATCCTCCATTATATCTTAATCTAATTTTGTTAACTGCAAAATAAGAAAATAATTTTGAAAATAGTGATGTAATAAATTAAGACCGTTAATCCACGTGACTTATTTGTTGTCGCCATTCTAAGCAATTATGTGCTCTTATTTAATTTTACACTTTATCAAATTCATTTATTTTATTTTAAATTTTTATATTTTTGATTTGATTTTATTTTGATGGAATTAGCCGCCCCTTGAAATAATGCCGCTCTAGGCAGCTTCCTATATCGCCTATACCTAAAGCCGGCACTGCTTGCAACTAGTAATGAATATTATAAATGTACCCTGCAAAACTTTTGCATAGAGTTATATTCCCTTAGGTTTGATCAGTCGGCTGGGTTATTTTTGGTTTCAGACAGATCCGATTTTTTCATAATTTTTATTACCATTGTCTACGTTTGACGATTTTAAACTGGTATTTTGTTGTATGTTTTCGTTATTTTCGATTTAACGCAGAACCCACACCGCTATTATTTATATAGATACTCTTCAATGGACCATCACAGGAACTGGAGTCACAGACACCGAGCTCAGGTAGGGGTTGAATTAAATAAATAAATAACTATTCCATGTAGTAAGATGTCCAACTGTGTTCGACCAGTGAAATGCATAGCAGATCACAATGGATCATTGTTTAGACCAGTGGTTCCCAAAGTGGTCCCTACGGACCCCCAGGGGTCCCTGGTAGCATCCAGGGGGTCCGCGCAAATTTTTTATTCTAGGGGTCCCTGAACAACTCCAGGGGGTCCGCGCAACGTTAAATGTAAAATAGTAAAATTAAAATCCATTTTATTTTAATGGAAATAAAAATAAAAACAATAAACTAAAAGCGTCAGCTAATTAAGTTAATAACAAGCATGGCACGGTTAGAGACAGACGGTAGAAAACACGCTTATGCAGAAAATGCGCCATATTTACTCTGACTCTCTGAGATTACAATGTCGGTCATGTTTATAGAGAGTTTGTATTTTTAGGTGACACATACCAGTGGGAAAAAAAGATGACCTGGTTAGGCTGGAATCAAAAGCAATGCTAAGCGCCCTTTTATTTTCAAGAGACAAATGTTGTGATAAGCTAATCATCTACTGTCTTGTATCGTATGTATGGCGCCGAAATTTCACATGGGCTTGATGAATGTTACAAAGAATTAGTGTCCCGAAGTTTCTAGGTTGAGAGGTGAATTTTCAAGAATATAGGTTGGACATTGTATTTTCAAGAATATGAATCATTAGGTCAGGGATGAGTAATTAATTAGTTTGTCATTAAAATACAAAAGTCCAGGGATACTGCTGTTTTGACTGAAATAACAGAATATCACCTATTAGGGACCGACCAATCAGAGACAAGGACGTGTGTTTGAAGACGTTGTAATTAGGGTCTTATAAAAGAAGCAAGCAGATATTTTTGACAGATAGATTGTGTGGTTTACAGTAATAAAAAAGATAAGGATTAAACGTTTTTTTCAAACAGTCAAAGAAAAATATTTGAAAACACCGTCACTGCAGAAACTCATTGGGACAACATATAAGTGAGATGATGATGCGACTGCGTGCTTCTTATAACATTTCTTTATTGATTTCAAAGTCCGGAAACCTGCATACTATTGGTGAAGGCATTATTTTACCAGCTGTAAGTGAGGTAATACGCACCGTGTTGCACAAACCAGCTTTTGACATTATAAAAAGAATTCCACTGAGTAAAGAAGTATAAAGAAGTATAAAGAAGGATTGACGAATTGGCTCAGTCCGTAGAAAATTCTTTATGTGAGTACCTAAAAACATCTGAATTCTCTATATAGCTTGATGAGTCAACTTTACTAGGAAACGAAGCTTTACTTTTAGCTTATGTAAGATTTATAAAAAAAGAAAATTTTTGTCAATAATTGTTATTTGCTAAATGTTTGGAAACCGATACAAAAGGAGAAACGTTATTTACTCAATTAAAAAGTTATTTAGATGTAAAAGCTATGCCCTTAACTAATACTATCTCTATTGCTACTGACGGTGCTCCGGCAATGATAAGAAGATACCGAGGCTTTCTGACATACTTAAAGCAAGCTGTACCAAATGTATTTTCAGTACATTGTGTCATTCTTCGACATTTGGTCGCAAAAAATCTTAGTGAACGTTTGCATGGATCACTAGATCATGTCATTAAAGCAGTTTATAAAATCAAAAGGAATCTTTTAAATGAGAGATTATTTGCTCAACTTTGAAAAATAATGAAGACTATAATCGTTTACTACTTCACACAGAAGTATGTTGGTTATCCAAAGGTGCATGTTTAAATCGCTTTTATGCCCTCTTTGATTCTGTGTTGGAATTCTTGGAAAGCAAAGACAATGATTTGCGACACAATTTAATTAACTCAAAAAATGGCATAGCCTATTTGACTGATTTATTTGACAAATTTAACGAAAATAATTTGAAACTACAAGGTGACCAATTAAATTTAAACAAAACTAAAAGCGTAATGTCTGCGATTGTGGCATATTTTTCTGTACAAACAAAACTTGGCAAGAGGAGAATGTTCTCAGTTTCCAAATCTTTTGAAATTGCAAAACAGAGATGAAGATTTGCTTGCCTACTGTCAACACTTAACAGCTCTTCATGCAGACATAAACCAAAGATTTGAAGACATTCTTCACTTGGATATTCCCGACTGGGTGCTGAACCCTTTCGCAAGTGGACAAACTCACATACATAGCACAGATGAATCCGTAGAAATACAGGAGCAGCTTATTGAAATATCCACAAATGAGGAACTTAAACCATTGTATGAACAAGGATATCACAAATTTTGGTTACAAAAACAGATACCAATTTTACATCCCGCATTATGGGTTATTGTACAGAAGTTATTGACTGCTTTTCCGTCTTCCTATTTGGTAGAACGTGGATTCAGTGCCGTTTTGAATCTCATCACAACAAAAAGAAACCGACTAGAAATTAGTGCTCGTGGGAATTAGCGGCTGCTACTCACAAACCTTGAGATGAACATAAACACACTCACAGCATCTCATTAAGTTCATCCAAGTCAGTAATTTATTTTATTTTAAACAGAAATTATAATTTCAATGAATACTTCTTCGTCAAAATGTTTTTTTTTCTTCATTCATTTGTAATTTGTATATTATGCATTTATGTAGGTTTTTCACTTGGGGGTCCGTGGGAAAGTTTTGATTCTAAAAGGGGTCCATGGGTCAAAAAAGTTTGGGAACCACTGGTTTAGACTGTAGCACAGACAAAATACCTCTGGTAGAGAAGAAAAGGAAACAGTGTAGCACAATGGCCCACTTAATTCGACCAGTTGCATTTATAATGCAATATCCCATCATACAAAAATGTAGACAAGTATGTTTAGGTTAACTTTGAAAGGGGGTGGGGGTGAAAAAACTGAAGGAAAAAAAAATCCCACTGATAGTGATGGCATTAAAAAAAAAACATGTAGCGGCATGCCAGACTGTATTCACCATGTAATGTCGGACGAGCGATACACACAAAGTACATGTTAACGGAACCCTCACATAGAGACCTTAGACACCGGGGGTGGGAATAAATCCCGGCGGGGTCAGTGCCGAACCAAGGGATTTTGGGGCCCGGCCTCTTTGGGGGCCCCTGCATTTTGACATTGGACACCATGACATGAGATAAAGTAGGCTACTTAATATTTAATGCAAAAAAATGTTTTGGGGCCCCCCTCAAGCTGGGGCCCGGGGTGACCTTTGAATTAGGACCCTCCCTCCCCTACCCTAGATACGCCTCTGGGTGGGGTAAAAGATCTTCGCGATGCAGACAGTGCTTGAATTGAATGTCTACTCGAATCCTTGTCATGACAACCCACACACACACACATAAGTTAACAATGACCAGACCAGAATGTGTCTGAAAGTTGAACACACATATAAGTCCAACCAACGTATCAATAAGATAAATCACAAGCCAACACAAGAAACGTAAAGCAGTTAACATAATAAAAAAAAAGAAAAATCGATCACCAAAATAAGCTTTTTTTATTTATTTTTTTTTCAAAAAGATATTCATTCCAATATAATAGATTGAAAGGTGGGAACGGGGGGGGGGGCGGGACGGGAGGGAAAAAGGAAAGAAATTTTTAGAGCGTATTTTTTTTTTTTATAAATTCTTTACGCTTCGGTTAAAAAAACAAAACAAAACGAAAGTTGACAATCTGTGTATCAATATAAGATGAAACAGCCGGTGAGAGGAAGAAAACAAGAATCTTCGGCTGTATTCAAATGTCAATGTTGTACAGCCAACAGCTAGCCCCCCCCCCCCCTTATCAAAGTGTTCAGATAAAAGAAAAGCAGCATGTAGACATTTTACGCATGAAAATTGTCTCCGCCCCCCCCTCTTACCGCGTGGTGTGCTAATCTGACACCCAAACACATCATTCCATGATTGTATTGACAATTTGGCCCAAAAAAAAATAATAAATTAAGGCAAAACTATTTTTTTCAAAGGCTCATCTATTTTTTTTATAAATGTGTGTTTCAAATTGAATTTTAAACACCGTATTATCGGTCACGATCATTTCGGGGTGATGACTCATCACTTCAACATGCAAATGAAACCTTTTTTTAAAATAGAAAAAACTGCCCCGGCGATTGAGAAGAGAAATGGTCAACAGATAGCCTCCAGCAGCTGATCTACGGCACCGGGGCGTACAGAGGGGGTGTGGTGGCTTGGACGGGTTGGCAGTGAGGAATCAGCATCGAACGGAGTGAAGACGGGTAGGGAAAGGGGGTGTGGGGGGGAGGGGGTGTCTCAATCGTCGGCAGTGACGACCATTGATGGTGGTGGCAAAAGCAACAGGTTGGTGGGTGTTGTATGAGTGTGTGTGTGGGGAGGGTAAGAGATTCTTTAGTCACCTAGCTTTTAAAACATAACAAGACTCTATGTTTCCGAATACCTTACTCGCCCCGTGTTCCCCGCGCAATGCTGTCACCCCCTCTGCCCGCCCTCCCCACCCCACCCTCCCACACAAGCATAAGGCCACTTGTGATGGCTGGCGACGCACCTCCATGGCTCCTTCAAGGCCCCATTTACATTCTCGGGTATGACGACAGAGGTGCAGGGCGTGACTATTTGTAGTAGTCACTAGTGTGTTAAATGAACGAAGATACATAATTCATTAACAGTAGGGAAGAGGTATAGGTCGAAGGTCAACCCAACAACGCGGAGAGACCTGCACCAATAAAACAACCTGGCCATGCGGCGGTACACTGTTATATTTTTTTTTTGTAACTACCGGCACGCAATAATGGGAAGAGCGTAATAATTTCGTTTCTCATTTATTTGCTCTCTGTTATTCCCGATAATGCTGATGTTGAGCTACAGCGAGACACGATTAGACTGGACGTAGTTCTGGAAATCCCGAGGATTAGAGGGGGGGGGAGGAGAGAAAGAGTTGGGGGTGGGGGATAGAAAACAAGCCGCCATGGCATCACAGCTCAAAAAAAAAAAGGTTTACACTGATAATACCTGGGCAACATCACCATCTCTTTATACACCAAACAAACAGCACTGTTGGGTTTACCAGTGAACTCGAGCAAACACAACCCAGTTGTTTCTCTTTAATATGCACACACACACACAAAAGCACAACAGCCAAGCATCAGTCGGTTACCAACGAGTTGTCGCCGCTTGTTGTGTTAGGAGTCAAACTACTATTTAAAAAAAAAAACATAGGGACAAAACACAGAACACTGGAGATAAGTTGTTTTTTTTTACGCTCAGTGATTTAAATTAGCAGACGAAATAAGCTGGGTTTTTTGTTCCTTCTGCATATATAATGAGCTGGCACATGAGAAAACAAATAATAATAATAATAATAATAATAATACATCAGTTGCATTAATCGCACCAGGGCTTGCATCCGCAAATCACTCACAACACCCACACAATTCAAGTAAAAAAAAAAAAACAATCAACGTTTTAATGGTTGTTTTAATACATTATTTGAATAAATATGTCAATGATGGCAGCGGGTGCAGGGAAGGGGAGGGGGCTTTTTATAATAGTTGTGGAAATATGAGAACGTAAACAAATAGAAAGGAAATGAGGGTGCATTGAAACAATAAATCGCTCAAAATTTAGCACACACACACATAAAAAAAAAAGAAAGAGACAGACAAGAAATATTTTTCAAGTTCATTTCGAGGCTTGGTGCTATTTATTTTTTGTCAACATTAATAAGGGGACCTCAATTGGCCAACAAAAAGATATTTTTTGTGTGCTCTTTTTGTCTTTTGTTCATAACTGAAATTATCTCCCCCTTTCTAATTGGAAATGCAAATGTGTGTCTGAGAACAAATGTAGATTATTCAGATTTTCATTCTCTCTCTATCTCTCCTGCTGAGAATACAGGCCCATACACAAGCAGTAGATTGGGAATAAAAATAATGGGAAAAACAAAACAAACAAACATAAACAAGAAAAAACAACACAGTTCATCTGAATAAATGGGATTGATAAACTATAAGGGGGGGGGGGGGTTTACAGTAGCCTCATTTCCATCCCGTTACTATTTGGACATGAAATGTTTAGTGAGTCAATGTCAGCTTTGGGAATCTATTAGTGTTTTGTGAATGTGCACCTCAGAACTTATTCAAGCAAAAATTTTAAAAAATTCATAAACACAACAACAGAAGACCTTTTTTTTTTTATCATATATGGCTAATTACTGACTACACAGTGACCAAGAAACTACTCAGTGCACAAAATAAAATACTTGATGTAGGTACTTGTACAGGTAATGGTCAGGAGATAACTTTAAAATGTTTATTGTGATCTGAGTGGAAGGGGTACACTTGAAGGCTTGCCACACAGACATATATAATATAATAATAGCGATTTGGGCTCTGCATTAAATCGAAAGTAAAGAATTAATACAACAGTATTCCAGTTTAAAATACAATCATGAAAAAAAAAATCGGATCTGCCCAAAACCAAAAAATTACCTCGCCTGCTGATCAAGCTTAAGGGGATATAACTCTATGCAAATGTTTTGCAGGGTACAGCTAGTATATATATAACACACAGAAGGGTACACTTGCAGATTTGCCAAACACACACATATATATATATAACACACACACACACACAATGGGTTACTTGTAAACTTGCTATACACACATATATATCAACACACATACAAGGGCACACTTGTACACCTGCCATAATTATATATTAACCACATATTCACACTGTTTTAAAGTGCTCACACAAAAGAAAGTAACCGGTTAACTTGCAGGTTTGGGCACATTGTCTGAAAAGTTATTTTTTTTTTCTTTACCAGAAAGTACAGATAGAAAAAAAAGAGAATTAAAACTAAAATGGGAAGATGAACAAAGAGAAACAACAGTGATTGGGAACATGAAAATATTTATTTATATATATATATTTTTTGTGTGTTTCAATTAAAAACTTTGTCTGAAACTGAACTTGAAGAAAAAAAAAGAAACATTTGTCCTGGGCAACACTCTGTGACCGATTTCATACTAACTGCCGATTTCATACTAACTGCCGATTTCATACTAACTGCCGGCTAACAACTCGTCCAATGCAGGCTAACAGCTTATTGGAAACATGTCACTAACCTGGGACCTCCTCTCCTTCTTCCATCTCATATTCATCCACGAGAAAGCTCCGGGTGGACTCAGATATGTGCACCTTCCCAGGCTCCCCGGTAGACTCCATAATGTTGGCCAGGGTCACGTCGTTAGACCAAACGTCAAACTTGAATCGAACTGTGCCTACAATACCACACAGCACTGTGCCGGTGTGGACACCCACCCTCATGTTCACCTGAAACATTACGTTACGTGTATTATAAATATTCATTTTTAGTTAGTTAATTAACTACCCTTATAAATCAATTATCTTACGATATATAAATATTATTTAAAAAAAAAAAATGACTACAAATCTAACCCTCATTAAACTTTAATACAACAAATACATTATTGAGGATGGAATTAAAATTATTACCAAAGAACCTCAATGGCAGTGCGGCAGATGAAGTAATTTTAATACAGTTAAGCAACAGATTTAGCACAAGTTATTTTTTTTTTAAACAAATATGAAATTCTTTATTTAATTCAACAATCAACTACTGTCAATCAATGAGATTATAAAACATAATCCATTTTACAATCTGATAAATGAATTACATATTTAATTACTAAAATATCAATATTGAAAAACTGTGCCTTGCTATGTTGTGATGTTTATAGCTTGTGACACGTTTATTTTTCTTCCACTTTTTTTTTTCCCATTGAGTATTTAGATGTCTATAAAAGTCCATCAATAGCTTATCTTTAACATATTTACTTAACCTTGCAGCTACAAACACTAATGTTAATCTCATAAATAAATATCACAATTGTAGCTTTTATTCTTTATGGAAGTATAAATCAATTTGAAATTTATTTTTAATGATATAACAATCACTATGCTTACAATGGATATATATTTACGGCGGGAATAAACATTACTTTTCTTCATTTTTCATAATGTTCAAATAGGTTCTTTTTAATTAGTTTTGTTTCTAACTATGCCAATATTAGTGCTTTATTTATAGCAGGATATTTTGTTACATTTGTTTTATCCACGCTTTTAATTTCAATTTAATTTCATTAAACCCAAACTGCCTTTAATTTGCATGAAGACGATATAAAATAGAATAGGACTATAGAAATATGTGTAATCATGAAAATTAAACAATAAATATATTTATTACCGAGTGAATAAAACACAAAAACTCACCTCTTCTTTATGATCTTCATCAAATGCTCTAATAGCAATGACCATACTAAGTCCCATTTCCACACAGCACTTGGCATGATCTGGGCATGGATTAGGGCATCCAGAGACACAGTAATAACAATCCCCGAGTGTACTGATTTTTTCACATCTAGAGGCATTACACAACTTGTCAAACCTCCCGAATAAATCGTTTAACAACCCTACAAGCCTCTCAGCAGTTTTGTTTGAGCTCATCTTTGTGAAACCCACAATGTCCGCAAACAGAATGCTAACATTTTTCATTTCATCCATTTGAAATTTTCTGAAGATAATTTCACCTTTGACATGTTTGGTTTTCCTTTGTTTTTTCTTTTCATTATCATCCTTCTCTTCATCGTCCTTGGAAGGATGACCAGCCATCACTGACCGTGCTACAACTGGGGGCATAAGGGAATGAATCATTTTTTCCTTGATTTCTCTCTCAATCATCAAATCTCTCTGAGCACTGACGGACTGACCAATTTTGGAGAAACTGCTGCGAGCTCTTGTGTTTGACATGATGTAAATAAAAGTGCCGATGAGGTGAACAATGAGATGAAGCAGAAGTTTACAAACAATAAAGTTGACTTTACGCATATCTGGATACCTCAAAGCTATAATAATTTCATAAGATATAGACAGGAAGCCTCCAAGTCCAGCAGCAGCAAACAAATTTATAGGGAAAAATGAATATAACAAAATTAAAATCTCCACAACTCCACAGAAAGTGCCTACTGGAGATATATCTGGATGTTCAAATACATATGGCAGCTGGACAGCTGCTACTAGAATGACCGCTAAAATATATGCAACTGCTTTTGAATACTTAGCATAATGCTTTGTAAAGGTAATAAATAAAAGTGTTAGCATAATTGCCAAAAGAGCACTAGATCCTGCGATGAAGTACAGCCAACTATCTGTTTTGTATTCTAATTGCTTGAGTCCAAAAAACGCTAACCAACAAAAAGATGCAATTGCTACATAATATACTATGTGTCTAAATAATCTCCTAGCTTGGGGGAAATAGCACTTTATTAGATAATTTTCTAAAATATCACTGTCAAATTTAGGGTTTAACAAACTTCCATTTGAACGTTCAAAAGGTTTTGGTAAAAAATGATACCCTTTCGCTTTCTTTTTCTTATCATGGACATTCACATTGTAACCAGAATGAATGGTCACTTCACAGTGGGAATTATCGGTGTCCACTGGGGATCCTGAGAAGGATACTCTGGGTTCTTTAGTGAAATGGGCATCACTGTTATTACTGGAGTTCGCCATATTTTGAATTATAAAAGTAGTATTTCCGTTGTTGTGTTTATGTTGTTGTGTATTTTTTTTAAAGCGGTCGCTATGGCGGTGAATAAGTCCGAAAGAATGCTAACCGTACACATTGACGAAACACTAATAAATTCCGAAATTAATGAATGAAATGGGATTTACTAAAGCATTTCCATCATCGGACAACTCCAACACACACGATCACTGGCAACACAACACAGCTCAACACACTCGGTGATTGCTCAAAGTCACCGCCTTGCGCTGCTACGGTGTTCAGAGGAGAAAAAAAGAAGACTGCTAGCTCGCATTCTTGTGGACGCAAGAGTTGCTACCGCTGTTCGGCTAATAATAATAATAAAAAAAAAAAACACCCGTTTATCATTATAATCCTTTCAGCATACATATTATATATATATATATATATATATATATATATATATATATATATATATATATATATACCTCGAATTAAAAAAAATATTGGTCAATAATCATAATGCGTTGTTGTAGTATTCTTTTAAAGCATCGTATTTTTTTCCTTGACAATCCAATAAAAAACATTAAATTGCCTGTGTGATAAATTCATACATTTCATCTTAACAATGCATTGGGGCCATCAATGTTTTGCTTACAGTTGTTGCTTTAAAAAAAAAGGCACTTGTGACTGTCAGAAACTTTAGTGCACTGGAGTCATTAATGAGAACAAACAGTTATTGTAGTTGAAGAGGTTGGCGGGGTTGAGAAATCGCTAAAAAAAAAATAATAAAAAACCAAATCGTAAAACTTAAAATCACAACAGCTGATCTACATTTCAGATGTCCTCACACAAAATTAAACCGGTCTAAAGCGGATTGTTTAACAAAAGCACACCATAACAGAAATAACAACTGTTATTTTTTTTTTATTTTATTCATTCTTTTATTTTTTTTTGTAAGTAATACATAGATATTTAGTTATTATTTAGAAACATATCAATTAAAGGAATATATAAGAAACACTCTAGTGATAATATACATTACAATAATCACATTATAATAGCCTACTTTTATAATCAGTGTCAAGTTATAATACCACGGGGCAAGGGTTAGATGCCAAGTCTAATTTATTTAATTTTTTAAATCTAATTTATTTTTTTTTTATTTAAAATATTTAGGAATAAAATTTAATTATTTAGCGCTTTGTTCCTATCTAATGTGCAAGTCAATGTTTTTATTTTTTTAGGGAATGGATGCTTGGCATTGTATGATACATTTCTCTCTCTCTCTCTCTCTCTCTCTCTATATATATATATATATATATATATATATATATATATATATATATATATATATAAAGTAAAAAAGACAGACATATAAGACAGACAAACAGACGGACAGACAGACAGACATACCGACAGACAGACGGACAGATAGATAGACAGACGACAAACAGATAGAAAGACCACACCGTTATTGATTTATGAGACCATAGAGATACACGCCTCATCATCATATCAGGAACGTAACAAACAAAAATAGATAGGCAGATAATATGCCGACATGTGTTCAGTTTATCCCCCCCCCCCTATTTCCTCCTTTCAATATCGTATAGTCTAATAGACAATTAATGCATCAGTCATTTAACAATTAGAATACAGCAAATAACAAAGAAGATGGAAAGGGGGGGGGGGGAAGTGGCAAAAAAAGGGGGGGGGGAGATATGTTTAATGATGTTTTAATTTTAGAATGGAAATTTTGTGAAAACCACTGGTGGCTTTTTTGTGTGTTTGTGTTTGTGTGCTGCGAACGTAAGAATAATGTGGGGTAGTTGTCGTTGACAGATGGATGTATGCTTTACAGTCCTATACCAACATAGGCAGCATAGCCGTTTTTACGTATTTGGGGGCTCTAGGCAAAGGGGCATTTGGAAACCTAGTAAAAGTAACATTTGGGGGGGGGGACCTAGAACAACTACATTTGGGGTTATATTTTGGAGCCCGAGGCTACGGAAAATTAAGAGGCACTAGGCAACAGGCACGCCGAGAGGGAGGGGGTCGGGGGGGTCATTGCCAGGGGGCCCGCATCTGTAAGGGGGTCCTAAACTGACCATGTCCCGACCATGTCATTTTTTTCACGACTCGTTGTTTATTAAGGGGCCCGCAATGATATTTATCCCTGGGGCCCCTGTTGGCTCTCGGCGCCCCTGCTAGGCAATTATACATTGCTGTAAGGGGGTCCTAAGACATTATCACCGCTTCTTTAAAACAGACATTTCCTAGGAAACGGCAACATAAGTCCCAAGTGGGGGCCCTTTATCAAAGTGTGTCATAACTTTAGCGATTGTGTAACCTTCTGGTGATGGGCTCAGATCTGTGTTGCGCATTTAGAGAGCATTGATGTTTTTCTGGTGCGTAAACAATCGAGAACATAATCGGGTTGTGGTTTCTAACTAGGTGTGGGGGAGCTCTGGACAGAGACTCTCGATGAGATATTTGAAATGTGGAGGGGGTGGGCTTAATAGAATCAGATTTGATCATAAATAGTTCTGACAGGGGGGGGGGGCTTAATAGAATCAGATTTGATCATAAATAGTTCTGACGGGGGGGGGGGTGGGCTTAATAGAATCAGATTTGATCATAAATAGTTCTGACAGGGGGGGGTGGGCTTAATAGAATCAGATTTGATCATAAATAGTACTGACAGAGGGTGGGCGTTTTTTATTTAGGGGGCGGGGGGGGGTAAAGGTGTTGCTAGTAAAGTTGTATATATATTTATATATATACAGGTAAGCACTTAAGATATAACTTCTTTGGTGACTAAGTTTCTCCATCACATTGTTATTCGAAAAGTCCCACATCTTAAAAAACACATAGTCATACACACACACACACACACACACACACACACACACACACACACATACTAAGACACATTGTTACACAATCTCAAAATATTCAGGTTCACATGATACCCTAACACACAATAATGTAATGAAATGCAATGCATTTAATTTTTTTTAAAGAATTGTTCAAAGGGAGATAACAGCACAATGTAGAAAGATAACTCTGTTTATTGTGTTTTTTTTTTACCCGCCCTTGGCCCCATTTCCCCTGAAGTCCAAACTCTCAAGGTGGCGGCTTCAGAGATAACGTCCGAGTCTGGGACATTCCTTCAGTTCATTTAAAGAGTAGTTCAGACTTCATAGGAACTGAATATTTACTTAGATATAAAATGCAGGCCTTAACCTTACCTTCACACAGATGTGTGTGTGTGTGTGTGCTTGATGGGTTCCCCCCGGGGGGGGGGGAGAATTGAGACCAGGATATCTGTGGTAAACTGTAGGGTCCACATGCAGAGTAATTCTTTAGCCTCTTAATAATAAGCCAGATTAAAACAACAACAACAACAATATGTATAATAGCTAAAAATCAGTAATTCACTGCCCTATGCCCGCTTGTGTGGTCGGGCGTAAATAAATGCGTGCACACAACTCGACGTGCTCACACACGCACACACATGACCACGAACCCTGCACATATTTCCTTCAGTTGGCCTATTTTAATGTCAGGCTTGCGCACAGCCAATATCTTGTTGACGCTCACAGTCTTCTGAAAATTAACGGGAACACTGGACCTAACTCTCTGCATAATCTTTACAATGATGGGGGGGGGGGGCTAGGGGGCAAAGTATTTAAACGTACCACGACTACCAGATTCAAGCAGCAAATGACCAAAGAGCATATAATAATAATAATACTGTTATTAAAAAAAAACAAATGTAACTCAGCATTATCATCTGTGAGACATTCACTTATCTTGATCACTCTTATTTACCAACTCAATATCTGAATTTCGGTCATCTTAATATTATCACCACTAACTAAATTAAACTTTAAATACAGATTTGTAAATATTTTAGCTATCAAGGGATCTAACTCTTCTCTATCTAAATTCTAAATAATTATATTCTAAATACATGTACAAATTAATAAAAAAGTTGTTTTCAAGGGATCTAACTATTCTCTCTTAATGAAAACGTAGTTTTTTTTTAGTTATTTCTCTTTTCTTAAAAAACCAAAACCCATTTGCTTCAATATTGTTTTTTTTTCTTTTAAATACATGTATATTTAGTAAAAAAAAATGAGAGTAACTAATAATATTTCTTTATATTAAGAAAAGAAGAATATGATATTTATGTAACTTTTCCATTTTTTTAAAATCTTCTATAGTTTGTCTTTTTTTTTTAAGCTGCTCGTTCATCAAAAGGAACGCCACGTCCAGCAGAAAATCTTCACACGAGATACGCTTCACTTCTTCACCAAAAAAATACCTGTGTTAATACTTTAAAAAATAAAGGGCTAAATAACACTCATAGTTCTAACACTTAAACACCTGAAGGCTTAAAGGCAGCGGAGGATTTGGAGAGCAAGAGCGGGAGTGCAGGTCCACCTCTACGGGGAATGTAAACCGAACACATACATATCAAGTCTACACTCTCGGAGCAACATTGGGCCCCCAACTCATCGCTTATTATTAACTGACTAAGACCCGCCTCTGCTATTATAACAATCCCACGAGTGTTTTTTTTTTTTGCCTCACGCTATGTGAACATGTATCATTATATGCATTCAATTGTTTTTGTTTGTTGTTTTAAAGAGTTAAAGTCTTGTTAAGAATTCAATGAATGGACTGAATAAAACAACCAAATGACCTAATTGTGTATGCACTTGTAGACTTAAACAAACAGAGCTCTCAGAGGTGAGCAGATCAGACAACAGCCTTGCCCCCCCTCCTTTTAAAAGTATTAATTACTATTATACCTGATGCTAAGAGGGGGCTCCGTCTGGTATTTTCGCCTAGAGCTCCCATAATCTCTGACAGTATCTGTCTATGGCCCGTAAAATAGTTAAGAACGGGTTTGCTATATATCTGAGTAAAACAGTATTTCTATTTATTTTAATTAAAATTGCTCGCCCCCCCCTCCCCCAGGGGGATAATTTTTAGGTTTTTATAGTACCCTTCTTTCATCCCTACCACCAGCAGGAGTATAATGGCCATGGAGACACCACGGGAGACAAAACGACGGATGGTCGTGGGGTAGAGTTCTCGGCTGAAGGTCCCCTGTTCAATCACTGGTGAGGACCAATGGATATTTCAGGTCGCGTGGTGCCTCCAAGGTCATTGCACTCTCGGCTATGTTGGGGATGAAAGAAGAGCACCATAAAAAAAAACACAGTACCATTAGAGGTTTATAGGATCTTAAAAATTTCATCTCATCCTTACTTATTTTAAAGCTGTGTTAAATCTGTACACGTATAAAGAATGAGTAGATTGAGTAGCCGCGTTATATAATGGGCCCCCCCTCCCTGATGACGATTTTTGAACACTTGAATAATTCATTGTGAACAATTTTAATATCAAATGTAAACATTATGGTCAGACAAACAAACGCTGTAAGCGAAAAACGCTCTGAGATGGTTGAGAAATGAAACGTGAGAAGAGTACTTAGGGAGAAAAAAAAAGAAGATAACTATTTTTATAAACACCGTGTACTCAACTCATGAATGATGAAAGGGAAGGAGTGGGAGAGTAGAGAGGGGTGGGGTGGGGGGGGGGACGAGAGTGTTCTGACCCAGGGGAAATAAACACACGTACAAGAGGAACGATAGGTAGGAAGAGAGGGCGGGAGGGGTGTAGGTTGGGGTGTGCGATGGGAGAGGTGAGGTATGACTGGCGTGGGTGAGGTCAAGGTAAGTAACCCTGACGGTTTTATCAGAGGTCACAGAGCAAGGATTGTAACTGACAGCCTTTATATATATATATATATATATATATATATATATATATATATATATATATATATATACAGTATTTTTATTTTTTTTTTTTATTTTATTGCGATTTGAAATGCATAAATTACTAACAAAAACATCGAGACCTGCATTACTGTAATGTTATTTGTTTTATTAATGGCAATATGAGATGCGCATGTAACAATTTTGAAACTTGCATTGCTGAAACGTGTGTGTGTATACACAATAATGTTTTAAAGATGACTACGTGTTCCTGCACAATATCAAGTGACGATTACCCGGATGTGTGGCATTTCGTTGTGGTTACTGCGGCCCACGAGAACTCCCACATCATTTTATTATTATTTATTTTATTCTGGTGGGACGGGTGGCAGAGTGGTGTAGATACTTGACTGTCGACCTGAGAGTCCTGAGTTCGATCCTCGGTGAGGACAATGGGAACTTGTCCAAGTGAAATGTGTTTCACCGTCGTCCCACAAGTCCACCCAGCTTTAAATGGGTACCTGACATATGTTGGGGAAGTAAAGGCGGCTGGGCGTTGTGCTAACCACACTATCATATGCCGAGGTTATAGAAATAGGAATTCTACACTTCATCTGCCCCGATAAGGCTAAGGAAACTTTTTTTTTTCAGAATTATTGTCTGGTTCTTAATGATACCTGATAAATATATGACTGTTTGAAATTCGGCTCCTAATGACTTTATGCTATGACCACTCCCCATATACTGCATCAGACCGGTTATGAAAGACCCTGGGGCCTTCGGGGGTGGGTGGAGTGAGAGCGACTCTTTTCTACTTTAGTCTAAAAATGACTCTGCCATTTGAGAGAACTATCAATAAGCATTGTGCAATTTGAGAGAATTACTGTCATGTGTGTGTAGTACATTATGAGGAATTGTGCCATTTGAGAGAACTAATGTCATGTATGTATAGTACATTTATAGGAATTGTGCCATTTGAGAGAACTAATGTCATGTATGTATAGTACATTTATAGGAATTGTGCCATTTGAGAGAACTAATGTCATATATGTATAGTACATTTATAGGAATTGTGCCATTTGAGAGAACTAATGTCATGTATGTATAGTACATTTATAGGAATTGTGCCATTTGAGAGAACTAATGTCATGTATGTATAGTACATTTATAGGAATTGTGCCATTTGAGAGAACTAATGTCATGTATGTATAGTACATTTATAGGAATTGTGCCATTTGAGATAACTAATGTCATGTATGTATAGTACATTTATAGGAATTGTGCCATTTGAGATAACTAATGTCATGTATGTATAGTACATTTATAGGAATTGTGCACGTGTTTAAATAAATACATAAAAAAAATTGCGTTTTGCTATAATTAGCACAGGGATAGAGGGGGGAAGGGGAAGAATTAATACAAAGCCGGTAGCCAGCCAAAAAATTGTTAAACCTCTAGTCAGTTCAGTGCAATGGTAAGCGTGTCATGTCATGTTGACATACTTAACTGGGTCATTTCCTGTTCAATGCCACATACTCAATTAAAACTTGACAGTTTTAAAAAAAAAAGCTTTACTTCAGTCAGGACAATGGAACGAGAAATGAAACTAGGTCATGGGCTCGGGGCAGAGGTTAAATTCAGTTCACGATTTAGGGCCAGTTTGTTTTCAAATAATTAAACATAAACAAAAGGCCCCAAAACAGGGAACAAAACATAAACAAAAGGCCCCAAAACGGGGAACAAAACAGAAACAAAAGGCCCCATAACAGGGAACAAAACAGAAACAAGAGGCCCCAAAACAGGGAACAAAACAGAAACAAAAGGCCCCAAAACAGGGAACAAAACAGAAACAAAAGGCCCCAAAACAGGGAACAAAACAGAAGCAAAAGGCCCCAAAACAATTTTTTTTACATTAAATATTAATTACATTTATCTCATGTCATGGTATCGAATTTCAAAATGCATGGGTTCCCCCCCCCCCCAAAAAATAAAAGCCAAGCCCTCCCGCCCCCCCCCACAAAAATAAAAGCCAAGCCTTCCCCCCCACAAAAATAAAAGCCAAGCCTTCCCCCCCACAAAAATAAAAGCCAAGCCCCCCCCCCAAACATGTGTTTAAGAAAATATACATCGACCCAGGCCCGTAGCGTGCGAGTGGGGGGCCTGGGGGCCGCCCCCCCTGCGTTTTGTTTGGCCCCATTTTGCTTGTTTGCTCTACTAAGTAACATTTATTTCCTGGTCCCCTTCTGCTATTGGCCTGGCCCCTGCTGCAGAATTTTCACGACCCATATACCAACTTTGTAACGTCACCCAAATACTATCGGAAAGCTAGTGTGTAATTTAATTATAAATATAGTTCGTTTAAAGAGTCAACCAAAAGACGGAACTTTTAATGCAAAATAAAATCAGGTTCTGTTTACTCACTTATATTATCAGTTTTAATGATTTTTGTTTTTCTCAGGTGTGTGATGTGTTTGTCATTTGAGGAGCTCTGACCAGTGATTGGTCTATTAAACATTGACATAAATAAACGAAGCAGAGCACGGTATTGTACTGCATTATCCCTTCCATAAATCTATCACCGGTCGTCATTATTTTAGGTCAAAGGTCATGTCTACCGGGCAGCAGCATTGCCCGCGGTCCAGGAAGGGAGGGGGGGAGGGGTCAGAGTCGGACAGGCTTGGGCGTGTGTGCGCCTTGTAGTTTATTTTGGTGTTAGAGAGAGATGTAAACAGAACAACACAAGATGGCGATGTCATAAACCTTCCACCTCCCTCACCCTTTTCTAGATTCCAGAACATCTGATTCTTTTTTTTTTCTTATTTCGCTGACGGACTTTACCCCCCCTCCCCAACCCCAGGATGTCTAGGTCATTAGCCCTCAGATATAGAGATAAGTATGTAATATCTATTTCCTTTCAGTTGACAATGCGCGTTACAGTCTTTTCATATTAGTTACATTCAATACCGCAAATCGAAACACGCAGATATATTTATATGTCAACAGGACACTCTTAAAGCGATGGTAATCTGAGCACATACCCTCCGGGCCCTTTGAGCAATGCCGTCTCAACACGTGTAGTTCTTGGGGGCCCCGTCACACAGGTTTGTCTCCACGCATGGGCCCCTTGAGTACTGCCGAGCACATAATGTTATTACGACTGCTCTCTGTTGGCAGAATTCCACGGCGCGCTTAAATATACATGAGATGGTGAGGTGGTTAGATTGTGAGATGGTAACTTGGTAAAATGGTGTGTTGCTGAGATGGTAATATTGTGAGACCTTGAGATAGTGAGATAGTAAGATAGTTATATGGTAAGGCTGTGAAATCGGGTGAGATGGGGTAATATGACGAGATGGGGTAATATGGTGCTACTTTTAAAAAACTTTCTGGCAACACTGTATGAAGATTTGTAAGCGCTGTCTCTCTGGTATGCACTTAGGGCATGAAGTGTCATTAGTATCAATTTACCAGGGTAGACAAACAAACACAAAATATAAAATTTATTGTTACTTGTTAAGTTTTTGTATTTTTTATCTTTAAATGTTACATCAGAGGGAAAAGGTACTCTCACGGAAAGTGCATGTGTGACGGGAGTAAAGTGATGGGAGTTAAGTGATGGGAGTAAAGTGATGGGAGTAAAGTGATGGGAGTAAAGTGAAGGGAGTAAAGTGAAGGGAGAAAAGCCTATATAGCTTATTTACAGTATACTTGTTTCTAATGAGATGTAATCACTTACAGTAAAGCACAATTTAAAATAAATAGATTAAAACTTCTAGCCTAGTGTCAGTGTTAATGAATAAATCTTACTCTCATCTAAGTCTAATCAGAGCTGTTCTTATGTACATGTACAGACAGACTCACAGACAGCATATGTTGAGTGTAGGACAAAACCCCCAGCGGAAAAAAACCCCACGGACAAATCCCCCAGCGGACAAACCCCCCAAAATATTAATTTTGAATATAAGTCAATATTATTAATACTTCTATATATACGAAGTTGACCTTGGGCTAAGGGAAAAGTTTGTCGGTATAAGAGATATTATGTCTGTCAACACAGTCTATCACGAAGCATGTTTCTATGCTGTTGAACCTAAATAAAGGATTGGCTTTCAAACACTGTGGTTCTTATGCTGTTTGCTTTACAGTCTGCTATAAAATGTGTGACTGGCGCGAGAATTAAAATGTAGAATAAAGATACGGTCAGTATTGACCTTGGGCTAAAACCTTTAATTTTGTTTTTTTTACCTTGTAAGATAAGCTGCCTGTTGATGTAAAGTTAACAAGAGATTGACTTTTGACCACTGTGGCTCGACGGGCTAATGCAGCTTATTGGGGTACTTTGAAAAAAAAATCCCATTTAAAATACGTATTTTAAACATATTTTCATCCAGGTATTATATATTATTATATATTACATTTGTTGATAAAAAAATGAGGGCCGAATAATAGATTTTTTAAATATAAAAATAGGGGAAGAGGTCCAGTGGGGGTTTTGTCCGCTGGGGGTTTTGTTAGGTCTATACCGAAAGGACCAAAAGTCAGTATACATTTTGTCCGACCTGTACTATTGCCTACGACTCCAAAACATCTATAATAGTAAATGCCTGTGACCTCCTGAACTCCAAAAGACGGTCAATAGTCAAGTCCACTAAGTGAAGCAGAACTTATGTTTTTTGATAATGTATGTACGAATACATTTTTTTGAACAACACCGATATTTGTGTCGTGAAATACGGTATATGTCGGTATATGCATTTTTAGAGCATTTTCCCCGTTTTGTCTGTCTGTCTGTCTGTCTGTCCGTCATCACCCTAGATCTCAACAACCATAAGTCCTAGACCCAGGATGTATATATCATTTTGTAGGTCTTGGCCTGCCAAGAAATGACTTTTGTCCGTTTCGCGATCTGACCTCTGAGGGCCGTAAAAGGGGGCTTGTAAAGTACCGTTTTTTACTATATAAGCTATATTAACATAGGAGCGCCCTAGATCTCAGCAACCATAAGTCCTAGACCCATGATGTATATATCATTTTTTAGGTCTTGGCCTGCAGGGTTGTTAACAATACTCTTAAATTGTATCGTCAATACCGATACCAATACTTCATGAAAATAGTATCGCCGATACCAATACAAATACTCAAGTAAAAATGTATTGCCAAAATCGATACCAATACAATACCAATACTTTTGAGAACAACAAAATAATTTTATTTGAAATATAATGAGTGCGAGTATAAAAAAAAAGTAAAAACAATAAAATACAATGTCAAAGCATAATTTTAATTGCTAATCACTTTAGCACTTGACGGATGGCCAAGTGGTGTAGTTACTCGACTGTCGACTTCAGAGTCATGGGTTCGATCCTTCCCCAGCTTTAAATAGGTACCCGACTTTAAGCTGGGGAAGTAAAGGCGGCCGGGCGTTGTGCTAACCACACCATCCCTTCATATGCCGAGTTATAGAAACAGATGAATCCCCGATGGTCCGTCAGGGCTAAGGGAACTTTAGTATTTCATCACTAGGCAGCATGTAAGAAGACCATCATTTCAAAACGATCATTGCTTAGCCTAGAATAACGTAATGGCATAAAAACACGCTCACCTAATGAAAACAGGCGCTCAACTCAGCACCAGCCGATCAACTCAGCAATATAGTTTCTTAATGCTTGGGTAGGTTGGGTAGGGTACTAATGAAAGCATTTCTGATGAGTTATCTTCAAGATATTTATCTACTTCAGCAAAACTTTATTATTAAGCCTGTTCTGCCGCAGTGCAGTAAAACTGTACTTCTGACTGTATTGAAGCTACACCACCCTGCCAAGTAAGTCGAGTGGAAACTGCACTCAGTGCAATGCAGGCACGCTTTAAGGTTTGTTCAACTTCAGCCTTGTGATCCAAGTTGTCTTGGTGGGGAGGTGGGTGGTATTAATAATGGTAGGGTTGATGTTTATGATTACAAGTAGTGATTGAATTTATGAAGATTACTTTTAAAACAATGTATTAAAATCGTTATTGTTTTTCTGAAAATAGTTAATAGTGTAAACAAAAAAGTATTGGTATCGAGTATCGAACATTTTTCGTTTAAAATGTATCGGCGATACACAAATCAATACTTGATACAAAAAGGATCGGCAATACAGCAACCAATACTGAAAAAGTATCGCAGATACTGTATTGGCCGATACCGATACTTCGATACTAACAACCCTGTTGGCCTGCCAAGTGTACATCAAAAGTCCATTTCGCGATCTGACATCTCAGGGCCGAAAAAAAGACTTTCCTAGGTACCGTTTTTGCTTATATTTTAAATATAAATAATAAAAGCTAATCAAAGGGGCGTAATCATTATTTATTTTTGTAACAGTTATTCAACATGATTACTTTCCTCTCTATTTATCAAAACGCAGTGGCTTCGAATACGACCGGGTGTGTTTCGTATTTTTTTTTTCCGAGACACGACCAGCAAACTTCGATGACATCAGTAAACAGATAGAACTCTTATGATTTAAAGTTATTTTCTTTTCGCGGGAAAGAGTAATTTTGTTTACTTATATATTAAAATTGCTCCTTTATGCTTGTGTGTCTTCCTGGCACAGTGGTGAAACCGTTTAGTCTGTAACTCATTTTTATGCTGACTATATCCAGGTTCGATTCCTACCTGTAACATATCTTTTTTTTTATTGTGTTTTTTTTTTCAGAATGTATCCTTTTAGTTGTTTTAATGAAAATTAACTAACTAGATATCTTTGACATTTTTTTAAAATTGAAATAATTTATATTTTAGGATGTTGTAAAAAAAAGAAACAACAACTAATTAGGTTTTTTTTAACTATTTCATAACTTAAAAAAAAAAAAAAATTGAAAATATGTATCAAAGCTGAACACAGAGGCGTAACAATTTTAAGGGATGAGGGGTCCAAAATCGAAAGTCCCGCCGGGCTCCAGCTTGAGGGAGACCCCAAAATTATTTTTTACATTAAATATTAAGAACATAATCTCATGTCATGGTATCGAATGTCAAAATGCAAAGCCCCCAAATCCTAGGTTCGGCAATGACTTTACAATAGTTTATCTTCCTGCAAAGGCTTTGCAGGGTATAGCTAGTCCTAAGGCTAAATATTACCTAACTTTTCCTTACCATCATTTTTGCGTCACACTTTAAAAAATTCAGAGAAGCCTACATATTTCAAATTTACTAAATAATAATAAGATTAAGAAACGAAAATAGAGGGATGGGGAAGCATTTATATCCGAGAATTGAACCAAATACTGACGGAGACGAATTAACGAGTGTTAGCTTTCTGTGGGGGGGGGGGGAGGGGGTACGATAGATACTAATTTAGCGCATAATTTTTTATTTTATTCGTCCGACTTTATTAGGCTTGGGCAGACCTGAAAACTCTTAGTCTTAGACATATATCCTGACAACTAAAATATATAATTCAAAGCCGTATTTATTTAAAAATAAATATTATAAACATATCTCCGATTATTAACAGCAAATGACTTTATTTATTAGGCTTGGACAGACCCGAAAAAAATTAAATCCAAATATAAAAATATCTCCGATTATTAACAGCAAATGGCGTCATCAAAATCTGCAGTAAATAAGAGTTCTCATTCATTCTGTTTACTAACGTCATCAAAGTTTGCTGGTCGTGTCTCGGAAAAAAAAATACGAAACACACCCGGTCGTATTCGAAGCCACTGCCTTATCAAAACACGGAAAAAAATACGGATTTCGTTCGGCGAAAATGCTCTAAAATGTCCTTTGTCCGATACGGAAAAGACTTAAATTGCTTGTTTTATGTTTTAAGTGGGTTGTGTATGTGGTGTAGATAATTGTAATGAGTGTGTGTTTGGTGTATTACGAGTGCATTTTGTTTGAGAATGGTGTATTATTAGTGTATTTGTGTGTGTGTGTGTGTGTGGTGTAATAAGAATATAGTTTGTGTGTATGGTATATTTGGTGTGAGTGATGTTTTTATAAGTGTATTTCGAATGTGTGCATTGTATTAAAAAAGTATACGAGTATGCGTGTGTGTATGTGTGTGTGACGTGTGTGTGCAGACTGTGTGTGTGTGTGTGTTGTTTATATGTAGTCTGTGTGTGTTGTTTGTAGGTAGACAAACTAGGTGCTGAGTTGGCTGTTAACCACTCACTTTGGACGTACTCCAAACACAATATTCTGAGGTAGGATTTTTTTTTGTCCAAAATAAATAAATATGTATGATAAAATGTAATTATATCTAACAGAAATTTGAATAAATAAATTAAAAACAAACAAACAAAATATTAAGTTTAAATCTAATTTCACGTGTGTGAGTTATAATAACACATGATATAACCAAACCTGATGCAGCCTAGGCTGCCTAGCAGAAAAAAAAAATAAAGAAAAAAATGAAGAGTGTTGAATTATGCATGGAGACATCTCTGTGGTGAAGTTATCAGGTAGAAAAAAAAATCACCAGTTGGTGTTGTTAACTATAATGAATGGTGTGATATCTTCTGCTTAGCCAAGTTGTAACAAATCTTAACTATCAACGACTAATGACACGGTGTCGGCTCTAAGTATGGTGACGCCCTGAAAATGGACGGCCTTAACAGAACGGTTGCGTACTACGAGGTCTATGTGATGGGTCTCCTTCATGTGCGGGGTCTGGGAGTTTCCCTACTGGTCGCCACGCCCTTCCCCCCGCCCCCCACTGCATATGGGCAGGTTGAGGTCCGAACACACTCCCCCTTATATAAATATGACAATACAGATGCCTCTTACGTAGAGCCGGCACTGGTAGTTTATCAGCCACGACAATTAACACCGTGGAAATAATCAAATGTTGAATGTGAAATGGAGGGAGTGGGGGGGGGGGGCGGGTTTGGGGCTGATACACACAAGTCAGTGTTTACAAAAAAAAAAACGACACTGAATGTAAAACAAATGAAAACAAGTTGAATGGAACAATCTCTTTGAACATTTCACTCAAAGGATTGTTCTTTCTTCACTCAAACTAAAGTTTGAACTAAAGTTCGACGTCTGGACTACATGAGAAATATGACGATTGGTAAACCACCATCACAGAAGTGTTTACATGAGAAATATGACGATTGGTAAACCACCATCACAGAAGTGTTTACATGAGAAATATGACGATTGGTAAACCACCATCACAGAAGTGTTTACATGAGAAATATGACGACTGGTAAACCACCATCACAGAAGTGTTTACATGAGAAATATGACGACTGGTAAACCACCATCACAGAAGTGTTTACATGAGAAATATGACGATTTTTTTAGCTGTTATTTTTTTTTTCAACAGGAAGTGGGCGGGGCTAAATAATGAGATAACAAATGCACTTCGCCGGTAAACAAGCAACATTTCAAAAGATTATCGTTAAGTCTAAATCGCACAAACGACACATACATTCCAAAAAGGTATGTAGCCTAAAAGTAGACAATAATTGGTTGGTTTTTTTTTTTACTTATTAGGTCTGTATTCTTTTGAAAATAGAATTAGTCCAGGTTTTTATCTATCGAACAGAACAGACATGTACTTCACATGAAATGACCGAAATAGAACGGTACATTCCAGCGGTGGGCATCATTTACTGACCTCACAGACCATGGGCATTGATCCCACGGACCACTACATTCATACGTTTCATTTCAGCGGGCCATTAATTTTTTTTTTTTGCCCAATGATCATTAAATTTATTATTTTTAGTCTGATGTAACATTTTTATATGGGTGTTATTATGAGCGTGTATTTTAATAATGATTTAAAAAAAACATAAATAAATCAACAATAAGGACTAATTGATTTGCATGTGATTGCCTTTGTATATTTTCTTCTGCAGTCTATGCATACAAATATTTTTATAATTTTTGATAAATCACAACAAGTTACGTCACGAGCAACAAAAATCTCTCACATGGCCAGATAAGTTGAGTCTTGACTTAGGGGCTGCCAGTTTGGATAATTTATATCCAAATTTGTATATATACTTATCTAGATATAAGTAAATGTTATCTATACATCCAGATATTTTTTTTTTCATTCTGATTTAGTATTTTGATTTTTTTTTCTATATTTCTTTAAAAAAATCATTTCAATCACATTTTATGCATCATTATTTGGGAAAAAAGAGTTAAAGAAATTTCATCTGTGTGGCAGAAGTTAGAAATTAAGTAAAAAAAAACTATCAAAATACTTTTTTTTTTGCAATGGAGACTTTGATAGCTCGGCTGTGTGCCCCAGCAGGCCCGTAGCGTGCGGGGGGGGGGGAGGGGAGAAGCCAGGGGGGCCGCCCCCCCTCTGATTGTTTGCTCTACTTAGTAACATTTATTTCCTCCCCCCCGCTATTGGCCTGGCCCTGCTGTAGAATGCCTGGCCCCTGCTGTAGAATGCCTGGTCCCTGCTGTAGAATGCCTGGCCCCTAGCTGTAGAATGCCTGGCCACGGGGCTATGTGCAGGCCCGTAGCGTGCGGGGGGGGCAGGGGTTCCGGGCCCCCTCTGTGTTTTGTCTGGCCCCCTCTGCTTATTTTTTCTACTCAGTAAAATGTAATACCTGGCCCACCTGCTATTGGCCTGGCTCCCGCTGTAGAATGCCTGCCCCCCTGCTGTAGAATGCCTGGCCCCTTCTGTAGAATGTTCACCCCCACGGGGCTGTGTGTCCCAGCCACAGGACGTGTTTCTTTCCTACCTATAAAACAAAAAAAAAAGGAAGAAGAAAAGTTTTTTTTCGGGGGGGGGGGGGGGGAAAGGGGGGATGGGGTTGGGGTATTAAGCGGAGGGTTTGATGGACATGCAGGATTTGGGAGGGGGGGGGGTCAAAGGCAGGTCGATAAAAAGGAGGGCGCTATTTAGTGGCGTGGCACATGAAAAGGGTTAAAACAATAGACCGTCTGTTAAAACGACCTAAAAAAAAATCTCAACAAAAGCATCAGAGAACCTTAAAGTAAGGTAAGACATGTGTGTGTTCGGAGCCCTTCCCCAATCCTACTCAGCCACACAGCACCCACCACCAACCTTCTCCCCCCCCCCACCAAAAAAAAAACCTATTATCCTCCAACAGGCGCAACAGAGCAGACAAAGACTTTCAAAGTTGTCTGACACAATGCTATTGTTATTTTCGTCGTTGGTTTTTTTTTAAACAAGAATCTTCATTTCACTCTCAGCTGCCGACTCCCCCACCCACTCTCTCCACCCTCAACCCGTATCGCCACGGCGCCCGTCCGCCTCCCTAAACCTGCCCCCCCCCAAACGTTTAGTCATCACGTTGCTCATGCTATATAATTGCTGGCTCTTTCTTTCAATATCATTGTAAACATTCTTTAAATAGCATATGACTCATACCTTAAAATAAATAAAAAAATAAACACTTTGTGTGTGTGTAAGTCCTCTTATATTGATATTTAACTTGGCCATCAATTTCGGGAAACGATTCAGTCTTCTGAAATTATTTTCCAATAAAAAATTTTCATTTGGCTGTGGAATGCGTGCTAATTTTTTTTTTTTTTAAAGGTGTGCATTTGAAAATGAATCTTGTTATCTCTCTGAGTCCCCTCCTTCCTTTCCTCTTCCCACCACGCCTCTATGTTTTTTTTTTCTTCTTCTTCTTTTTCTTCTCCTTCTTCTTTCCTTTATCTACTTGTCTTATTTACCTAGCTTTCCAGCCTCCATACCTTCCATGAGTTACCCACCCCCTTTATTTCACGCCTAGAAAAAACCGCTTCCCCCACTCCCCTCCCCCCTTCCTCCCCCACCCCCTTTTTGAACAGACACACTCACACACGCGTGCCTGATGCCACAAATCTCAGCGCTTCGGTCCACAGTCACCCCCCCCCCACTCACCCCACCTCCACCTTCACCCTCTCCCCCCCCCCGCCCCCACACCTCTGGGGCCTTCCCATTCTTGTGTGTCTGGAAACGTCGGCATAATGCTGTTGGTGTAAGCCAGCGTGTGTATTTCTATTCTGTGTAAGCCGTGTGTGCGCGCGCGTGTGTGCGCGTTTGTGTGTGAATATAAACTGCATGTTGTCTCTGTTTGGATAATTTAACTGTTTATTTGCTATACTGGGATTACACACTTCAGTCTTGTTTTTCGCTCAGGCATGTATTCCGTTTTTCATTCATTTAAAGTTTGTAACTTTTAGTACTTATAGACTAATAGAACCAATAGACTCAACTCCCCCATAAAGTTGTGTACTCCTCTACCATAGCATGTTGTCAACTGTCTGTAATGTCTATGTGCATGGGCGTCGCTAGGAATTTTTCCAGGGGGGGGCAAACATTTTCCAGGGGGGGGGGCAAATAACAACTTTATGACATTTTTTTTAAATGTAGGGGGGGGGGAGCAAATGCCCCTCTCTTATATGACATTTTTTCAAAATGTAGGTGGGGGGCAAATGCCCCCCCTAGCCCCCTCCCCCCCATGAATACGCCCATGTCTATGTGTTTTGTTATTGTCTTATTAGTTTCATTTCTTGTCATCAGTGAGAATAACAAACTTTCGTAAATGCCTTATGGATATGGATTATTCTATTAGAAAGTTTGTTTTAAATCTAATTAGTGTTAAAGTGGAAAATGGTACACAGATTTCATTTATTTAAATGCATTTGAGTCTTATCTTGCAGTTACAGCGAAATTTGCATTGTTTGTTAATATTTTCAGTAATATCTGCTGTGCATTGATTTAACAAGGAATAACACTTTTTTTTTCCTTGTAATAAACAGACAAGCCTTGGGAAAGATTCGTTCGGCCCCCATGGGCCCAATCCCGCCTACCGGACGGTTTTACCCATCTCGTTTGAGAATGAAGCACAACATAAGCCGTGTATGTTATAACGTTTACTTTGAAATTTACATTAGTCCATGTCAACACTCCATCCATATGCTCTTGGTACCGGTCCGCCGGTCCATGTCAACACTCCATCCATATGCTCTTGGTACCGGTCCGCCGGTCCATGTCGACACTCCATCCATATGCTCTTGGTACCGGTCCGCCGGTCCATGTCAACACTCCATCCATATGTTCTTGGTACCGGTCCGCCGGGTCAAATTTAGGAAACCAATCCGGCCCACGACTAAAAAAGTTTGCCCACCCTCGACTTAGTAATACATTTGTTTGCGGTGAACCAGAATTGTTTGTGCCTGATATGCTTGTGGACTGTTTATAACATGTTTATTACATTTGTTAAACATGTTTGTAATAGATATTTAGGTCTGATATTATTAGTTAGTACAGTATTCAATACTACTTTATAAAAAAAAAAAAGTAAAGTTCCCTTAAGCCCCAAGGGGATCGTCGGGGCAGATGAAATGTAGCTGGGTGGACTTGGGGGACCTTCCTACACCAGGGGGTCAGGAAATAAATGTTATTAAGTGGAGCAAACAAGCAGAGGGGGGCAGACAAAACGCCGCTCCCCCATACACACACGCTACGGGCCTGCACCCGTCCCCAACTACTCCATATAAAAACATAATGATATGTTCATGGCATGTTTTTTTTTACTTGTTTGTAACACTTTTAGAGCTTGTTTGTAACACTTTTAGAGCTTGTTTGTAAAACTTTTAGAGCTTGTTTGTAACACTTTTAGAGCTTGTTTGTAACACTTTTAGAGCTTGTTTGTAAATGTATAAACAAAATATTCAAAAAACCCACTTTAAAAGCACTTTTAGTAACATGTTGTAAAGCTTGTTTGTAACAGTGTTTGCTAAAGACATGTTATGTTACTAAACTATATTGGACTTGTGTGTGGGTGTTGTTGTTGTTGTTGTTTTAATCAAAAGTTTGTAACATACTTATGACGTTTTATTATAAAGAAAATTTTACGTCATTCTGCAACTTGATCGTGCTATTGACATACACAGTGTGCGCCGACGCCGTTATGAGAAGCACACCCAAGCACCAAGTTCAACCAATGAAACGAGCGTGCAACATGTTTGTCTCGTGTAGGCTTTTCTTGTAACACGTTTGTTGCATGCTAGTCGTATGTTTACAACGAAATTAACACGTTTATGTTTCTTGTTTGTCTTTTCAATTACGTTATTTCATGTTTCCAACATAATATTTCATGTTTCCAACATAATATTTCATGCTTCTAACGTATTATTTCATGTTTCCAACATATTATTTCATGTTTCCAACATAATATTTCATGTTTCCAACATAATATTTCATGCTTCTAACGTATTATTTCATGTTTCCAACATATCATTTCATGTTCCCAACATATTGTTTAATGTTTCCAACATATTATTTCATTTTTCCAACATATCACTTCATGATTCCAACATATTATTTCATTTTTCCAACATATCATATCATGTTTCCTACATAATATTTCATGTTTCTAACAAGTATGATTTATGCTCGTCTCAGATTGTTAGAATTAATATACAACTTATTTTGTTAATTATTTCCCAACACGTTTATCATCTCATCTAAGTAATCATATTTTTTACCTTCTGTACTGTATTTTTCCCCCTACCTGTACCAATACAGACAACACCTTATCGCCCCCTTCAAATTACCATTTGTCTCTCTGCTCCCTCGACGTACCACCATGCAATGTGAGTCGTGGTACATGTTTTCAATCATTCTTTAAGACAAAGCCCAACAGTAACAAACTCACCCCTGTGGTAACACGTCGCACGTGCACCGGCAAATTCTGCTGGCTTGAACCTTGTGCCTGTTGGTACAAGGCAGAGCAGACGTTAGAACTAATTCGAGGCAGAGCAGAAGTTAGAACTAATTCACATTCTAAGTAACAATACTTGATACACACACACACAGGCTCACGCGCGCGTGCTCTCTCTCTCTCTCTCTCTCTCTCTCTCTCTCTCTCTCTCTCTCTCTCTCGCACACACACACACAAATGCATGCATGCACGCGCAAATATAAATACAGTTCACATAGTCAAGGTACTTGACAAGGCCATCACATAACTAACCCACCAACGCGCTCGCATGCACACATCTGTATTGGGAGATAGATTGAAAGGCAAAATGTTGTACTTATTGAAAAAGAAAAACGAATACCTAGTACATTCAAAACAGAAGTAGAATATATATATATTCTTTACCCGCTTTATAATTGTACATTTTGAACTTTATCTCTGCATCAATTGAATTTTTTTTTTATAAAAAACAAAATGTGCTAGTTTTGCTTTAACGTGCCCCATAATGTTAACACATGGTTTATGGCGTCATTCTGGCTGTCCGTGGCACCAAAATGTAATATTTGTACCTGTAGTGATACAATCTTTTCAGAATCTATGCTAATTTTAAAGCATTATCTTCCTGTTGTATAATACAACAATAATTGCTAAGTGTTTATGCCATTCATATTTGATTCCTATCGTGTGTATTTATTGGTACATGTTTTGTTGGTGTAAGGGGAGGGGGTGGGGGTGGAGACACAAGAACGAATAGAACAATTGTTTACGATTTATCTAATTAAATGATGATATTTTTTAAATGGTTCGTTTTTTGGAATTCTAGAAGATAACATTTGGATTTGGAGATATGACAGTTTTTTTTTTTTTTTACGATTTCGAAATATGGGATAAATTTCAATTGTCCAAAGCCATTCTTTCAACTTTGTGAACCCTAGGAAAAGCTACGTTTTGTGTGTGTGTGTGTGTGTGTGTGCGCGCTAGGTAAAAATACTTAGAAGTCGAGGTATAGGACGAGCTACATTTCTAGGCCTCACACAAAGATAATTTAAATGCTCTTTGACGAAAACGCTACTAAGGCTGCTGCGTGAAAATGTTGGGCCCCTATTGATCTTTGAAACCTGGGCCCCCCACTAACTGTTTTTTTAAAACCCCCAAATGCCATTCCTTGTGTCTGGGAGAAAAAGGTTATGAAATGGGCCCCCATTCAAAATGTATCAGTGGTGGGCCTATGCAGCCACCTATTGTGACCATCCCATTAAAAAAAAATATATCTAATTAAGTCCTTACTTGTGGTTTAAATGTATGTGGTAAGACCCCCCCAGGCCTAACATAGGATTGAAATCAGGTGAGTTTGGGAGACAGGTCGGTCAGAGTAGTGACATCATGGGCTCCGACTTTTCAAGGGCCCCCAATCCTGATTGAACACATTTGTACTTTTATTATTTTGATGTCGAGGCCTATATGAATGGGCCCATCGGCCTATACATAAAGGTGCTAATTTTTTTCTCTCTCTTTCTCCTCCCGGGGCCACCCACCGACCTTAAGCGTCTTCTGATTATAAACTTAACAAACGATAAGCTTTCGTCGATTCTCGGTAGATATCGATCATAATGGAGACTCAATGGACAGAGGCGTAGCCAGAGGGGCAAATGGGGGGGGGGGGTATTATGCCCAGGGCGCTACTCACTCGCTACGGCACTGTCTACGAAACCCTATTAGAATCAATATCTATATAGAAGCGATTTAATAGTTTGATGGCTACACACGTTCACAGCTCAAAGTAATGAAAGATATAGCCTAAATCAGTGTTTCTCAAAATGTGATCCGCGTATCCCAGGGGAGTACGCGAAGAGTTTGGCGGGGTTTCGCGATGCATTGGCTGAGAACATCGGGTAAAACTGCACGACTAAAGCGAAAATAATGAAACAAGGGGAACCAGAACCGTAAAAAAAAAAAAACAACAATAGGCAAGATTTATTTTTACTAGGGGTACTCAGTATTACGAAAGTTAAAAAAGGCGGTACACATATGCCGAATGTTCGGGAAACACTGGCCTAGATAGTCAAGTAGCATTATGTTGATATTTCATTAAGTGAAAAAAATAAATAATAGGAACAGCTGCCCTACAATTTTCATGTTTTTCCAAAACATTTAATCCTCTGTTTGAATTTCTTCTTTTGTTGTGTTTCAAACCTAGCAGAAAGTTTATCGTCTGCCTATTTTTCTACAGCGTCCACTCATCATCGTCTGCAACTCGTCACTCTAACAAGATACTCGCAACTGTTTACGTCATTTTATCTGCACGTGCTATAATCTCGCAACTTTGTGGAGTTGTTTTCTTCTTTGCTCTAAACTGCATTTAAAACAACAGTGGTTTGGGGGGGGGGGGGGGGGCTGCAGGTCAGAACTGGGGGAAATACAGCTTTAAGAGTTGGCCTATATCTGTGCAAAGCGAAGCTTTTTATGTCAATATTCGGGTATTTTATTATTGTTTTTTTTTTAAATTTGAAGTATTTTTTTTTAAATGTAGGCCAGATGCTAGTCGCGTTTGAGCAGCAATGATTGTTTTCATTTATAAAGAGCTACACTCAGTGATTAATTTAACAGTGAGCACACTGGGCGTGCTGTCAGGGTCCACGACTTCCAAAGGGCCCCCTATTGGCCCCCATACGACACACCTTCACCCTTGGGTACACACGTATTTATTTCCATGTCTCTATTTTCGCGAAATTGTCCCTAAAAGTTTCTTCTGCACCCGGGTCTCCTAGGTAGCCGACCTCAATATACCTTTGACCAAACCATGATCCAGGGGAGACCATTCACCAGGTCAACAAGGGCCCTATTAGAGCCACTGCAGCCCTATAAGAGCCACATGTGGCCCTATAAGAGAAATGCGACCCTAAAAGAGTCACATGCAGCCCTAAAAGAGCCACAAGCAGCCCTAAAAGAGCCACATGCAGCCATAAAAGAGTCACATGCAGCCCTATAA
>JAGDYQ010000048.1:3839255-3929255 GCA_021962125.1 Bulinus truncatus | reverse complement strand
ACAGAGCAGTAGAACAGGGTGTCATCAAGCAGAGCAGTAGCACAGGGTGCATCAAGCAGAGTGTCTGGAGCTTATTTAAATGAATACATTTCAAAGCTGCTCGGATCAATCTACTACTACTATCCCGTGGATGGGTCGTTGGGGCACCTTTGTTGACTGAAAACTAGTAGGTTTTCAGTCATGGTGTATCTAGGGCAAGAAATGCTTGGCGGCGCCCATCCCTCTCCAAGCTTGACCACAGCCGGTTTCCTCCTTGATCACGGCCCGCCTTGATCACGGACACGTAGCCGTTGAGTTCGCATTTGATCTCGTCCGCCCTGGCCGGTGTCTTCGATTTGGAAGCTCATACGCCCAGTGGCGCCGTGTCAATAACACCCACTCACGCGGTTTAGCCGGTCAGCTGAGACATTCAAGAGACCAGTGAGCTTGACCACCCGAGGGTGCAGCTGTCTAGAGTTCTAAAAAAAATAGGACGCATGTAGTCACGTGACTTCATGAAATTGGAGACGTGGTGCTAATGCTCGTATGGTGCACCATGTGCTACTGCTCTATATGGTAACCCCCTGTGCTACTGATCGTATGGTGCACCCTGTGCTACTGCTCTATATGGAAACACCCTGTGCTACTGCTCGTATGGTAACACCCTGTGCTACTGCTCTATATGGAAACACCCTGTGCTACTGCTCATGTTTTTAACAATGATCGGTTATAAAACCGACTATACCGAGTTTTTTCCGCTATGAAATTTAGAACTGTTCATTTTGGTGTCACCCCTAAAATGGTGTCACCCGGAGAGACCCGCACCCCACCCGCACCCCCCCCCCCAAACGACGCCACTGTTCATCCCCAACGTCATACAATATGAGAATGATCACTAAGATATTTATGTAAACCATAGTAGGCTAGTTCAGAATGTAGGCGATTGACTGGAATGTAATAACAATGAAGATCATTTGCGTTTAATTAGTAAATCTGAGTTGGCAAGACTGTTACCTCATTGGGGAATCGATAAACTCGAACTGAGAGCTCCATGTGTTAAACTGGATCTAAATTTTATTTTATTTAAGTTTATTTTCAGCTTTTTGTGCAAACATTTTTATTTTTATAAAAAAATAATAATATTTTAACACGTATGTACTTTATGAGTGCAAGCATTATATATGAATAGATAACACCTCCCCTCATTAAACGATAATTATGCTAATAATGTATCTTGTTATTTCCCTTTCAGCTGCAAGTCATGTGAGTCTTTGACAGAAACCGGTATCCATACAGGTTAATCGTTTCTGGCCTGCCTTTGCTGTTATCTTCATCGTTACATTCGAACTGGTGTGTTTGTCTTATCCCTTCACTCCCAGCTGTCTTTTACATTCCGATTGACGCAAAAAAAAAAAACTAAGAAACAATGGCACACTTTCAGATTCCACTGTACACTGCAGTGATTGCTTCCTTAGTTTCAGTATCCGTCGTGTTGGGAACAAGATCAGCGTCCATTTCTCACGTCACGGATAAGTCCTTGAATCTAAATCTAAAGTTGGCCCGCCACGACGTGAGCCGACCGGACCTCATTAGGGTGACGGAGGATCTTCCCGTCGCATCGCTCTTGGGGATGATGGAGTTCACCGGGCCATTTAAGGGGGACATCAACTGCTCATTCAGCAGCCCTTACATCAGGACGAAGATGCTGGGCTCGTCAACGTACTACGTCATTGAGCTTGCCCGGTGCGTGGACAGAGAGACCAGCGCCGAGTTCACCGTCAGGGTGGACTGCTGGGACCAGGACAAGCCGGTCCCCGCCACGGCCACCAGCGCGTTCACCGTGGTGGTTCAGGACGAGAACGACAACGCCCCCGTCTTCACCGAGTCCATTTACCTGGCCAACATCACGGAGGGCGTCGGCGTCGGTGAGTTCGTCCTGACCGTCAAGGCCACTGACGCGGACGCGGACGTCAACGGTCAGTTTAGCTATTCCCTGTCCGGATTTAACATCACCGACGGGAGCCCGTTCGCCATCGACGCTGAGACGGGGAGGATCACCACGCGGCGTGCGATAGACAGGGAGGCGAGCGTCAACTACACATTCAACGCGGTGGCCACGGATAAAGGGCTGCCCCCAAACTGGGCCACCGCCGTGGTCGTCGTCTTCGTGGATGACGTGAACGACAACGCCCCCGTGATTGTAACTAAGGAGCTCAGGGCCCGCGAGAACCAGGCCGGGGACTCCCCCGTGGGCAGGATCGTTGCCTTGGACCCGGATTTCGGCCTGAACGCGGAGACGGTGTTTTCTAAAGTTGAGAGCGACGAGGAGTCCACGGCCCCGTTTGAGGTAAAGCCCAACGGCAACGTATTCACCATTGTGCCCCTGGACAGGGAACAGAAGTCAGAGTACACCATGACGGTTATGGTGAAGGACAAAGGCAGCCCCCGACTGTCCAGCACCGCTACGGTGACCATCATCGTGGAAGACGACAACGACAACCCCCCGGAGATAGTGAGCCCGTGCCTCGCGCAGGACGACCCCGCGATACTGGGCCTGGGCTACCTGGCGAACAACGACACCTGCGGCGGAGTGGAGGGGTGCATCACGGTGGACTGGTACGCGCCGGAGGAGGGGAGGGTCCTCTACCAGACAAAAGCCTCGGACAGGGACACGGGGGATAACGCCGAGCTGGTTTACGAAATCGTCACCGCCTCCGCAGGGGGAGATAATCAGACGCGCGACCTGTTCGCTATGAACAGATCCACAGGGGCGCTCACCCTAAACCGCCAACTCTTGTCCAGCGAAGGCCTCGTCCACCTGATCAACGTAACCGTGTCCGACAGGGGTCACCCGGCCCGAACCTCTCACTGCCAGCTGAACATCACCTTCGACGTGGACCCTTCCTCCCTACTCCTGGCAGCAGCCCCGCAGCAAGAAATGGAGATTGCGCCCGCCAACTCTGCGGACTCAGTGACCGTTCACCGGACTTGGCCGTATTTCGGCCGTGTGGCGATCACGTCTCTACTGGCCTCCGCATCGTTCATTCTTCATTACCTGTGTTGACTCTTGTACATTGACCTATTTATTATGTTTGTCTGTTTCTTTTAAATCTTCCTGTCGTCCATCTTAAAATAGGCTTATTAACTAGAACTGGTCAGAAGTAAAATACATGCCTATATACTTAATCTATATCTCTTTATTTACAGTCGACTCTCGCACACCCACGCTTCTACTTTCGCGGGTTTTATAAGCCGTAAGTATTAAAATATTCCAATTATAAATAAATTATCAAACTTCGCGGACATTTCACTTGAGTCTGGAACCGATTAATCGCTGAAAATGAAGGTCGACTGTAAATCAATTATGTATATATATGTATATATATATATATATATATATATATTAGGGTGGGTCAAAAATTTTTTTTTTATTGAAACATTATTAAAAAGTTGTTACATCATGGTAGTACATGGAATATGTACAAATATTTGAAAACTACATAGTTTTACTACTCCCAACTTTTGTTCGAAATTTTAACTATATTTACTGTGAGTTTTTTTGTGACTGAACATGTTAAATTTGTGACCTAGGTTATTCAAAAAAGAAATGATATGCATATAAAATTTGTGTTTTATCTTTATAACCTTTTTTATGAATAACTAATTATTTATTTTATTTAGTTTTTCTATGAATATGAGTTCTTCTACAAGAAGTGCAACTGTACTTTCTGTGTTTGGGTCAGCAGCTGAATTGCCTAAAAGACAACTTCCAACTAGTAAAGAAGTTTTCAAGGCTATATGTAGATGCTTAAAATGGAACAATACAATCATAGCCTTCATTCATGAGCGCACGCATTAGCCCATGAAGTTAAACAATTATATGACCAGGCTAGCATCCCTACAAATGACATTACCAGTATAATTGTTCGAGTAAAAAGACTTATAGCCAAAGATCATGAATTTGAGAAATATTCAGATATAAAGCGATCATCGGTTACTTTTCAAGAGGGGTACAATTCCTTCAAAAAGTTATTTGACATTTGTCCATGTAAATGTTTTGATGCAGGTGTTAGGGATAGAGGAGACTGTAAATGTCCACAATCAGTAGTAATTCCTGTGCTTGAGTGGGCATTTTTTGTGGATCAAAAGATGGCAAGAAATATGTTCATAGACAATGTTGACAAGCAAACAACAAAAATATTACAAAATCGACAGAAAAGAAAACATTCATTGATGCAGGGTGGCGATCAGATAGGAACCACAAATGATAACGTCAATGATGAGAAAGATAGTTATATTCCAGATCAGGATGCTGAAGATGATGAACTACTTGATGCAGACTTCTCGAGCGATGAGGAATGTTCCAAATAACAAAACAGATATCAATATGAAGAATTATGCAAAGCAGTGGATTGATGTAACCTAAGTTATAGGGATACATGTCTTATCGTTAATGCTGTGTTGAAGGACTTAAACATGTTAACACCATCTACAGCTCTGGATCCAGCAAAGATGCGTCGACATAGATAGGGCAGCCAAGGAACATACTGATGAGAGCAAAGATGGTTAACAAAATCGAACAGGATTCTTGCGACCCACCTTGTCAAAGTGGGGCTGGAAACTTTTTCTATATGATACAACTGCTTCAGAACCTTGATACTGCTGATCAATCTATTATATTGCCTGTACTGGAAAATAACTGCTACTTCGCACATCCAGAAAACATTCTATTGGCTGCAGTTAGGACAATGATGAAGAAATTGGAAGGTATGCAGTAAATAAAATCATAACAGCACGACATAAACCAGCTCCATGCAGAGTTAGAATTTTTCAACAAAAATGACATAATCCTGAATATTGCAGCTAAATCATATGATCAGATGATTAACTGGGATCTTTGTGCAGTGACACCCCCTCCTCTGCTGGAACATATTTGTGATGATGAACTTAAACGCAACAACCCAATCATACTGGATCAAATTCCCTGTCACTCTCAAGCTGTTGAAAGAGCAATTAAAGAAGTTACTGCTGTTAGTTTGAAAGTGTACGGACATTTCAAACTGTACGGACATAGCTCTCGACATGGGATGGTTTTGCAAACAAAGAAATCAATGGATGTTCTTACGAAAGTTGAAAGCAAAGCAAGTTTCCTGTGACAATCCATAAACAGTCTTATTCATATGTACATTGTATATTTTGCATGAACGATTTATAGATTTGTACAATTTCATATTACTTATACCAAACATTCTAAATGTTGTAAAATGTCATACATTTGGGGGGGGGGGGTACCGGGTCAAAGCAAAATCTTTTTTATTATTAAAGTTTAAGACATTTTAATGTATTAGTAATGATATAGTAGATTTAAAAATAATTTTGTTAAAAAAAAATATTAACAGATTGATATTTGTGGGTGCGGCATGCCACCATCTTGAAATTTATGACCTTTTTGTGGCAAATATTTCTGAAATATTTATAGACTGTTTCATATAAAATGTACATTTTTATAATTAGAAAAGCTTCCTTTAGGGAATGTCAAAGTACTTTTTTGATAATGTAATAAATACATTTTTTTATGAATTTTTTAAATTTTGTATGGTGAAAATAAGCAAAAAATGCTAATTTTGAAAATAAAAAAAAAAAAAGGACTTAAAATTTCTTGAAAAGCCTCTGACGGTCTATAAATGCAACTCTTCTACATAAAAATTAGAAGTTTTATCAAAATCTGACAGGTGGTTTTTGAGATTTTCTTGCCACAGTGAAGCAAAATGTCAAATATATTTTTTCAGAGAAAAATGAGTTTTAAGTTTTTAAATTATTGAAGTTTCTGAATGAGTAACATTCTGAAAATACATTTTAATTGATCTAAAAAATTTTTTCTGCAATATAATTAATTCGTAGTTATTATTGACATGTTTTAGTATCTAAAAATAAAAAAAAATAAAAAAATTATTTTTTTTTAGACATAGTGCATTTTTTTTTGCCCCGTACCCCCTTGAAGTAAAAGTTGGGAGTGGAAGACATTATCTGATTTTTACAAATTTTACATTTTTACAATCAGTAGGACCATAGGCAACTTTTTGATTATGTTTCAAATTCCCAACTCCAAACAATTTTTTTTGACCCACCCTAATATATATATATATATATATATATATATATATATATATATATATATATATATATATATATATATATATACATAATATATAAGATACATAAACAAGCACAAACAATGGTGGCTTCACAATTAACGAATAACATATTTTCGGAACATATCCATTGACAAAGTTTGACAACTGTTGTAAGGGGAGAAATTTTAAAATAGCTACCAGGTTTTCTCCCTTTGATCAGGCATTTTACTTTCCGCTGTTTATCTTTTTAGAACAGTTGGGGTAAGTTTTCGTTGATGAACCAATCAAATAATCATAAATGATGTTAACTGGCTGTGGAAGACCACAAAAGCAAAACAAAAGCCAGTAAGAGATATAGGCAAAAATAGTCTGATATTTAATTAATTTTTTGGTTATCCACAAAGTCAGTAAAAACAATTCAAAAGTTTATATTTACACTGTTAGATCATACAGGGAAAACAACAATATCATCTCTTCATAAAACTCTTTATTGCTAACATACAGGCTGTAATTTTGCCATCAAGGTGCTATGTTATCTTTTCAAAGCAGATGAAAATTGAATATTTATTTCACTTTGTTCGTGAATTCTTTTTTTTTTAAATATATTTAGTTTCACACATTTGTTAACATAATTATTTTGATTCATTGAATTATATATATATATATATATATATATATATATATATATATATATATATATATATATATATATATATAGTGGATTCCGCTTAATTGGGACACCGCTTAGTTGGGACAGCCGCTTATTTGGGACAAATCTCACAGAAACCAAACCAAGTAGCCAATAGTAAATTTGTATGTTTAATTGGGACAGCCGCTTAATTGGGACAAAAAGCCTCGGTCCCGATGTGTCCCAATTAAGCGGAATCGACTGTATATATATATATATATATATATATATATATATATACAGTCGATATATATATATATATATATAAACATCTGTCTAAATGTGTAAAGTTCATTGTTTTTTTGTTTGTTCTACTGGATTTTTTATTAGACTTCTTTAAATAATTTTATTACACCATTGTTTGCCTTTGGTTTTTTTTTTTGTTTTTATTTTTTTTGGCTTTTAATCAAACTTTTATTATCCAAACACAATCATCTCTAGAATTATTATGTCGTTATTTCTGTCTCTTTTCAGATATACTTGTATATATATAATTGTTTTTATTTCTTATTTGAAGTGTCATACATGTGTTTTGATTATGGGTCATAGCTTCGTTTACAACAGAATTCGTTCCTGCAATATTTGTATAAGAGTAAGATAATATGCCCTTTGTGTTAGATAATGTGTCCTTCGTGTAAGACAATAAGCCCTTTGTGTAAGACAATGTGTCCTTTGTGTAAGACAATGTGTCCTTTGTGTAAGACAATATGTCATTTGTGTAAGATATTTCTTTTGTCTGAATACATGTTTATCATTGACCTACATGTTTATCATTGACCTACATGTTTATCATCGACCTACATGCTTATCATCGACCTACATGTTTATCATTGACCTACATGTTTATCATTGACCTACATGTTTATCATTGACCCACAAACTCTACAAACTGCTAGTAGAGGCCTCGCACTGTGTTCAACAGAGCCTCATTTCGGTATAGATTTTACTAGCACAATCTAGGCCATTATAAAAAAATACAAAAAAACCAACAACAACATTAATTTAGTTTTAACATTACTTTTTACTTCTTACAATAAATAAAATTTAGCTTCGGTTTATATCTTGGTTTTATAAACCTTAGATTGGGTTTATATCTTGATTTTATAAAACTTAGCTTGGGTTTATATCTTGACTAAGTTTACTTCATATTGGGTCGCTTCACAAACTCTGTTATTTTGTTTGTTTTATAAATATTATTACAATAAAATACATTTTCTCGTCCATGTTGGTGATTTATAATGCTTCACACTGTATTTTATTTTTTTAATTATTTCAATTGATTAACTCCATAATATTTTTTTTTTATTATTCAAGTCGAATTTTATGATGTTTTTTTGTCTACTTTTGAACCATTGTGTACTCTATTTGATTGGTGTCACATTGAAATCATCTTATCGAATCAAATCGCCAGAACAAATCATCCAACCGAATCATCAAATCGAGTCACAATTTAAATCATCACTAGAGAAGATCATCTGACATAAATGATTTTTAGATAAGAATAACTTTAAAAAAAATCGGTTTAATTTGAACTCGAAACTTTAATATTTACTTTGTGTATTGTTTGATTCTTTTTTTTTAAAAAATAAAAAAAAAATGGAAGAATTCTCCTTTGCGTTATTTGTAGTTTTGTTTCATACGAACCATCACATCTGCTCAGTGCTTTTTTTTTTGTAAAAAAAATAGGTGCCGGTACTCAGTGATGGATTGCCTAACTTTTACTACCAGTTCGCACCTCGATGCAAGCTAAATCACAACTGCAAAGATACTATTTTAAAATAATTCAATTTTGACAAATTAATATTACAATAAATTAATTATAAACGTTAAAATACAAGAAAAGTAATAATTTTTTACCCACATTGAAAAAGGTGCCGGTATGCCGTACCGGCACAAAAAAAAAAGCACTGCGTCTGCTCATAATAATTATTTCATCACATCCTGTCAGTCTTAATTTAAAGTCTTCCCGCTTTTTTTTCTCTAACTGTATTTTTTTTTTATAAACCAGTGCAAAACCATCAACCGTATGAGGTGTAAATCTTGGATGTGAATAAAACAAAATACTTGATAGATGGTAATTAATCAGTCTGGCGTCACTCCTGAGCAGAATCGATGTTCAATGCGGCCGTCGGGGAGGGTTTGGGGCAGGGGGGGAGGGGTAAAGGGGGGAGCTGTATTCCTATCAGAAACTGACGGTAGCGTGAATAGTGCTATTGGCTACCCGGGCTGAGTGTAACATATGCAGCCCCTCCCCCCCCTCAGCTACCACGCCCGAAATGTCTTAGGTCAGGGGTGGGCAAACTTTCTCTACGTAGGGCCACATTGAAAACTTAATTGTTATCGGCGGGCCGCATATAAATATATACATATATAAATTTTGTCTACTTCAATTACAATCTACAACGTATTAAAATATGAATAAATGATAATAACCATGTATTTGTCATTTATTTTGCATTCACACTCATAATATGTACATACATACGGCTCGCACAACATACACTGAAGGGCCGCATGCGGCTCTCGGGCCATAGTTTGCCCACCCCTGACTTTGGTAATAAAAATACCGCCCATGGCTGGTGGAAAAAGTAAGTACTTCATGGGGTGAAACACACACACACACATACTCACACATACATGACATATACACAGACTTACATACCTTCATACATGCATAAATACATACATACGTACATACATACTTACACGCTATCTAATCATGCAAGTACTAAGTCTTACGCACTAACACATACACACAGTCACACAAACACACATGCATACAAACATATATACATGATACATATATAATACATACATACCTTCATATATATATATATAAGACATATATATATATATATATATATATATGCATACATACATACATGCATACTTACATATATATACATACATACACACAGACATACACAGACATACACATACATGCATGCATACACATGCAAACAAACAAACTTACATACAAACATCCATACATTTACAAATACAAACATACATACCACCATACGTACAAACATACATACATACAAACATACATACAACCATACAAACACACTAGTTAATCATGCACGCACAGTCACACACACTTACTCACACACACGCAGTCACACACACAGTCACACACAGTCACACACACAGTCACACAGACACACGCAGTCACACACACACGCACACACGCAGTCACACACACACGCATTCACACACACACAGTCAGTCAAACACACAAATACACACACACACAGTCACACACACAAGCAGTCACACACACAGTCACTCACACACACATACGCAGTCACACACACATTCACACACACGCAGTCACACACACACACGCAGTCACATACAGTCACACACACGCAGTCACACACACACGTTGTCACACACACACTGTCACACACACAGTCACACAGACACACGCAGTCACACACACAGTCACACACATACGCAGTCACACACACGCAGTCACACACACACAGTCAAACACACACGCAGTCACACACACAAGCAGTCACACACACAGTCACTCACACACACATACGCAGTCACACACACATTCACACACACGCAGTCACACACACACACGCAGTCACACACACGCAGTCTCATACAGCCACACACACGCAGTCACACACACACGTTGTCACACACACACAGTCACACACACACGCAGTCACACACACACGCTGTCACACACACACTGTCACACACACACTGTCACACACACAGTCACACTTACACACACGCAGTCTCACACACACACACGCAGTCACACACACACACGCAGTCACCCACATACGCAGTCACACACACAGTCACACACACACGCAGTCACACACAAGTCTCACACACACGCAGTCACACACTCACTCACACACGCAGTCACACACACAGTCACACACACACGCAGTCTCTTACACACACACACATACACACACACAAACACAAACTTGGCTACAAGTGACCACGGCACACCTTTATTTTAATATAAAACGTGGGTCGGCCAACTGTTTTTTTTTTCATCCTTAGGCTACAATAGACTCATAAATTCCCCAGAAGGGCCGCACAGAGAGAGCAGATGAATGGAATGTTTATTTTATGAACTGAACTAAATTTAAACGTCAGACTTGGCCTGCGTACCGTACCGTACCGCTGTCCGAGTATAAAAAATAATTACATCTCAATGTTAAATTATTCGGTGTTCTTTACACTCAAAGCAGCAGGAGGGCAGAACTAAAATGTCAGAAGAATTAACGCCCGATGACAGGCAAGACAAAGTGCAAGTAAAGTGTGCATTTGTCTACAATAGGCTCGGTGAAGAGGGGGAGAGAATCAGTCGATTGTACCGATAGACTGTTTCTTAGCTCGTACCAATAGACTTGTTTCTTAGCTGGTTCAATACCTCATTCATTCAGGTGTACCGATAGATTGTTTCTTAGCTAGTTCAATACCCCTTTGTCGGCGATTCTATTTTGTTTACTTTTAGTGGGGAAAGACTTGTGTACATTTTAACAGTGTAGTCTTTCAACGACGACAGTTAGAAATGAAAAACGGGGACAAGTGTTATTGTTGTTTTGTTTTTTTTTGCCGGAGTTAAGAATGATTGTATGCACAGGAATAATTGACTGTCGGTCGCCGCCAGACCCGCCGAGAATGAGGGGGGGAGGGCAGGGGGCAGGGGGCTAATGCCCATGGGCCCGGCGAGTTTTAGGGGCCCGGTGTGAGCTGGCCAATCAACTTTTGAAAATAGTCCTGTCCTGACAGTCCTGTCCAGGGGCCCGAAATTTCTGTCGGTGGGCCTGGTCGCCGCTGCAATTCTATCAAAGTTACTTTGAACGATACAAAAAGGTTACTTTGAACGATACAATAAAAATTACTTTGAACGATACAATAAAGTTACTTTGAACGATACAATGTTAGATATTAAATAAAATGTTGAGAAAATAATCGTCTAGTTTTAAGACCTTAACTAGAATCGCCACACGATGACACGCTATATGACACGCGTGAAGTAAGTGATGTAAGTTAGCATCATTGCCGCCCCATTTCTTTCCCGGGGTGCGCAAACAGTGCTCGATTTAAGAAAAAAACCAGTGCCGGGGATGAACGAAAATTTCTGCAGGGCCGGGGATAAATGTCTATGGTTTCATCCCCGGCAGGGATATATCAGCTAAAGCAGAGCCGGGAATGACAGGTCTCAGTGCCGGAGATATACCCGGCATCCCCGGCGGTAACTCGAGCCCTGTGCACAAAGCTGGTGAAAGTGATGCAAGTGAAGTATGGGATGCGCGTCAGTGGACCAAACAGATCCGCACATGTTAAGTTACCTATAGCCCCTGAGGGCATATCGGGGCAGATGAAGTGTTCTACCACTCGTCTACTTATAGGGGACGGATGGTTGTGCGGTAGAGCGCTCGACTGTCGACCTGAAGGTACCTGATTCGATCTCCGGTGGGGACCACGGACATTTTTCAGGTCTTGGCTCAAGTTCCCGGTATATCTCCCGTGGTGCCTCCATGGCCATTGCACTATAGGCTATGGTGGGGATAAAAGAAGGGTACTATATAAAAACAGTCCCATTATTTTGTCTATGGTGGGGATGAACCGTCCCATCAGTGGTTTATAGGATCTAAGAGATTTCATCTCATCCTCACAGGGGCTTCACTCACTGACCACTCGTCTGTCGCAGTAGCCACGGACCATATCGAGGGATTGTATGGCCAGCACAACGCCCAGCCGCCTTGACTCCCCCCCTCCTATTTAAAATTGGGTGGACTTTGGAACTTTCACCATTACCTAAAAAAAAAAACACCCAAGGTTCATACTGAGGTTCGAACCCGGAATGCCTCATTTCGACCGACAGTCAAGCATTCGTTCCCCTACTAATGTAGAAGAAGGTGAAATGAAAAATTTGAAAAAGCTTTTTTTTTTTAAAATGTTAATTCTTATAAACACAGTCATTTTTTTGTAATGGACAGAGCGAGTCGTTGTCCATTCTATTTGGTCAGTCGTCCATGTTGACCCAGATTCTGAATGACAGAGATCACTATCTGTTTGTTCTTCATGACTTCAACAGATTCTCATTGCGATTGCTCGATTCATGTTTTAAGTCAGATCGATAAGTCAATACATTCTTTTTGTCTTTGGTCTAAGTTTATGATTTTTTACTCCAGTACAGTGAATGTGCCAGCATACTTCAATATACTTCTGCAAACTTCAATATACTTCTGCATACTTCAATATACTTCTGCATACTTCAATATACTTCTCCAAACTTCAACATACTTCTGCAAACTTCAATATACTTCTGCAAACGTCAGTATACTTCTACATACTTCAATATACCTCTACATACTTCAATATACTTTTACATACTTCAATATACCTCTACATACTTCAATATACTTCTACATACCTCAATATACTTCTACATACCTAAATATAATTCTGCATACTTCAATATACTTCTGCATACCTCGATATACTTCTACAATCTACATACCTCAATATTCTTCTACATACTTCAATATACTTCTGCATACCTCGATATACTTCTACATGCCTCATTATTCTTCTACATACTTCAATATACTTCTGCATACCTCAAAATACTTCTGCATACTTCAATTTAGAAAAACAAAATCGCCTAGCCTGGAGGTCAACTAACTAGGGTTATGAAAACTCATTTGGTAGTGTTGGCGCTAATTAAATTATCTAATGGTCGAAAGCAAGGAATGACGACATTGATTATAAAACGATAGACCGATGATAGACTAATAGACTGATATAGAAATATATGGACTGGTAGATTGATAGACTGGTGATAGTTTAGATAGTTCAGATGGTAGAAAGGTATCTAGAAGGAAATAAGAGTATAAATAGATAATTCTATTTTTTATTCGATAGAGGGATGGATAGACAGACAGAAAATAGATAGATAGATAGATAAATAGATAGATAGATAGATAGATAGATAGAAAGAAAGATAGATAGATAGATAGATAGATACTGCGCATCAAGTGTATCCATTGAATTAGACAATGGGTGGGCAAAGGTTTTGTTCCGTAGGCCTCAACGGGTTCTTAAATTTGACTTTAGGAGGTAGCGTATACATGAAAGAAAATTAATTCAACGTGAAACTTATAAATCGGTGATGAAAACGAATGGAGTAAAGCACGTCCAGATTACATAGTCTAAAGGGTTTTATTTGGCCGCGTGCCCTAGTTGGCCCATGTCACCCTCAAACAATATAACAAAGACATTTGAATTACGATGTTTGTTGTGTTAACAGGTGTCCAGTGATACTGTTGAAACAATTTTTTTTTATTTATATGTTTTCAGATGCAGCTGTGGGTTGATGTGGCTGCTGTCGGATGGAGCTGTGGGTTGATGTGGCTGCTGTCGGATGGAGCTGTGGATTGATGTGGCTGCTGTCGGATGGAGCTGTGGGTTAATGTGGCTGCTGTCGGATGGAGCTGTGGGTTGATGTAGCTGGTGTCGGATGCAGATGTGGGTTGATGTAGCTGCTGTCGGATGGAGCTGTGGGTTGATGTAGCTGCTGTCGGATGCAGATGTGGGTTGATGTGGCTGCTGTCGGATGCAGATGTGGGTTGATGTAGCTGCTGTCGGATGCAGATGTGGGTTGATGTAGCTGCTGTCGGGTGGAGCTGTGGGTTGATGTAGCTGCTGTCGGATGCAGATGTGGGTTGATGTAGCTGCTGTCGGATGGAGCTGTGGATTAATATAATTATCCGATGGGTGTCAGAGCTAATCCATAACAAATCGGGACTTTTTGACAGCCAATGTCTTGGGAGCTAAATGCCTGGAACAATAGCTAATGTATTACATAATATTGATAAACTATTATTGGGCTGCTTTATTTATTATTACGATGAAATGAAACATCTGATATTTTACTCATTTCCTTAGTATTAACATTGTAATCTTTAAATTCCTATAACATATTTATTTTTCATTCTTCATCTCATACTGGTTATATTTTTACTTCGAATATTTTTTTTAATCTGTAAGGCCATCATGCTTACGTTAAGTCCACCTCACCCCCTTTCTCTCCGGTTAGCCTATAGTCAAAGGTGAAACACTATCACCTGTTATGCTGTGCTCTGACTGTGAGACGACGCCCGAGACAACACTGACACCGGAGACAATCACCGCGTCACCGATGCGGCTCCGTGTCAATGTTGTTGCGCCACGTGTGACACAACAGCCCCACGTGTGACACAACAGCCCCACGTGTGAAACAACAGCACTGCCTGTCAGGGAGGCCTCACTCACTTGAAGTATGAGCCGTCGTCACACGAGGCGGTACGACATCCGTCGGACGAGACACATGGCGAGACTGACAGACCACTCGACGTTTCGTTATTATTATTATTATTGTTATCATTATGTGTATCAACACAACCCATCGTTAAGGTTTTTTTGTGTGAACAATGAAGAGATATGGCGAATAATAATAATACTTCAACTTACCCAATAATGAAAGACAAATACACGCTTTAATGAAATATAAATATGTCCACGCAATAACAACATACAATCGATTATACCCGATAGTGTTACATGGAAACAGGGGTCAGCCTTAAATAGAACGTTAACAGAACCGGCAATAGATCAGGCCCACATTGGATGCGCCATAATCCAAACGGCTTAAGATCAGGACGTTAACACTATTTTATTGGTTTTATGCTGTAAGTTAACAGAGCAGATAGGTAAAAGAAAGATGGCGGATATCGTGAGTGCATGTGACACATCTGGTTGCAATGAAAATGTATGGTACACATGTATAAGCTCATCAGTTTGAGACTAGTCAGGGGAGGCTACTGTGTGTTATTTGTTTTCCTAGTTATTTATGGGCCCTAATTTAAGGCTCGATATTTACGTTGTTTTAGACTAGGGATGGACGATCTAAGTCCCGCGGGCAAAGTAGAGCCCGTATGGCTGTTAATGCGGCCTGCGGCCAGAGTAAAGTCTGTATGGCTGTTAATGCGGCGCGCGGGCAGAGTAAAGTCTGTATGGCTGTTAATGCGGCCCGCGGCCAGAGTAATGTCTGTATGGCTGCTAATGCGTCCCGCGGGCAGAGTGAAGGCCGTAATGCTGTTAATGCGTCCAGCGGCCAGAGTAAAGTCTGTATGGCTGTTAATGCGTCCCGCGGGCAAAGTGAAGGCCGTAAGGCTGTTAATGCGGCGCGCGGGCAGAGCAAGCCGTATAATTGTTGATTCGGCTCGTGCATCTTATTAGGTACTCTTATTTTCTTTAGCTCATTCCGCTCTCAGTTCAGCCTCCTATTAAATATTAATAAATCTGTTTGGGTCCGGGATTCGGAAAGTTTTCCCCACCACCACTGTCTTAGAAGACAAGATCAATTCGATGTTTTACTGACTTGTCTATTATCGCTGTGTGCGATAAAAAATTTGCTGAATGAAAACAGCATTTTACGATACATCGAGACACCTGCTGGTTACCTCAGCCCGACCGTGCGTTATTCTCTTCTCGCGGCCGAGATTCAGTCAAGCGCAGTCAGCAGTGACGCCGACCTGTGTGAATCCATGGGACATAAAAAAAGGTGGGGGGGGGGGACCGCGTGTTACTGACACCACACCCAGACCAGCATAATAACAGCGACAACAACAGCAACTTGTTATTTAAAACGTTTATCAGTACGTGCATCTAAGTTCTCTATTGTGCGTGTGATTAAGTTTCAAATATATATATGCAAGTGCCCCTGGCTTGCATGAATGATACATATTGACAATTTTTTTTTATTGGCATTAGTATTTATTGAGATGTACAGAAGCCAAATTACCAACAAAAAAAAGTTGCAACGAAATGCACCTATGTAGACACTAAATGAGTTACACGATAATTAGCGATCTGCATGAAGCCTTTGTTCCGCAATAATATAATAATAGCGATCTGGTCGCTGCGTTAAATCGAAAGTAAAGAATTAATATAACAGTATTCCAGTTTAAAATACAATTATAAAAAAAAATCGGATCTGCCCGAAACCAAAAAATAACCTCGCCTGCCGATCAAGCCTAAGGGTATACAACTCTATGCAAAGGTTTTGCAGGGTACAGCTAGTATAGAAAATAATACTATTCGAAGCTGAGTTCACCGCTTTCTGTAACAAGGCATTGTATGGGATTGTACTGCTATTGCTATTCTTAGCCACCTTAACTTGTCCATAATAATTGCTCAGGTACCCATGTTCAAGCTGCTCGGACCAGAGAAATGTCCCAGCATTCACCCAGCCTCGAGGCCGGAACAATAAGTTTAGCTGTCAAACGCTCTACTCCATTGATCGAACCCGAAACCCGTGAAAACTAACGAGATGTTCTGTGTCAATTCATGGTAAAAAAAAAAATTTCCTCTTCTAGTCTCCTGTGGTGCCTCCATGACCATTGCACTATCGGCTACGGTTGTGTTGAAAGTAGAGCACCGCTAAAACAGTCACATTACGGTTTTTATAGAATCTATCAAATGAACATCTCATCCTTACATGGACTACATGATCTACGCTGATACCCCCCTCCCCCCCGGACATGACGAAAGCATATTTTTTAATTGATGCTCACGTGTTAAAGTCTCACTCAACTCACCTGATCACAGATCTTCGTAAAACATTTTTTTAATTAAAAGAAAAAGCTAACTGTTTCAATATTCAGGCGCTGCACGAAAATTTGAACGAAATAATATTTTGGTCTATTGCTTTTTTGTCTTTTTTTTAAAAAAGGGATCGATCTTGCTGAACATGTTCGATTTTTCTTTTTGTTGTTCTTTATACCTATTAATTGTTGATTGAGAAGACGCATTCAATCAATATGTTAAGTTTCAAGATTGATGGATGAAAAGACTCTTTTCAACCGGTATAATTGATATTTATGAAAAAAGACACCATAGGGGGTGGAGTGCCAAACGACACAACGGAACCGGAAGCTCGTCTCGCTATGAAAAGATCAAAAATAGAAATTTGAACAGAAGAGCTGGCGCCGTAAAGCGTTAAGACAACAAAAAGGGGAAAAAAAAATATTTTATTCTTTGATACGCATTAATGTCTTACCATAATTGACAATGTGATCCAAAGTAAAAAAAAATGTCTCTTTTGTTGTTACTTTTCGACAACACTAAAATTCAGTGTGATGTTATATTGTAGAACGCAGCGAATAGTATAAAGAGAAATGGAGGGAAGTATGTCGCCTACGTATGTACATTGTTGAATAGTTCTTAGCAGAGAGAGAGAGAGAGAGAGAGAAGGAGAGAGAGAAGGAGAGATAGAGAAGTAGAGAGTGAGGGAAGGAGAGAGTGAGAGAAGGAGAGAGAGAAGGAGAGAGAGAGAGAAGGGGAGAGAGTGATAGAGAAGGAGAGTGAGAGAGAGAAGGAGAGAGAAGGAGAGAGAGAGTGAGAGAAGGAGAGAGAGAAGGAGAGAGAGAGAGGGAGAGAGAGAAGGGGAGAGAGAGAGAGTGAGAGAAGGAGAGAGAGAGAGAGAGAGAGAGAGAGAGAAGAGAGATAACCTTTTTACAGACAGCACGCGTATAAAATATGTATTGTAAGTTCATCAGTACATAGGGAACTCTGTTAAAACCTATTTAAAGATACCAACCATGCAGTATATTTATTGTACTTATCATGATACAGAGATTTAGGTAATAACCAAGAGTTGCCACCTATCAAAATAATAATAAAAAATGAATGTTTTTGTATTTACTTAAAGTGGTAAAACTTCACTGCTCATGAGACAATATTAAAACCAAACTTCGATTGACCTAATATTTTACACATTTATTTATATGACCAAAAATATATATATAGCAAAAAAAAATAATTTCTGATTTAAAAAAACAAAAAAAAAAATGTTCGCTCCATAACATTAAAATACTTCAGTGTCCATTATTTCTATTCATTTTTCCATTAACAAGTTTTTATATGGAACAGTATAACAGCTCAGCTATGTCCATGCACTTCCTAACACTTCAAAGGTTAATGGCCGGAGAGGCCATCTTCTTTTTTTTTATATATATGAAGTGTTTTATTATTGTGATAATTGTTATAGAACTCTGGCCAGTGAAAGAATACAAGTTGTGTGCCGGAAATAACCTCATCCCACCCCCGCCTCTTTCTGCTCAATGCCCCCCCCCCCCGGTCCAATCGCCCATGATATTGGTGGCTCAATCGTCCATGGCATTGGTGGCTTCACACGAAGGTCAATGAAAGCCGCATGGCGGTTAAATTCATCTACTGAACAATTTCTCTAAATCAGTGGTCCCCCCCCCCACACACACTTTTTGTTCCAACTAACGCCCCCCTTTTTCATAGAAAAATGCAGCCACCGCCTACTTATTCCCTACTTAACAAAAATAGAAGCAACAACTTTTGACTGCGGTACTCACAAGATGAAAGACCCGCACTACGATCGCTGGAATATGTTTGCGTCTGCTGCTCGGGGCTCAAAGATTCAAAGATGCAGAGACTAACTTTGATATGACCCCTTCCCCCCCCCCCCCCAAAAAAAAAAAAAAACGAATGAAATGAATGTAATAAATGAAACAGAATTACTAAGATAATCATATTTTAAAATGATTACTCCTTAAAAAATTATTTTTATTTTTGCATTGCTGCACATTTAAAATTAATTACAACAATTTATTTATTTATAGTGATAGGGTAAACTTTTTTTTTGTGTTTGAGAAATTTTCGTTAAATTAAATGTCTGTTTGCACTCTGTGTATTATTTATATTACATATCTGTGGTTCACTAATATCCCTAGCCACCAGGGACGAGGCGTTCATGTTGCCGGTCATAGTCATACTTATAGAAAATGCTATATACAGTGGATTCCGCTTAATTGGGACAGCCGCTTATATGGGACAAATCTCAAAGAAACCAAACCAAGAAGCCAATAGTAAATTTGTATGTCCCAATTAAGCGGAATCGACTGTATATATATATATATATATATATATATATATATATATATATATATATATATATATATATATACACATATATCGTATATGTTGTTAGTCCAGTGTTTCCCAACCTTTTTCATGTCGTGCCCCACCTTAACCTTTCTCAAATTTATATGCCCCCCCCCCATGTAAAATGCAGAATTTTCAATATAAAAAAATTGATTGATTGATTGTTCACTTGAGAAACGTTAAATAATAGGTTTTAGGAAGAAATCACTAGGAACTTGTTAACGAAAAACAATAAGTAAATTTTTCAAAAAATATAATGTTAAACTGAAATTCTAATACGAAAAAAATTAAATAAACATATTTCTATATTAATTTATTATTTCAGTTTAGTGAGATCCTTGCGCTTGATGCATGCTGCACAGAACTTTTATATTCGGTTCCAATTTGGTTAGCTTCAGTCTCAAGTCTCAGCGTCGTGTTATATATCCAGACGACTTTTTTTTTTAACAGTAAATCATTTACAGCACTAAATCCACATTCAGCTAGATATGAAGATGGAAATGGTAGCAATAGTTTTCTTGCACATTTGGTTAAATTTGGGTATTTGATTTCTTTTTCCTCACAAAGCCATGCCATCGCACCTTTTATATTAAATACAGTTTTAACTGACTCATCATTTTGCAATTCTGCGAGTTCTTCTTGATACTGCATATTTGTTATATCAGACAAATCCACTAATCCATGTTGGAAAATCAATTTGTTTTAAATCAGAAAATCTTTCTTTAAAATCAGCCGATAAAATATTCAGATGGTTGACAATAACAAGTTAGGCGGTATGAGTTACTTCACATTTTTGGAGCCAATGAAACTGTTCAAAGTTTTTGTTGTTAATTTGTTTCTGACATAACTCAATAAGAGCAATGAAACCAAATATCTTCGTGTTTGCATCGATAAGTGTTTTATTTGTTCCTTGAAGTTGTTTATTTAATATATTTAATTTTTCAAAGATATCGGCTAAATAACTCACAAATGCTTTGCCATCGATTGTTAACAGATACTTCATTTCAGGTTTGTCGCTTCAAAAATCACTAAGAGTATCAAACAGTTGCATAAACCTTTTCAAACAGATCCCTTTTGATAGCCATCTTACTTCAGTATGAAGTAAAAGTCTCACACGGTCTTCATTTTTTTTCTTCACAAAATAATTTGAAGAGACGCTCACTTTTGGCATTAGCTTTAATAGCACTAACACACTTTATTACTGAATGTAGTACTTCATTAAGACCAGGCGAGATGTTTTTAGCTACCAAGTTTTCCCTATGAATAACACAATGCATAAGAATCATTGCTGGATCCTCATCTTTCATCAATTTTAAGCTACCATTTTTTTTGCCCATCATATTAGGAGCACCATCTGCAGCACAAGATGTTCTATTTTTTATCGGTATATCATTGACATCTAAGTAGTTTTTCAGCTGTTTATATACATCTTTGGCGGTAGTGGTGCTTTCTAATCTTTTACAGAACAACATTTCTTCAGAAAAATTCCCTTTATCAATATATCTTACGTAAGTTATTAATACTGCCTCATTGTCTCTCAAAGTTGATTCATCCATTCGCACTGAGAAATTTGTTGTTTTCAACTTTTCAACAAGCTGTTTTTCAATATCTTCACTCATTTCATCTATTCTTCTGCTAACAGTATTGTTACTGAGTGGCATAGCTTTTACATCTTTGTCATCTTTTTGAAGAACCGTTTTAAGAAATGCTGATATTGACGGTTTTATTAAATTCTCTCCTATAGTATGATTTTGTCCAGTTTTTGCGATGAATAAAGAAATTTGATAACTAGCCTCAAGAACACGTTTAGTAGTTGAAGTATGAGCAGTAAATAGGGACTTGTTCTCTTTTCAAAATTTGTCTTTAAAGTTTTAAAGTAATTCAAATCTGAATTAATATGAGCACTATGTTTTGCCTTCAAATGTGCCTCAAGACGACCTCGTTTCATTGATTCGTTGGTCAAGCATTGCTGGCATACAAGACAAAAAGGCATCCGCGCATCGTGGACAGCGGATATGTATCCAAATTTTAAATAGTCCTCTGAATATTGATGAGTTTTTTTCTTGCTTTGCACCACTCATTTTACTATGGAATAAAATAGAATAACTATCACTCTCTATGTTCAGAGATTATAGTGCCCAAAGGGTTAAATGGCCCAGAGCGAAAGGGTAAAACTCGTATCGAGTCCATTTTCGCATTGCCCCCCTTAAAAATCAAATTGCCCCCTTGTGGGGCGTGGGCCTCACGTTGAGACACGTTGTATTTATACAAATACATACATCTATGTTCGTTTGTGCCTATGTATATAGCATAAAAACATCAATAAAATTTTCTCTAAGAGTTACGACCAGCAATACTCACGCCTCGTCCCTGCTAGCCACTAAAGTCGGCGGTACAGAACAAAAAGTATAACATTTAGTTCACATTCGGCCAGTTCTTTCAAACGTTATTGCAAACCTGTGAAAGTCTCTAAAATAAAATATTGTAGCTCAATTAGTAGTGACCGTTAATATATTAATTTAACCGCAACTTTTAATGTAAAAAAAATTGTTTTCATAAATAAATTGAAGGTAATTAAGTCATATTTTGAGCATGAAAGGTAATTAAGTTATATTTTGAGCATGAAAGGTAATTAAGTCATATTTTGAGCATGAAAGGTAATTAAGTCATATTTTGAGCATGAAAGGTAATTAAGTCATATTTTGACCATGAAAGGTAATTAAGTCATATTTTGACCATGAAAGGTAATTAAGTCATATTTTGAGCATACGTGCGATAAGAAAAAGAAAAAAAACCAATGCTTTACAGACATTTGACTTATTTCAGTTCAATGAATATCAATATTTGAATTAGAAGGCTAGAGAAGTTACAAAACAAAATGAGATCAGTTCTACACATTTAATTAATTCTTAATTATACTATAATTAAAAAAGATAATTTTCTTATGGCTATCCGAGTTCCACCCCCCACCCCCAAAATTGAAGGAGCGCCCCATTAATTGATCGAGCGCCCCCTAAATGAGCCCGATGTTTCTACCGTCCGCCAGGTGTGGGTGGGGCCACATCGCCCGCTTTGAGAATCACTGCTATCAATCGACCCATTAAAGTCATGTTAAGTAGAGTCACCGTATCTAGGTACTGACATACTAATAATAATAAAAAAAAAACAAATCCGATCTAAAGAGAGCCGCATTGAAGACAGCCAATCGCAGCACGCGTCTCTAAATAACACAACCAATCGCAGCACGCCTCTCTAAATAACACAACCAATCGCAGCACGCGTCTCTAAATAACAGCGTTTTGACGACTACCGTTTGGGTTTAAGATTCTATGGTCCGGGTACTGAGACTATTGTCGAGTCGATGGGCTGATGGTGTGCTGTGGAGAGTGCTGAGTACTCACACTCCAATACAGAGTCACTCAGTCAGCCGTGTCGAGACAATGTCCAGGGCATGATACTATTTTTTTTGTTGTTCAGTCTGATTGGAATGTCTCAATAGTAGATCGATGAATGGCTCAATAGTAGGTCGATGAATGGCGCAATAGTAGGTCGATGAAAGGCGCAATAGTAGATCAATGAATGGCTCAATAGTAGGTCAATGAATGGCGCAATAGTAGGTCAATGAGTGGCTCAATAGTAGGTCAATGAATGGCTCAATATTAGGTCAATGAATGGCCCAATAGTAGGTCAATGAATGGCTCAATAGTAGGTCAGAAGTTTTGAGTGGAAAAAAAGATAATGTAATTAAAACTCGTGGCATTGGAGGCAAGTAACCCAGTCGTGAATAAAATAAAATTAAACCAACGACATTAACATAGCACTTAAAATATAATTAGAACAAAAAAAATTAATTCTAAGGTAGTGATGTAGGTAGTGTGGATTAGGTATATGCAATTATCTACCTGTCTATCTTAGTATATATCTTTCCACCTATCTGTCTATATAACCATCTATCTTTCTCAATATCTATTACCATCTTTATATCTCAGTATCGATCTACCCATCTATAATCTATTGAATTATATATCGATCTATCCATCTAATTATCTACCCACCCATCGATCTAACAATATTATTATTCATCTATCCATCATAATATCTGTCTAGCTATTTATGACAATCATAAAAATGTGTCTTCATCCACGCGCCAAAAAAAAATTATTACCAAAGTGGTTAAAATGCAAATAGTGGCTGACCACTTCCTTCTGGTCACTCTCCATGATGGTAAAATAGGTATATATATATATATATATATAATTATTGATTCTTCTACTGAGTGAATCATATCGATTCATTCCTAGTATCTACTTAAACCAAGTGAAGCCAAAACAGAAAAATATACACAAACAATGCCTGTAAGGTTTTTTCCATGTGTACATGTAAAAGTGAATAATTCCCTAACGTATATGCCAACCGACTTCTATTTGCGTAGCCGATGAAGCATTTATAAGGTGGGCCATGCTGTCTGCCTGGGGCCACATTCAAAGTCTGCGATTGTGAAGACTCCATCATGCTGTCTCAGAAAAAAACACTTGACTATATATCCAGGGATACTTCTGTCTCTTGGGTTCCATTTTTTTTAAATACATGCATACACAAAATTATCCTCCGTATTGTCAACGCAAAACGAACACCAATGGTTCTCAACAATTTTTCAAAGGGGAACTACTCAGCTTTGACTTTTTAATCTCATTTCGAGGAACACTCACGATATATATATATATATATATATATATATATATATATATATATATATATATATATATATATAAATATATATGAAAGCAGCGGGTACCTGTAAAGGATGTTATATATATATATATATATATATATATATATATATATATATATATAAACTCGTCTATAATGATAAACTCAATTCATATTCCATGGTTCATATAGTTTATTAACAACACGATAAAATATAGACAGTAGAATAAATCCAATATAAACTGAATTATCACAATAAACTCAACTGATCAACTAAACACATATACTCTGAAACACTGAATATGCTGATTCACTAATTGACTGATGATCATCTAACTGAACTCAACTCAACTCAACTTAACTGAACTCAAACTGAACTTCACTCTGGTATCTTCCAAACATCCTCTTTATATAATTTGCTTGCATCATACTCGAACATTCTACGTCGCTCTCTCTCTCACACCTTCTTAGACAATCCTATTTACAATAAACATAATATTTATACTCTCGAATTAACTAGAGTTTTGACCCCGTGACCTCAGGTTGACCAAACATACATACACACACACCTGTGTGCGTAGTACACACAACTATACCATGACAGTACCCAAGGGCGTAACTAGGGGGAGTACCCTATTTGTCAGGAAGCGGCGGTTACAGCAAGGGTAACGAACTTTTTTTATATATACTTTGTAAACAAAACACTTCGCGGAACACCTGAATTAGCATAATGGACCACAAGTTCTCTGTTGAACGAGACTTGAGAAGCACTGATCTGCACCACATAACGCTCTATCTCCCGTAGTGCCTCCATGGTTATTGCGCAATCGGATATGGTGGGGATGAAAGAAGGGCACCATAAAAACCATCCCATTAGTGGTTTGCGGGATCTAAGAGATTTTATCTCATCGTTTCAGGGACTTCTCATACACAAAAACATAACTGATTAACAAAATAAAATAGTTGCAAATAAAACAAACATTACATGTAGGACAATATATATAACTTCTATACATAAATATTAGCTATTTCTATAAAATCTCAACAGAAGCTAAAAATAGAACAATATTCATTCATTTTTGTTGAAGCTGTAATATTTCCACGAATTAGGCTATTTATAGTTATATTTGGTAGACAATAAATTTATGGAAGTGACAATACTGAAATTAGCATATGCTCTGAGCTGTGAACAAATACCCTGAAACAGCACCATGATGCACTTCAAAACACTGGACAGTACTGTAATAAACTATGTATATCTGTGATTCTCTGTCTTGACTGTAGTAGTATTTTAATTTTATGTGACAAAATTTCTGCAAACTGATGCAGCAAACAAGCGATGGGAAAAGTTAATGAATTTCTGCAAGTTTATTTTTTACCCAACACCGGAGAGTGTATATAATTATTTATTTTTTTATTTATTTGTAAAGACATCCATGGTGAGTGAAATCAACTAACAAAAAAAAAAAATGAAACTTTTACTTCCCCGGGCGGCTGGGTCAAATCGAGTTAAACTGTCTTGATCCCAGTGTCAATATAAGCTTTTAGCTGGCATTGTTGTGTCCGATGGAACGTAAAGTGGATTTTGTTCTCGGGCTATTGATCAGAGCGGGCTAGCTATTCATGGTCTCACGAACCTTAACTGTGTTTCAATCAATTAAATTAGATAACATACAGCCCTAGGCTCATATAGGGTGTCGAAACTCAGAGAATGCATTGTTAATGTTATTGTATTTTATTTAGTTTAGTCTAGACTTGTTTAAATCTCTTTTGGGTGTTGCGTCACCTTATGTATGCGGGAGGTTCAAGTGTATCTCAACATATCGCTTCCAGTGAGCGCCCTTCATAAGTAGTGGCTAGGGCGTGGGTACCCCAGTAACCACAATACAGTGCATCCACAGCTTTCGGAAGGAAGGAGGGGAGGGATCGTACGGTGCATAGTGCTCGACAGTCGACCGGTGAGGGTCCCGAGTTCGAACCTCAGTGAAACTCCCCCCAAGTCCACTCAGCCATAAAACAGGCACCCAACAAAGGGAGTGAAGGCGCATGGGCGTTGGGCTTGCTACACAACCCCTCAACATTCCGAGGCTACTGAAACAGATGAATTCTACACTTCACTGCCGAGACGAGCCCTTAGGAGGCTTAAAGGGAATTTTTTGTTTTTTTTTTCACAGCAGTCTGGTTTCATCCTTAATTCAGTAGGGAAGTTGTTATTTTTCTGTCTCCACAGCCTCGATATACGACAATTGAACGACCATGTGTTGCTGTTGTTTTAAATTCTTTGTTGTTAATGTTTTTTTTATCTGATGTAATTTGTTTATGTATATTTAATGTATGTGTGGATATATATATTTTTTACCAATAGAAATGTCCACATGAGCTAATCAAACCAGAAAGTACAAATCGAAAAGTGCAGTAAAAGTCAATAAGTTAATTATACCTGAAAGTACAAATAGTCAGACAGACAGACAAATATATATATATATATATAGATATAGATATAGATAGATAGATAGATAGATAGATAGATAGATAGATAGATAGATAGATAGATAGATAGATAGAAGATAGATAGATAGATAGACAGACAGACAGACAGACAGATAGATGATAGATAGATAGATAGATAGATAGACAGGCAGACAGAAAGATAGATAGATAGATAGATAGATAGATAGATAGATAGATAGATAGATAGATAGACAGACAGACAGACAGACAGACAGACAGATAGACAGACAGACAGACAGACAGATAGATAGATAGACAGACAGATAGATAGATAGATAGATAGATAGATAGATAGATAGATAGATAGATAGATAGATAGATAGATAGATAGATAGATAGATAGATAGATAGATAGATAGATAGATAGATAGATAGATAGATAGATAGATAGATAGATAGATAGATAGATAGATAGATAGATAGATAGATAGATAGATAGATAGAAATGTGCAACAAATGGTAAATATTTATTGTAATACAACCTAAATTTTAGAATGTCTTTTGTTCTTGAACAAAATGATCTCGTATAATAAATGATCTCGTGTGATAAAACAAACTCCCAAAACATTTTTCAACAGTATCTCGAACATTTTAAGAAACAGCAGATTGAGTTCCAGAGAGATGTTTGATTCAACAATCAAAACTTTAGAATATTTAAATAGTAAAAATAAGGAATTGTCTCCGGTATAAATTTTTTATCTGGGGTTGAAAGGGGGGGGGGGCACTTTTACCCAGAAATTCATCGCGCGACATTTTCATATAAAGGGGATTTATGTTTTCATCTCAGTTTTCTCCCTTTAGTTATACGTCTATATTTCATGTTCATCGAACCGTGCATTGAACATTTTATAAAGGACATTGTATAACGAACATTTTATAATGAACATGTTATAATTAACCTTTTTTTATGATGAACATTTGATGATGAACATTTTATAATAAACATTTTACAATAAATATTTTATAATAAATATTTTATACTAAACATTGTATAATGAACATGTTATAATGAACATGTTATAATGAACATGTTATAATGAACATTATATAATGGACATGATATAATGAACATGTTATAATGAACATGTTATAATGAACATGTTAAAATGGACATTTTTTTAAGGAACATTTTATAATGAACATGTTTTAATAAACATGTTATAATGAATATGTTATAATGAACATTTTATAATGAACATGTTATAATGAACATTTTATAATGAACATGTTATAATGAACATGTTATAATGAACATGTTATAATGAACATTTTATAATGAGCATGTTATAATGAACATTTTATAATGAACATGTTATAATGAACATTTTATAATGAACATGTTATAATGAACATTTTATATGAACATGTTATAATGAACATTTTATGATGAACATGTTATAATGAACATTTTATATGAACATGTTATAATGAACATTTTATGATGTGCATCCTCTTAAAAATAAAAGTATTCGTCCAATTTCAAAGTCACCGTGTTTAAATTGTGGTATTGCTGAATGGAGACCACGGACGTGTCGGATGGAGGGGATGGTGGTGAGGGGGGGGTGTAGAGGTGGAGGGTGTTCACCAGAGTGAACTCAACTGCAGAAAAAGAAATTATTGAACTGCAGATCACGGCATCATTTTTTTTCCTCCTCCTTCTGTTGGTTCCAATAGTACCAATGCAAAGCAGGCGCGACATACGCCTTCAAACAAATGGGGGTGGGGTGGGGGGGTGGAGTGGAGTGAGGCTCCACTCTACTGACAGGCCAGGAGGCGATAACTTATTTGGTATTAGCGTGGTGACATCGTCAGAGAAAAGAGAGAGGTTAGAGAGAGAGAGAGAGAGAGAGACTCACACGGAGATGTGGGAGAATTAATTACTGCTCATTCTATTAGATATAACAAGATATTATTTGCTGTTAGGTGCATCAATTCACAAAAAAAAATTTATCTTAACGGATAAAACGGAAATTTCGTGATGAGCGAACATTGTGCAGTGTCTTAACATTTCACACAATTATTTGTTTTGTGTGTGTGTATTATCTCCCCTCTGTTCAGAACTGGACTCACATACATACAAGTTGAGATAACTCGTTCTGTGAGTTGCTATGATATACCATTTCATTTTATCCAGGTAAATCATTTTTTTTTCCAATTTCACTCATTTTTAAACAGGAATTATTTTGGCTCAGAGATAAGCATTGGATTTTCTGGGGTTTTTTTTTTTTTGGCAGTTCTAGTTTTTTATTACATTGTCTACTAAAGTTTTATATATATATATATATATATATATATATATATATATATATATATATAGAGAGAGAGAGAGAGAGAGAGAGAGAGAGAGAGCCTACTTGTAGTCAAATCAAGTACATTGTCTACTAAAGTTATATATTTACTCACAGTCAAATCAAATGCGGTTGTTATTGTTATATTAATCCCTGGATCAGTGTGTACAAAAGAACAAATTGTAATATAAATTTGATTATTTTAGTCGGTCAGTTTTATAAAGAGTTACATCTTTGTATGTTTTATTGACCACTATGAAAAAGTAACATATGACCAGTTTTGGTGTTGATATTTCATTACCATACTGATAAAGAACTAACTGTATGATAATAAGTTATTTGTTGTTAATACACAGCGCCTGGCGTTAGTGAGATTTGTAACAGCCAAACGCCTTCATTACACGTACAGTTGGGATTCATTTCTGATTTTCCTTTTGGGTGTGTGTGTGCTCGCTTGCGTTTAGTTTATGTAAGTGTGAAATGTGAAATTTTTACTGCAATATTAACACAATAAATGTTGAAGGAACATAATTTTGTTTTCAGACGTTCATCAGTAGTTAGTATAACTCAGGTCGAAACGAAAATAAAGTTTAAGTTGTTGATTTTTTTTTCATGGGCGACAGGGCGTGTGGTATTTTGGTCAGGGCCGTGGTATGCGAAACCCTTTGGTCAGGGCTGTGGAATGCGAGACCTCCAGCTCAGGCCACGACGTGCTATGGTGCAGGCATGCCGAATGCAGGCCTAGATTAACCATTAGGCAAACAAGGCACGTGCCTAGGGCACCAAGAGTTTCGGGGAAAAGGGGGGGGCAACACAAGTCCTCAAGAAAAATGTGTATATTCACGTAATCGACATGACATTAACAAATCGCGAATGTAATATTGAATCGCACATTATTTGGTGCCACAACCTAATGGTAAAATACATCAGCCCAAGTCTTTTTGCGATTTTTCGCTATTTTTCTTGGAGGTTTTTTTTTTTTTGGGTGCTATTTTGTTTTAACTTTTTTTTTAGAATATGTATGTGCTACGTAACGCACTCATGCGTAGCGACCCACGCACTTTCGTTTTAGTCTGCTAATGAAAACAATTGTGACTGCTGCTAATTTGTCGACGTGACATTGAATGACTACATTTGCATAACGACTGAGAGAAGCAGAAAACATTGCAAAGAAGATGTAAGGATTAGAATTTGATTTCATGCCTGTCTTTTGGGAAGAAGTGTTACAACATTTTCACAGGGTCAATAAAACTCTACAAAACGAGCAGGTGAACTTGAACACGTGTGCTGGTTTGTATTGTTTACTAGCAGATCACTTGCATGAATCTTGGAATGAATTTGAATGTTTTGAGGAAGCTGCAAAAGAAATAACAACAAGTGTTGATCATAAGTCAACTTTGACCCGTAATTGTTGACGAAAGACAGTGGTCATTGATGGTGATGCCTCTGAATGCCAGAGACACAATTCGCACATCTGCTTTATACGCCATTGTTGAAAAAATTTGAGACATAAATGAGTAGACGAGGACATGTGTATAACAATATAGCAGTTCGATTCTCTTGTTAGATCGATGTATCACATACATCTCAGTGTTGTGAAGGAGTAATATAAGCTTATCATAAAGATCTGAACAATAATTTATGTACTGAACTACAAAAGTTTTACTCATATATTCACCACAAGTTTCGTTCATCAAAATCTGAAAACAACAAAAGTAATAGTTCTGCTGATGGTTGAGGCAAAATTAACTTTGACGATGTACTCAAAAACTTTGCCAGACGTAAATCTAGAAAAAAGAACGTTAAAAGTACATGTTTGCACTCTTTGACTTTCTTATTTATTAAAAAAGAGTGAAAGTAATACAGACATATGTGTTAACAACTGTTTTTTCTTTGTTAGTATTTTGCATAATATTGAACATACCAGCGGTCATCGGAAGATCGGGGGCTAGGGGGAGAAGGGGATTTGGGCCTAAGACACCAAGATGGCTTACATTGCCTGGTAGATTTACGCACCCCGATTATATACATTGCCTGGTAGATGTCACAACCAGATTGTTTACATTGCCTGGTAGATTGTCACAACCCGATTATTTACATTGCCTGGTAGATTTACGCACCCCGATTGTTTACATTGCCTGGTAGATTGTCACAACCCGATTGTTTCTTTACATTGCCTGGTATGAGGGTAGCGGGAAGGGACGGAAAATAAAGGAAAATGAAGACAATTGTGGCTAATGAAGACAATAGTGTCTAAAGAAGAAACAGTGGCTAATGAAGACAATAGTGGCCTATGAAGACAATGATATGAATGCATTCATCCCAAGAAACGTCAGTCCAATAGAATGTTAACAAACCCCTTCATTTAACAGACAGATGAGTAACACACAGACACACGCACGCACACACACAAACACACGGACAAGCGAACGTCCGGACTAGCTATTGTGAATTCATCAAAAGTATTCACAAAACAGACAAGAAAGAAACCGACAAAAATCATTTCAACATCTCAAAAAATGTCCACATTCGACCAGAGAAATTACTAGGTAAAACAAAACCGTATCCAAAAAATCAGCTTTCATAGCAAATACACTTGGCACTTGGACACATTTTAACTTATCTAGTTGACGAAGAGGCTGAACAATGGTATCGAGATATCAATGTTTACCAGTTACGGTTCTCAAACTTTCAGCGATTCTCCACCCACATGAAAACATTCGTTATTTTTTTGTACTACCTGTACCCTGCAAAACATTTGCATAGAGTTATATCCCCTTAGGCTGGATCGGCAGGCGAGGTTATTTTTTTGTTTCAGGCAGATCCGATTTTTTTCATGATTGTATTTTAAACTGGAATACTGTTATATTAATTCTTTACTTTCGATTTAACGCAGCGCCCAAATCGCTATTATTATATTATTTTTTTTTTTTGCGATCCACGCATATAGAAAAGGTACAAAAAAAAAAATAAAAACCTCAGATAATCAATTTGACATATTATGATGCACTGAGACGGGTGGTCGTGCGGTGTAGAACGCCCGACTGTCGACCAGAGCGTCTCGGGTTCGAATCTCACTGAGAACCTACGGGTTTGTAGGTCCTGGTGAAAGTCCCGAAGTCCACCCAGCTATAATCAATTTGACGTATTATGATGCACTGAGATTGGTGGTCGTGCGGTGTAGAGCGCTCGACTGTCGACCGGAGCGTCTCGGGTTCGATTCTCACTGAGAACCTACGGGTTTCTAGGTCCTGGTGAAAGTCCCGAAGTCCACCCAGCTATAAATGGGTACCCGATTTTAAGTTGTGGGAGTAAAGGCGGGTGGGCATTGCGCTAACCACTCAGTCCCTTTACTGAAACACATTCATCTGCCCCGATGAGCCCTTAGGGAACTTAACTTTTTGTCCATTAATTTACTATATAATTTCCGACATGCCACGTTAACTTTTCTCGAGACCTCCCCCCCCCCCATTCCCCCACGCAAAATTTAAGAGCCACTGAGAATGTATTTTTTTATCCATTTCATTGTTGTTGTTTTGTTTTTTTTGTAAATCGAACTTCTGTTTCATTTTTTGTGTGTGAACGTAGTTAACAGTCTTCTATCTTATTGAGAGCTGTTTGATTATTGATGGATTACTTTGTTCATTCCGTTGTCTCACGTCGCACTACAACATCCCACCATCGTCACGGTTGAGTGGTAATACCTTCAGTAAATATTGTTGTCAATACGCATTTGTTTCACATGCAGCAACACATTTTTGTTAACATTACAACACATTGATCTAGTTCCCAGGAATATGGTTTTAATTCACATGGGACATTGATTTAGTTCCCAGGAACATGGTTTTATTTCACATGGGACATTGATTTAGCTCCCAGGAACATGGTTTTAATTCACATGGGACATTGATTTAGTTCCCAGAAACATGGTTTTAATTCACATATGACATTGATCTAGTTCCCAGGAACATGGTTTTAATTAACATAGGACATTGATTTAATTCCCATGAACATGGTTTTATTTCACATGGGACATTGATTTAGTTCATAGGAACATGGTTTTAATTCACATGGGACATTGATTTAGTTCCCAGAAACATGGTTTTAATTCACATGGGACATTGATCTAGTTCCCAGGAACATGGTTTTAATTAACATGGGACATTGATTTAATTTCCATGAACATGGTTTTATTTCACATGGGACATTGATTTAGTTCATAGGAACATGGTTTTATTTCACATGGGACATTTACTTATTTCACACGGGACATTTAGTTATTAAACTTGAAATATGCAGTCAATTAGCTTGAAATTATTTCTTATTTCACATAAACTATATAATCGACACAGGGAAATGTATTAATTTTTTTTTAAATCGAACTTCTGTTTCATTTTTTGTGTGTGAACGTAGTTAACATGTCTTCTATCTTATTGAGAGCTGTTTGATTATTGATGGATTACTTTGTTCATTCCGTCGTCTCACGTCGCACTACAACATCCCACCATCGTCACGGTTGAGTGGTGATACCTTCAGTAAATATTGTTGTCAATACGCATTTGTTTCACATGCAGCAACACATTTTTGTTAACATTACAACACATTGATCTAGTTCCCAGGAACATGGTTTTAATTCACATGGGACATTGATTTAGTTCCCAGAAACATGGTTTTATTTCACATGGGACATTGATTTAGTTCCCAGGAACATGGTTTTATTTCACATGGGACATTGATTTAGCTCCCAGAAACATGGTTTTAATTCACATGGGACATTGATTTAGTTCCCAGAAACATGGTTTTAATTCACATGGGACATTGATCTAGTTCCCAGGAACATGGTTTTAATTAACATGGGACATTGATTTAATTTCCATGAACATGGTTTTATTTCACATGGGACATTGATTTAGTTCCCAGGAACATGGTTTTAATTCACATGGGACATTGATTTAGTTCCCAGGAACATGGTTTTAATTCACATGGGACATTGATCTAGTTCCCAGGAACATGGTTTTAATTAACATGGGACATTGATTTAATTCCCATGAACATGGTTTTATTTCACATGGGACATTGATTTAGTTCATAGGAACATGGTTTTATTTCACATGGGACATTTACTTATTTCACACGGGACATTTAGTTATTAAACTTGAAATATGCAGTCAATTAGCTTGAAATTATTTCTTATTTCACATAAACTATATAATCGACACAGGTAAATGTATTAATTTTTTTTAGAAGATATAAGTTTGACATCATTATGGCCGTTTCTAAATGCTGTAAAGTGTGAAACAGAGTCAGTGTCGGAGTGCCCGGTAACTAAACATCGTGATCTTCGTTTGAAACTACATCCGCACAAAAAATTCATACATTTGATATGGTTCATGCTTTCCTATGTTCAAATTTCACAGTCCTCTGAACAGTCATTTCAACTGTCTTTTGACAGCCTTTTGTGACAGTCTTTTGTGACAGTCTTAATGCATTAATTATGTGACAGCGTCATATTTGCTCCGTCACCAACCTTGTTTCAATAAATATTGCAATAACAGTAGTAGCCCAACATGGGGTCACTTAGTGAATGGGCCAATTTGATTGTTGAGGGGGGGGGAACAATAGGAAAACTTCAGTTCTCCATTATATCTTTGGAAATGTGCGTCATTTGTTTCCTGAAACATTTCTATTTCTTCTATAAACCTATCGTTTAGACTTTATACCATGAACGATAGGGATTATAAAAGATGAAAATTAATGTATGTTCTAGTAAATGAATTATGGTAAATGATTAACGTATCCACTAGTAATTGATTAATATATATATATACCAGTATATGAAATACGAAATTTAAAGTTACGAGAATACACTAATTTAAAATGTACAACTTAGAAGATATGCTTTTTTTTTAGTTAGAAATTATGTTCTCAGAAGATTTGCCGCCCCTCAAAGGGAGCCGCTAGTAAGAAGGGCGTCATAAAACAAACAGTGTCCCAACGTTTTTTCTCCGTATTTTAATTTCTTTCAAAGTGTAAACTACTGCAAAACATCTTATTTTATTGTATGTAAATTATCAAGTGTAAATATTTGATTTCTATATTTAAAAAAAAATATCTTCGATCTTCAATATTATTTTTTAAACTCATTTGTCAAACAAAGTCTCCAAGTGTAAACTTATTATTTCTTTACTTTATCCCGCGTGTTGCCAAATAGGAAAATACAAACAGGTACATACAAAAAATCGAGATAAAAAAAATATATATATAAAACAGCTAATTGATCCAACGACGGCTGTATGTTAGTTATTCAGTGTGTGAAAAGAAGAACCCATTGTGATTAAATGTTACCGTATGCTGCCAGTGTATATGCCCTTAGGATACAACCCGCAGAAAGAACATTATGTTTGTTTTTGAAAGGTGTATGTGTGTGTGGGGGGGGGATTACATTTTATGTCTGTGCGTAGCTGTAACTAAATATTCCTGACAAGCAAACATTGGTTGATGAAAGTATAACTAAACTGACTGTTTGGTCTTTTGTATAATTATAGCGACCAAAATCGATGACGTGGCTTTTGTAATTTAAGATGTCAACGGAATGTACGACATGACGTGAAAGAAATAGGCAAAGTGCTAGTGAAATGAATGTTAGCTTAAGGTATGCTACTGAAATGAATGTTAGTTTTTAAAGTATGCTAGTGAAATGAATGTTAGTTTTTTAAAGTATGCTAGTGAACTGAATGTTAGTTTTTAAAGTATGCTAGTGAAATGAATGTTAGTTTTAAAGTATGCGAGTGAATTGAATGTTAGTTTTTAAAGTATGCTAGTGAACTGAATGTTAGTTTTTTAAAGTATGCTAGTGAACTGAATGTTAGTTTTAAAGTATGCTAGTGAACTGAATGTTAGTTTTAAAGTATGCTAGTGAAATGAATGTTAGTTTTAAAGTATGCTAGTGAAATGAATGTTAGTTTTAAAGTATGCTAGTGAAATGAATGTTAGTTTTAAAGTATGCTAGTGAAATGAATGTTAGTTTTAAAGTATGCTAGTGAAAAACTCTTGTAAGCGATTACACGGCTTATGAGAGCAATGCAGGTAATGCAGGTAATGCAGGTATAATCAACTTGATTGATTTTTTTTAATAATTGAAGGAATTTAGAATGAATATCATAAAGACGTGGGAGGGGAGAATGTTATTAATAAAAGTGTAATTATCTCTCAGCAACCTGATTGTCCCCGTTGAACCTGGTTAACCTTATGTGACTGTAAAAACATGTGTGTGTTTGTGTGTGTGTGTGTTTGTTATGAGGGTAGTCGGGGGCATTGCAGCGTTTGGGCTTTCGCTTTATTGCCAAGTGGGTGTGAACTCCCCATTCTAATTGACCATCTCTATTTCATGTTTTGTGGATTTCGCAAAGAGCCATAGCTATCCCATAATATTATTTAGAGCAATGGTTCTCAACCTTTTTCACGTCGAGGACCGGTCGGAGTTTGATCATTTCACATGGATCACCATAATGTCCTCTGTCCAGGGCCACCATAATGTCCTCTGTCTAGGGCCACCAGAATGTCCTCTGTCCAGGGTCACTATAATGTCATCTGTCCAGGGCCACCATAATGTCCTCTGTGAAGGGCCACAATAATGTCATCTGTACAGGGCCACCATAATGGTATCTGTACAAGGCCACCATAATGTCACAATAACGTCCTCTGTAAAGGGCCAACATAATGTCCTCTGTAAAGGGCCAACATAATATCCACTGTACAAGGCCACCATAATGTCCTCTGTACAGGACCACCATAATGTCCTCTGTATAAGGCCACCATAATGTCCTCTGTACAGGGCCACCATAATGTCATATGTCCAGGCCCACCATAATGTCATCTGTACAGGCCACCCATAATGCCATCTGTCCAGGCCAACCATAATGTCCTCCGAAGGTCCACCATAATGCCATCTGTCCAGGGCCACCATAATGTCCTCTGTACAGGACCACATAATATCCTCTGTACAGGGCCACCATAATGTCCTCTGTACAGGGCCACCATAATGTCCTCTGTACAGGGTCACCATAATGTCCTCTGTACAGGGCCACCATAATGTCCTCTGTACAGGGCCACCATAATGTCCTCTGTACAGGGTCACCATAATGTCCTCTGTACAGGGCCACCATAATGTCCTCTGTACAGGGCCACCATAATGTCCTCTGTACAGGGCCACCATAATGTCCTCTGTACAGGGTCACCATAATGTCCTCTGTACAGGGCCACCATAATGTCCTCTGTATTGGGTCACCATAATGTCCTCTGTAGGTCCACCATAATGTACTGTAGTGGTCAAGGATACGTTGCAGGCTCTTAAGCTATTATCGTCCGAAATGGAATCAACAGAATGATGGACATCACAAATACATTTTTTTTTTCATTTTTATTTGACTTTATTTTACTCTTTTACAGAAATGAAACATTTTCCAAATCATTCTTAAAATCTGGCATGAGTCATGACGTCATTGTATATCGTTATTCTTTATGACGTCATTTGGCTGCTATGCACTTTGACCTTAGACTCCATGGCTGACTTTTGTAGCACGTCATCAGGTGAGTATGGATTGAGAAAGTGCAGTAAATCTCGATTAACTGGCTCTTGGATATCCGCAATTTAACTATCCGTCCTAGTCATAAAACAAAAATTCTTTATAAACTGAAGAATTATTTACATTACTAGTTGTATCCTGCAAAAACCTTTGCATAGAGCCATATCCCCTTAGGCTTGATCGGTAGGCTAGGTTTTTTTTTTTTTGGTTTCGGGCAGATCCGATTTTTTCATGATTGTATTATAAACTGGAATACTGTTGTATTAATTCTTTACTATCGATTTAATGCAGAACCCAGACCGCTATTATTTATATTAGACAAGTGGGAGCCTGGTAGTTTGATTTGATTTATTGACATGCCACGTGTATTTTTTTAACTTCGTTTTACTTTAGCCTGTCTAGAAACACATTTAACGGCCGGGAACTCAAGGTGTGAATAAAAAAAAAAGTAAAGTTCCCTTACGCCCCAAAGGACTCATCGGGGCAGATGAAATGTAGAATTCATTTGTTTCAGTAACCTCGGCATATGAAGGGATTGCTGTGGTTAGCACTAGGGAGCGACCGATATGCCATTTTACCGATAGTCCGATACAGATATTTTTCCTCAGCATTTTTGCCGATACCGAAACCGATATTTAGCTATTAATGAATGGGTGTCTTGCAGATGAAGAAGATTAGAAGAACAAAAGATTTGAAAAGACAGACCGGAAGACCGAAGTCAGAAACACAAACCATGCCTGCATAATCTCAGAAATCTGCATGTTTATTGTTTAAAATTAAACTTATAACAAACAATTTGTTGTTTTTACTTTTTACTTGTACACAAACAGAAAAGTAAGATAAAGTTGTAAATAATTAGTGTCAAACTAAAAAAGTAAAAATGTATTAATTTTTAATTGTAACATCTCTAACTTGTGAAAGTTGTGATGAAATTAAAATAATTTTCTTTGTTAATCTTTGTAATTTTTACTGAATTTACTTGTAGCAGATTTTTTAAAAAGTTTGAAAAATTGAAAACACTTAATTATATCAGTAAATCACTTCACTCAGGTGAACAGTTAACTGGAAGTATGCAAGTAAACTTTAACTCTGTAAACCAAAACTAGTTTAGAGTTACTAGATTTGTGGAGAAAAAAAACAATGTATCGGCAGCCAAAAAAACGGCCGGTCCGATAGTTAACCAATAGTGCCAATATCGGTCCGACTATCGATACCGATCCTATTATCGGTCGCTCCCTAGTCAGCACAACGCCCAGCCGCCTTTACTCCCCCAACTTAAAGTCAGGTACCCATTTAAAGCTGGGTGGGCTTGTGGACTTTCACCAGGACCTGAAAAAGTTCCAAGGTTCTCTCTGAAATTCTAACCCGGGACCCTCCGGTAGACAGTCAAGCGCTCTACAACACTCGACCACAAGGTGTAAATATACGCCCCTTAAACACACAAGATATGACAATGGGGTGATTATTTACCCCATCTCTCTCGACTTTAAAGGGGCCCCAAATTTTCTCATGCATCTGGGGTCCGACCTTTATCCACCTCTGGAGGTCAGCAAATGTATTGTTCTGACGGGTGATTTTCAAGTTGCACTCCCAGTGTCTTGACGGAAGATACAGCGGGGACTTTAGCCATGACCTAAAAAAAAAAAAAGGTCCTTGGTCCTCACCGGAGATCGAACCAGGTACCATCAGGTTGACAGTCGAGCGCTTTATCGCACGACCATCCGTCCTCGCTGTAGAGTGTGGTAGAACGCTCGACTGCTAACAGAAAGGTGTTTACTTTTTTAAATGAAGCAATGGGGCATTGTCTGGTTTCAAACGCTTCAAATTCAACGCCGTTTTCGGGCAAGAGCAATGAATCGATCATTTGTCAACGGCGACAAGAGTGGAGAGAGACTTTAAGCTTATCGTCATGTGGACCCCCGACACAGCGGCGTAGCAAGCTTAACTCGCGCTCGGGGCACATTATCTTTTTAGCGCCCCCCCCCAATTCAAAAATTATATAATATATGTAAGATATACCATTTGGCGCCCCTTTGTGAGTAGCGCCGGGGCATGATGTCCACCTTGCTCCCCTCCTCACTTCGCCACTGCCCCGACAGAATGATGTTTCCCCGAAAGGGAGGGGGGAGATTCTGATGACAGTTAAAGGGCCCCACAAAACACTATTTTGTGCATTAGCTCTTTTTTTGCTAGGTCTTTTAAAGGACCCAAAATTCTATTTCACGCCCTATGACCATGGGCGCCGAGAGCCAACACGGGCCCCAGGGCAGGACATCATTTCGGGCCCCTTAATAAACAATGAGTCGTTAAAAAATTGACATGGTCGGGGCGGATGCGCCCCCTTACAGATGCGGGCACCCTGGCAATGACCCCCCTGCCCCCCCCCCCCTCCGCGTGCCTGCCTATGACCCAAACCGACTTTGATCAGCTTTAAAATTTCATTGATGTTTAGTTTTTTTTAATTGATTCATTAATTTTTTTTTGTTACAAAACACTACTTCCAGCTGGTCCATTTAAATTATTCTGAAAATAATATTTCAAATTATTATGATCACGTGATTGAACGTAAGTGATTAGTTGTGTATTTAGTTACCTCGTTAATTTGTCTACCGCATTAAAAGCGATTTTAGCTTTGTGACTTTTAAAGATCTTAACTTAATAACGTCTAATGAAAGGTCGGAGACAATTCCATTTGGTCGAGAGAAATATCAATACAATGATCACTTGTTGGCCTGACGGGATACTGCTTTAGACTAACAACATAATCGTCAAATATTGACACAGGTAATTGTCAAATATTGACACACATAATTGACGAACATTGTAGTGCGCACCTACAAACAGGTTTTCATTTATATAAATTAGAGTATGTTAGAAGGTCTAAATGTTTGTGTTCATGCGCCCAACGTTTTTCGATGATGTGTACACTAAACTACATGCACATCTTTTAGATGAAGTGTACAGTAAATTGCATGTACATCTTTTAGATGAAGTGTACAGTAAATTACATGTACATTTTCATATGATGTGTAAAGTAAACTACATGTACATCTTTTAGATGAAGTGTAAAGTGAACTACATGTACATTGTTTTCCATATTTTATTTATCTCAGGGAATCTATCAACATATGGCAGAGAATTCCTCGTGCCATTCCCACATGTCAATCTGACCCTGAGCGGCTCATTTCAGTACACGATCTACGTCACAAACCCAAACAGTGCGTCCATTGACGTCAGAGTCGTCTCCATGGGAGAAGCATTGCAGAACAACACAATTCCAATCGCCAGTAAAAGCTCCGCTTCTGTCCCCTTCAACGCCAGCTACATGATGCAAGGTAAGCAAAGGGCTCTAACTCTGTATCTAGCAACAGGGGAAGAAATTTTGGTCAATAAGCATAGCGCCCCCACATACCAAAACAAATGGGGGGGGGGCAAACGAAAGACTAAAAAAGTGAGATGGCCTGTAGGCATGTACCGTAATTACCCTCTAGCCCAAGGGCCACTACCAACCCTTTGGATGAGGTAGTGCCTTGGGCAAAACTATTATCTTAAGACATCCACGCAAATAGTTATGGGGGGGGGGGGGAGGCGGGTCAAAGTGAAAGTACATATTGGGGTCCTATTGCACTAGAATATGTTGGGAATCGAACTGCATGGGAGGGAGGGGGACTTCAAAGGTAAGGGGGACTTTTGACTTTTGTATCGTCTGTCTGTACATATGAGCGGCATAAAAGCAAATGTAATGAAACTAACTGCATCAATTCAAACACACATTCACACACACACATACACGCACACGCACATACTCATGCGGACGGGCGTTCTTATAGCGCACTAAATTCTGCAATCTATAGGTCAAGGTCAATTTTCTCGATACGTCCGTCTGACGGCGGTGTTCAACTTCGGCGTCCACGTCACCACCACGGAGAAGATGGATGGCTTTACGTCACTTCCGGTCGAATCCTGGGGTACGCAATACCTGGCTGTGACATACTGTAAGGCAGGCGATGGAAAATGTCAAATAATCATAATAGCCAATCAAAATGCGGAGGTAATTAATCAATCATTAATGAATCATTAATCACCCGCTTTTATGTGGGTTTCTTTTATAAGAGAAAAATATGTTATCACAAGATTTTTTATCAACGAAATACCGACTCGATTATCCGGTTTGTGTGGGACGGATGGCCGAGTGGTGTAGATACTCGACTGTCGACCTGAGAGTCCTGGGTTCGATCCTCGGTGAGGCCCATGGAATTTTTCCAGGTGAAATTTGGTGCAAAGTCGTCCTACAAGTCCACCCAGCTTTAAATGGGTACCTGACTTTAAGTTGGGGAAGTAAAGGCGGCTGGGTGTTGTGCTAACCACACAATCCCTTCATATGCCGAGGTTATAGAAACAGATGAATTCTACACTTCATCTGCCCCGAAGGCCCGCTAGGGCTAAGAAGGGAACTTTACTTTATCCGGTTTGTGACCATGCAGACTCTTGGCTATCCGGCTTAGGTTTTTTTTTTTTTTTAATTTATAGACAGAAAGGTATTTTTATAATGGCAAGTGAAATGGAAGGGAGAGTAATTATTCAAAATAGACCTTTGACCTTAGAGAATTTCCGGTTATTCTGCAATGCCAAGGGAGAAATAAGTAGATGACTTAAACCATGAGCTGAAACATCCATTGCTCCTTCCCCAAGGTCGAACAAGGTACCCCCAGTTCGAGAGTCAAGCTCTTTACCACACGACCATCCGTCCCCTTATAGTGTGTGTGTGTGTGTGTGTGTGTGAAGTCCCTGTAATGATGAGATGAAATCTCTTAGATCCTATAAACCACTAATGGTTGTATGGTGCCTTCCTTTCATCCCCACCATAGCCGATAGTACAATGGTCATGGAGGCACCACTGGAGATATATCGGGACCTGAAAAGTTTCCTTGGTCCTCACTGGAAATCGAACCAGGCACCATCAGGTCGACAGTCGATCGCTTTACCGCACAGCCATCCGTAGTGGGTGGTAGCGAGGGTCACTCAGGCAGTATTCTTGACGTCAAATTGCCACAAAAATCCAAGAACTCGTTAAACCATATCATTTATGAAAACCTTCTACATCTTTTTTCCACGGCCCATTTTGCACGTGTTGTGTGGGGATTAGGGTGGGGGGAGGGTGTTACGACCGGAAATAGATTTTAGGCTTAACTTTATTATCAAAAATATAAATGTATCAGGGGGTGTTACGACCGGAAATAGATTTTAGGCTTAGCTTTATTATCAAAAATATAAATGTATCAAGTTACTTTCATCTGCGTTGGCCACAACGCCTGCCACAGGTCAGCATACAAATAATGGCCCAGAACTCCAGCACTTATAATGTCATGTACACCCCACACCCTGCGCCGGAAGACAAATTCACTGTCACCCTGAAGCCGTTGGAAGCTTATCAGCTGCAGCGTCCTTATGACATCACGGGTGAGTTGCTGCCTTTCTTTGTCTCTCTCCCCCCCCCCTCCACTTTTCCCCTTTACCCTCTTCCCTTCCCCCCCCCCCCCCCGAGACGATCATTGACGGACAGCCTACTCAGACACGCTGAGTAACGAACTGGCGTCAAATCGTCTCAATTGTGTCCGATAGATTTCGGCACGTTCAACAGGAATATGTGCAGAGATTGATGTAACGATAAACCAAAAAAATCCACGGGCCCATAGAACGGTGCACACAAATGGATACATTACAGGACATACATTCGATAAACCCCACGGAATCGTTTTTTTTTCATTCAATCGATGCCCTGCGAGGCCGTAGTAAAAGACGCGTCACGTGACTCGGGAAGGTCACGGCAAACTTTCAAGATAGAATAAAGAAATACACCGATATGTTTTTCTCTTTCATTTTTTTTTAGAAGTGGGTAATGTTTGGGGGGGGGGGGGGTAAAAAGATGGCGGCACAAAATTTCCCACTAATTATATTGTGTCTGCTGTTTGGAAACTGTGGAACTCAAATGGGAAAATAAAGACCCCCCCCCCAATGGTGTGAATGATTTCGATAAAGAAAAAAAGCTTTTCTGTTAAACGTGTTGCCAACTTTCAGTCCATTCATTTATTTAGATCCGCGTTTGTTATGTTGGTAGATGTGTGTCTGTTGTGTTGGTAGATGTGTGTCTGTTGTGTTGGTAGATGTGTGTCTGTTGTGTTGTTAGATGTGTGTCTGCTGTGTTGGTAGATGTGTGTATGTTGTGTTGGTAGATGTGTGTCTGTTGTGTTGGTAGATGTGTGTCTGTTGTGTTGGTAGATGTGTGTATTTTTTGTTGGTAGATGTGTGTCTGTTGTGTTGGTAGATGTGTGTATGTTGTGTTGGTAGATGTGTTTCTGTTGTGTTGGTAGATGTGTGTCTGTTGTGTTGGTAGATGTGTGTCTTTTGTGTTGGCAGATGTGTGTCTGTTGTGTTGGTAGATGTGTGTATGTTGTGTTGGTAGATGTGTGTCTGTTGTGTTGGTAGATGTGTGTATGTTGTGTTGGTAGATGTGTGTCTGTTGTGTTGGTAGATGTGTGTATGTTGTGTTGGTAGATGTGTGTATGTTGTGTTGGTAGATGTGTGTCTGTTGTGTTGGTATGTGTGTGTCTGTTGTGTTGGTATGTGTGTGTCTGTTGTGTTGGTAGGTGTGTGTCTGCTGTGTTGGTAGATGTGTGTTTGTTGTGCAGGTAGATAGGTGTATGTTGTGCAGGTAGATAGGTGTATGTTGTGCAGGTAGATAGGTGTTTGTTGTGCAGGTAGATAGGTGTATGTTGTGCAGGTAGATAGGTGTATGTTGTGCAGGTAGATAGGTGTTGTGTTGGTAGATCTGTGTCTGTTGTGTTGGTAGATGTGTGTATGTTGTGTTGGTAGATGTGTGTCTGTTGTGTTGGTAGATGTGTGTATGTTGTGTTGGTAGATGTGTGTCTGTTGTGTTGGTAGATGTGTGTATTTTTTGTTGGTAGATGTGTGTCTGTTGTGTTGGTAGATGTGTGTCTGTTGTGTTGGTAGATGTGTGTCTGTTGTGTTGGTAGATGTGTGTCTTTTGTGTTGGCAGATGTGTGTCTGTTGTGTTGGTAGATGTGTTTCTGTTGTGTTGGTAGATGTGTGCCTGTTTTGTTGATAGATCTGTGTCTGTTGTGTTGGTAGATGTGTGTATGTTGTGTTGGTAGATGTGTGTATGTTGTGTTGGTAGATATGTGTATGTTGTGTTGGTAGATGTGTGTCTGTTGTGTTGGTATGTGTGTGTCTGTTGTGTTGGTAGGTGTGTGTCTGCTGTGTTGGTAGATGTGTGTTTGTTGTGCAGGTAGATAGGTGTATGTTGTGCAGGTAGATAGGTGTATGTTGTGCAGGTAGATAGGTGTTTGTTGTGCAGGTAGATAGGTGTATGTTGTGCAGGTAGATAGGTGTATGTTGTGCAGGTAGATATGTGTATGTTGTGCAGGTAGATAGGTGTATGTTGTGCAGGTAGACAGGTGTATGTTGTGCAGGTAGAAGTATCGGCGTGGGATATGGCGGGCACTACTACAAAAGCCATCCCATTCATATGTTCGCAGGATCCAAGAGATAAACATTCCGTCTTAACACAGACATTTATGATAAACACTTTACCCTATCATTACTCTATTCTTTGGCTCGACCAACACTCTCATAGGGTTTTTAAATCCCTTTTTTTTAATTAATAAATGATTATAAACGAACACATGCCAAACATTATTATAAACTAGCTGTACCCTGCAAAACCTTTTCAAATAGTTATATTCCCTTAGGTTTGATCAGTAGGCTAGGTTATTTTTTGGTTTCGGACAGATCCGATTTTTTCATGATTTTTATTACCATTGTCTGCGTTTGACGATTTTAAACTGGAATACTGTTGTATTAATTCTTTACTTTCGATTTAACGCAGAACCCACACCGCTATTATTTATGTAGGTTGTACTTTGTTACACATTTGAATGTTGGTAAACTCAGTCACCATCATTCATCTAGATTGGTCTTTGTTAAAAAATTTGAATGATGGTAAACTGACTGACATCATTCATCTAGATTAGTCTTTGTTAAAAATTTGAATGATGATGGTAAACTGACTGACATCATTCATATAGATTGGCCTTTGTTAAAAATTTGAATGATGATGGTAAACTGACTGACATCATTCATATAGATTGGCCTTTGTTACAAATTTGAATGATGGTTAAAATAAAAATGCCGCAATCGTTAATCTAGATTTGTCTTTGGTCCAGGGGCCCAGATTTATTCTAACGTGTCTGTCGGTGTGCTGAGTGGATCCTCAGGAACAAATGTGGGCGCCAGCTCCTCAGCGCCCGGCGCCTTTATGGAGTTTCTCCCACCTGAAGGAACCTACGGGATGGAGTTTGTGCTACACCGCACGAGAAAGTCATCCAGCCCACCTGACCTTGTCCTCATCATGGCCGCCCAGAACTGCACAGTTGTGTTTATGTCAACAGGTCAACAGCGGTTCTCCTTAAGTCGCACACAGCATTTGATAAGGTAAGTTATCAAATATAAACATATTTATGAAAAGGTAAGTAATAAAATATAAACATATTTATGAAAAGGTAAGTAATAAAATATAAACATATTTATGAAAAGGTAAGTTATCAAATATAAATATATTTATGAAAAGGTAGGTTATTAAATATAAACATATTTATGAAAAGGTAAGTAATAAAATATAAACATCTTTATGAAAAGGTAAGTAATAAAATATAAACATATTTATGAAAAGGTAAGTAATAAAATATAAACATATTTATGAAAAGGTAAGTTAACAAATATAAACATGTTTATATCATGTTTATAATTTATTTGTTTATTTATTTTGTATATACAACAATCTCAGAAAAGTTTTACCAAGTCAAGACTATTTATGTATACATGTATTCCGTGTTATTCTGTATTATTCTACCCAGTTACTAAAATCTGTTTGTAGTTTTGATCTTTTAAATGTAATTTAGATAAGTCAACGTAAAATGATTAATACAGAGTATAAAATATATTTGAATTAAACCACGGGTCAGGCCCGTCATGAGGGGTGGCGGGGGTACCTGAAATCTTGTAGGGCGCGTTTCAGCTTTTTGAGGGCCCTGGTCTCTGTATTGTTAACTGTTAGTGACTTAAGGGTAAAGAAAATTTGTTGTTCAGGTTTAAAAAAAAATTCTTTTATTGCAAAATTATATTTTTCTGATCTCTTTTTGTCTGGATATTTAAAACTTCACAAAGTCTTCAAATGTTTAGATTTGTGAGTACATTATTTACATTCTGTAGCGTGGTGAAAAGACTCAGCCGTTCGCTCTTCGGCTTTACCAATATTGTCAGGTCATTCTTTATTTATCGGGTCATCCTACATTTGTCAGGTCATTCTATATTTGTCTGGTCATTCTAGATCTGTCAGGTCATTCTAAATGTGTCAGGTCATTCTAGATTTGTCAGGTCATTCTAGATTTATCAGGTCATTCTAGATGTGTCAGGTCATTCTAGATAAATTTTTCATTTTACTATTTTAAAAAAATGTCTTCCCTTCCAGAAATTTTACTGACCCTCTAATCCACATCCGGTCAGACAGGCCAGTCGTTGTGGTCAAATTCTCACAGAGTGACAGCGTAACGCCACCTATTTACCCGACAATGTCCGTCATCGTGCCAATATCGCTGTACCTGCCTGAGGCTACCTTCGTCGTACCTAAGGTAACAATAGTCCATGTACGGGAAGGTAAAATTAGTCCATGTACGGGCAGGTAACAATAGTCCATGTACGGGAAGGTAAAATTAGTCCATGTACGGGAAGGTAACAATAGTCCATGTACGGGAAGGTAACAATAGTCCATGTACGGGAAGGTAACAATAGTCCATGTACGGGAAGGTAACAATAGTCCATGTACGGGAAGGTAACAATAGTCCGTGTACGGGAAGGTAACAATAGTCCGTGTACGGGAAGGTAACAATAGTTCCTGTAAGGGAAGGTAACAATAGTCCATGTACGGGGAGGTAACAATAGTCCTTGTACGGGTGTCTCATTTCTTTGATCCTCATGTAAAGACGATTGTAAGATCAAACAAACAGAAAGATAAGTTATACAGACTGGAGCGTCATTAAGGTTACGGCTTGCAGGCTGGGGAATGGTTTGGGACGGATAAGATATGTCGAGTGCTAAGTCAATAATGGGGTCTGGATCAGAGATGAGCGGACAGCGGACGCGTCCGATTGCGGACGCAGATCCACAGACTTTTCCGAATCTGCGGACTGACAGCGGACGCTTTGTATGGTTAAGTTGCGGACTCGCGGACTGACGCGGATCTTCTTTAGCGTTACCATAAAAAATTTCAAGTCATTTAAACAGCTAAATTTCAGCAATGCGGACGCCCGGACTGACTGCGGACCAATGTTGTAAGATTCTGCGGTCGCGGATCATTGATAGAAATCCGCGGACGCTAAATTTCAAGATCCGCACACTTCTGGTCTGGATCCTTGGGGAAATGGGTGTGTGGGGGGGGGGGGGGGAAGAGGTGGAGCCAACGTTCAACACCTTCACAAATGACACCCCTGGTAATGTATTCCCAAATATTATTGTTTTCTTATTATTTTTTTTATGTGTTGCCATTTCTAGCAAACAATGGGGGGGGGGGGGGAGGTTTTGAGGACTTTCCCCTCCACAGATCACGGTGTGTCTCATGAACCAAGTACGGTACTACCGATTATGTCATTTAGAAATGCATTTGTCACCCTATGTTTAAAATGTAACAGTTTATTATAAGTATCAGGCAAATGCGTAAGAAACATAACTTGTTGGGGGGGGGGGGTGTGCCTAAAAAATTGGTCCTGATAGTTTTGAATGTCTTTTACGTTTGTTGCGTTACTTTTATTTTATATAATTCGTGGTTTATAAAACTGATTGCATTGATACCAACTTAATTCTAATTAAATATAATTTTTTGTAGCATGTAACAAAAAAAATGTGCTGAATTTAGTTGTATTCGTTTTATTTGACTCCCATTTATTAAATCATTAAGCAAAGACTTATACAAATATCGCATCAGCCTGTTTATTACATTACGCACGTATTTCGTATTAAGAACACCTCAGGTCACGAACAATTCGTGTTATAAACAATGTGATTTATTTAGTCGTGTGAAACGAATATAGCTTTGTGTTGCGAATAAATGTTAGCGAACATCTCGTACAATGCAAACTAACATCGCAGTGCCAACATCACTGTACTAACATCACAGTACTAACATCACAGTACTAACATTGCAGAACTAACATCATTGTACTAAAGTACTAACATCACAGTACTAACATCGCAGTACTAACATCATTGTTCTAACACCGCAGTACTAACATCACTGTAGTACTAGCACTACAATACTTATCCCAGTCTAACTAGTACTAACATCATTGTTCTAACACCGCAGTACTAACATCACTGTAGTACTAGCACTACAATACTTATCCCAGTCTAACTATATGCACATGAAAAAAAAAACAATGATGATATATGTATACTAGCTCAAACTAGTCGACCACACAATTTAAAAAAAAAAATCCATATTTGCACTGTACATAATTAGGCAATATAGTTATTGTTTTTGCTTTTCTTTTAAATAATGTAAATGATCCCAGCAGAAGTCCCTGTAGACTTGTACAGTCGATTGAAATCTGTTACTATCTCTGAGAATCTTTTTGTTACGGTGAATGTTTCATGTGTGTGTGTGTGTGTCTGTGTGTGTGTGTGTGTGCCAGTTTCCTTTATTCTATTTCAACGGTCTGTAGTAGTGTGCATGTTGAATGTAGACATTCAACCCCCCCCCCCTTTGTTTTCATTCAACTGCACACCTTCCTAGAGAGAGACGTAAAAGCCACACAATAGTTTGATCACCTTGCTCTGATGCTGATCTTGAAATCACCCGCCAATATCTATCCATCATATTGGTGGGTGACATTGAACTGCCCCCCCCTCCCCCTCTCCAGTGGACTGAAACTTTATATCGAATGTCAATAGTTGTTACGCCAGCGCTAACTAAACAGCTCTATAAATGTCGGCTGTTTGATTTGTTCAATCATTATATGAAGTTTAAAGAGCTCCATGCTGTCCACACATACAACCACCCCAACCCCCACCGCATCCCTCCCTCGCAACTGAAAACTATGATGGGGGTTGGGGAGGGGGGGCAGGGCGGCTACTTCTTGCCGGGCAAATATTTTTTTTTTTGGTACTGATTTTTTAATTGATTGACAATGTATTTGTGAAAGGGATTGGTGCGTTGTTGTCACGTGATCTAACTGCACCAATGAAAGAATTTGTATTGTTTTGTAGTGTGATCAGGAGAGATGACGTTTTCCCCCATCATATTTTATGACGTCTGAATAATCATGGCTTGGCCTGTGTTACGTCACGGCATGTCAAGGGAACACGAAGCGGTTCCCTTCACGGTTGTGGGGCAGGGTCGATTGAACCGATGCCCCACCCCCAGCCCTCTTGGGTTCATCTCCTAATGAAGGCCAAGCGCTTGTCAACAACACATCGCAATATATATATGTAGCATGGAGACTTTCAGATTGTGTTCCCAAATAGGGCTCCGCACTTCCAAAGACCGTCGTTGGCTTGTGGGCATTACACAGAGGTTTAATTTGCTGCGCAATGCGTTAAAGGCCTATATGACTTTGCTGGAAATACATGTAGCTATTTAAGACTGAGGTATAAATCTTAAATATGTAAAGCTACACCTTTTTTGTGTTCAGAAATGGGCGACGTCTAATTTATCACTATGACTTTATGATTTCTTTGATATATAAAGGGCCCAATTTATCGACTATGACTTTATGATTTCTTCTATAAAAGGCCCAATTTATCGACTATGACTTTATGATTTCTTCTATAAAAGGCCTAATTTAATTACCTTTAATGTCTCGGCTGATTTATTAATCAATTTTCTTTTACGTTTATGTTGATCGTGGACCAAGAAAAGTGTGAAAAGGTTGCTTAAAGGTCATCTGTATATTTTAAAGGGTGTTTACCCAATCAAAATCGGTGACAATCACAGATGAGGTTTTGATGACGAGGCATTTTCGGTTCATCGATTGGCTGATAAGTGATTGGTAAACTCTGGCTATTGATTGGGTGGAGCGTATCGATAATGCGTCACAGAGCATTCCATTTTATTTTTATTTTTATATTCAGATGAATTTTAATTAATGATGACGTGAATAACTTTCAAAAGTACGTTGGGGTTTTTTATTTTAAGTCTGGGTTAATTTGTACCTCATCACGTCGGACTGGCGGAAAGTCGCGGGACATGACGTCATGGGAACACAAAAATTGCCGAGTAACTTTGCGATGCACGTATAGATAGTTAGTTGTTTGGTGTTGTAAATTACAATTGTGTTGACACTGAACATTATGTGTGTGTGGGGGGGGGGGGGGAGTCTTACTATAAAAGAGCTAATGGAAGTAAAAGAATGATGTTGACCTAAATGGAGTTGGGGAGCAGCTAATTAATTGCGACCTCTCATTTATCCTCAAACTGACCTTAACAAACATGGAACAGAGAGGTCAATGAATCAAAAGTTTTTCTTTTAATGTCCGCGCGGCTGAAAGTAGCGAAATGTTAGGTGGAATACTTACCACCAGGGGCGCCGAGAGCCAACAAGGGCCCCAGGGCAGGACATCATTGCGGGCCCCTTAATAAACAATGAGTCGTGAAAAAATTGACATGGTCTGGGCGGCCGGGCCCCCTTACAGATGCGGGCCCCCTGGCAATGACCCCCCCTGACCCCCCTCTCGGCGTGCCTGCTACACTATAACCATGCTACACTATAATACTTACCACCAATGCTACACTATAATACTTACCACCCATGCTACACTATAATACTTACCACCAATACTACACTATAATACTTACCACCCATGCTACACTATAATACTTACCACCAATGCTACACTGTAATACTTACCATCCATGCTACACTATAATACTTACCACCAATGCTACACTATTACTGATTAGTTACTTGTGTACACAGTGACAACAAACCTGTTTGAACATGGGCACAGGAAATGGAAAGAAGCGAGGGTCCAGAAATGGAACAAATGAGTACATTGTTGGGGTGGGGGTGGGAGGGGAGTATCTCAACCAAGGATATACTTAGGAGCCCAGGACCGTGGTACATTGGGGGTGGGGACTCAGTGCAAATGTAGTTCGCAAATACGACCCAGCCCAGCATCACAATTTGTTTTTTAATTTGTCATCAAAATATATCAGATGTATTGGTAAAAAATGAAAATAAGTGATGATACCGCGCTTAACGCGGGAGTTACGTTCCAACAAATAACGTTGCAGAACAGGTGAATATGTGCGATAATATACATACAAAAAAGGTTCCAAGATAGTATATATATATATATATATATATATATATATATATGTGTGTGTGTGTGTGTGTGTGTGTGTGTTAATACTGTGCTATGAAGCCTATTATTCCAGTAATCTATATACACTAGCCGTCCCTCGTCGTAGCATACGCCGCCTTTGATTCTTTTCGTCAAACCTTCATCCTACAGTACCTTCACTATTCAGTACATATAGATACTAGTTATTATTTTTTGTAACGCACTGTCTCCGGATACGTCTAAGACGTACTACGTATTTTTTTTTCGGGATACGTCTAGCCAACTTTGATGACGTCAGTAAACAGAATGAACTCTTATGATTTAAAGTTATTTTCTTTTCGCGGGAAATGCAGTTTATATTATGATATTATTACACAATGATGGTGCTCAAAATCGGCGATCGTTTTAACACGTTTAAAGAGTAAACAGAATGAAATAAAACTCTTATTTACTGCAGACGTTGATGACGTCATTTACTGTTAATAATCGGAGATATTTTTTATCGGGGACCATTAATAGATATTGCTCCACACCCTAACCCTATCCCTATCCTATCCTATCCCTAACCCTATCCCTAACCCTAACCCTATCCCTATCCCTATCCCTATCCCTATCCTATCCTATCCCTAACCCTATCCCTATCCCTATCCCTAACCCTAATCCTGAAAACAAAAATCTGAAAAAAAAATGTATGTCTCCCGTATTTTTTTTCGGGGACCATCAATAGATATTGCTCCACACCCTAACCCTACCCCTAACCCCCTATCCCTAACCCTATCCCTAACCCTGATCCTGAAAAATAAAATCTGAAAAAAAAAATTAAGCTATCCTTTTAATGTATAATTAGAAAAAATTGCTCGGTTATGCAATTTCCCGCGAAAAGAAAATAACTTTAAATCATAAGAGTTCATTCTGTTTACTGACGTCATCAAAGTTGGCTAGACGTATCCCGAAAAAAAAATACGTAGTACGTCTTAGACGTATCCGGAGCCAGTGCATTTTTGTAATGCGTACATATTTTGAAACAGTTAACATTTGTTTGTAAAGCGCCATACACATTTATAATTTACTTAATAGTGATTTTCCCCAAAACAGCAGTATAACCTTCATCCTACAGTACCTACACTATTCAGTACACACATAATTGCATTATTAAATGTGGTTTTTTTTATAATATTCATTTGACATTATAATGTTATTTTATGTACAGCATTCCCTCATTTCCGCGGTTAAACGGATACAGAATTTACCGCGACGGGGGATAAATGAAATAGTTTCGTATTTAGAAAACATTATTACGACCAAACAATACTGTTTTAAAAATTACTGGAGCTGTCTAGACATGAAATAGTATTATTAACTATGATACAACCGCCATCGTGCTCATATTGCTTAATATATTTTACCAAATAAAAGGACAAAAAGTCGTATAAGAAATTAAAATAATCTGGTTTTATAAAAGAAATAAAAAAAAAACAACGCGCTAGCTGTGACGTTTTTTGGAAATTCCACAAACAACTCTCCCTTCTGAACCCAGCTTGACATAGACTTGCAGGCTGTGATGTATTTTAGCGAGTTGCCGTCTGTGACGATTCGCCATGTGTCTGCCTCAATCCACCAGACCCGCTGTCTCGAGTTGGCGTCTGCGATCAGACCCCCCCCCCCCCCGCTTTCTGAACCCAGCTATTCTATAAATAGTCCTGCGCGCCGTCGTTGTCGAAGTTGCTTTATATATATATATATATATATATATATATATATATATATATATATAGATAGATAGATAGATAGATAGATAGATAGATAATCGTCTATCATAGTCGACCGTACGTACATTTGACATACCCTCACACCGTGCGGTGTATTTGACGTTCATTGCAATAAAAGCTACATGTCTGCACGTTACAAATACACGGCACTGCACGAGATGAAATAGTACATAAAAAATGAATAGAGGTTTTACGTCACACGTCCGCGGAGACAACTTACTAAATGAGTGTATGTTTGGTGTGCATTTTGTTCATCAAATGACTCTTTCTTGAATGTAAATGAAATGCTGGGGAATTCTAAACACAACAAGAATTGCTTATTAATGAATTAGGATTTTTAAATGATATGGAGTAGTGTGCAAATTATGTAAAGTTGGATGTTAGATTCAAAGTTTAATAGTCGGGGTTTGTTTTTGTTAAGCTTCTGTACCCATAATGAGGATTATTTTCTTTGGGATGAATTATATAAAATGCTATTTTTTGTATGTAGACTGATTGTTAACGCGCTCAAATATATGTTACCGAGTTGGTTGGGATAGGGGAGGGAATAAACCAAATGGCTGCGGAAAGGTGTGTGTGTGGGGGGGGGGGGAGTCAAGCAGACGATTCGAGATGCAACACCGCTATTTTTTAACCTCACGTCTCTCTTTTTTTTTAAATACGTCATGTTAAACATGATAAATTATTAAATTATAAAAAAAGAACTGTTGGAATGGGGGTGTAGGGTTGGGGAAGGATCGTTTAACGGGGGGGGGGGGGGGTAGGGAGAAGTGTAACGTGGTATTGTTAACAGTGTTCGTCGTATATACATTGAGACCCACTGTGATTCGAGCATGTCTTGAGTGGAAGGGGGTTGGCGGGCGGGAGAGGGAGGGAAGGATGGGTGTGGAGCTAAGTGAAAGAGAGTTGATAAATTATATAAAAAAAAAGAACTGTTGAGAAAGAGTCATTTAAAGTATTATGAATGAACTAAGATTAGTCAATGATACGGTGTTGTGAGCGCATCACCATTTTCAACTCCAACTGCGTGCCTAATAGCCGGTCCGGGTACCGGGCCTGTTTACTAGTTATTTAAATAATTCATAAAATATATTTCAAAAAATATTTTAGAGGAGTTTTCGGTCCTGTCAGACTAGGGCCGGTCCTGTGTATAATGAGAGTGACAATTGAACGAGAGAAACTAATTACGAAGCTGATGGGAAAATATTCAGAAAGTAATTTTTATTTTCTATATAATATCGCCACCATTCTTTGATTGTGTGTAACACTCGTGTAATGTATTGTGTGTAACACGCGTGTAATGTATTGTGTGTAACACGCGTGTAATGTATTGTGTGTAACACGCGTGTAATGTATTGTAGGTAGCACGCGTGTAATGTATTGTGTGTAGCACGCGTGTAATCTATTGTGTGTAACACGCGTGTTATGTATATTATGTGTAACACGCGTGTAATGTTCTGTTGTACATGTTTACCACAGATGACAGATGATGACACTGCCACAGTCCAGTCCATGTTAGTGATTGGCAAGAATAGCACTCTGAGCTGCTTGGATATAACAGGGTACAGTTTGAGGGAGCGTCTCAATCTCACAGGTAACATTAGTAGTTTGTTTTATGTTTACATTTTTTTTTTGCTCTTTATATCCATCATTTGAACAAATTCAGTAATCAAACACAATCAATGGGATTTAAAAATATGCATTTGAATTTTGCGAAGTGTTATTTTGTTTGCAGAGATCATATTTTTGAAGGAAACATATGAATACCTAACATGACTGTACGCTGGTGGTGAAGGCTAGCGGTTTAAATCCTATATATACTAGCTACACATTCCATGTACATATACTAGCTACATATTCCCGTACATATACTAGCTACATATTTCATGTACATGTACTAGCTACATATTTTCGTACATATACTAGCTACATATTCCATGTACATGCACTAGCTACATATTCCCGTACATATACTAGCTACATATTTCATGTAATGCACTAATTACATATTCCCTTTACATATACTAGCTACATATTCCATGTACATATACTATCTACCTATTCCACGTACATGCACTAGTTACATATTCCCTTTACATATACTAGCTACATATTCCATGTACATATACTATCTACCTATTCCATGTACATGCACTAGTTACATATTCCCTTTACATATGCTATCTACATATTTCCTATACATATATTTAGTTGGACGTTCCCTATACATGTATCTTTTCACGTGATTACGTTTTGAAGAACAAGGACTCTACGACTACCACATATTGTAGTAAAATGTAAATGGGTTAACTTGCATGAGTCCCCCGGGGACCGCCGCTATAGAGGTGGAGTAATATTCCATTAAGGACTTAACGCTTGCTGTGTATTAGTGTGTAGTGTTGTTTTAGTCCCAGGTCCTATTTTAGTTTCAGTTTTTATTTCGTTTTTTCTGTAACAATTTTAGTTTTAGTCTAGTTTTAGTTTTAGGCCCAATTTTAGTTTTCGTTTTAGTTTTCGTCGACTAAAACACCAGAGTTTTAGTTTTAGTCTTATTCATTTTAGTTTCACTTTTAGTTTTAGTCTTGTAAACACCAATTACAAATAACATCATTGTTCATGACCAATTGTTGAAACAGATTGAAGCATAATAATAGTAGTCACAGAGATGACAGCTCAGTGTACTGAAACTGAGTCATTTCACTTCATTGTCACATTATAAGTCACACTATCACATTGCGTTATGTGCCAATACCATGACTAAATTTTTGACTATGTTGTAGACTAGCAGACTTGCAGTGCATGTACAAAAAAAACAACTAAAAACGTAATAACAATAAGAAACCGAAAACGTAAGTCAAAATTAAAACAAACGTGTTTATTCTAAGACCTAGAACTCTGAAATAACTAAACTAAGTAACAACAGTTTACTTGAAGAGTGAAGTAATTCTATTATTTTGATGACTTATATTCAGGGTTGTTAGTATCGAAGTATCGGTATCGGCCAATACAGTATCGGCGATACTTTTTTTATTATTGGTTGCTGTATTGCCGATCCTTTTTGTATCAAGTATTGATATGTGTATCGCCGATACAATTTAAACAAAAAAATTTCGATACTCTATACCGATACTTTACTAGTGCCACTATTTGCAAAAAAACAATAGCGATTTTAATACATTGTCATCTACATAAATTCAATCCCTACTAGCAGCCATCAACTCTACCAATATTAACGACAGCCACCTCCCCATCAATACACCACGGTCGGCGAGTTGAAGGAAAAATTTAGCTTTAATCTTCTTTTGAAGACTCTGCGCGCCGAGGTCTATAAATGTTATTCTTAGATTCTTTCATTCATTTACTTTCTTTCTGTCAACTATTTGTTCAATGTTTTAATGAACGACGGAAAAGAAAACTTAATTTTTTATCCACCTGTCAGTTATACACACACACAACACACCCACACACACACATATATATATATATATATATATATATATATATATATATATATAAATGTATATACTGTAAGTGTTTATAGGTTATATAGTGATAAATTATACACCTTGCTGTATTCTTGTGTGTATGTTTGTTAATTGAGTTGTTAATTCATTTGTGCTTATTTATATTTATAAATTGTTTTTATTTATTAATTCATTTTTTTAGTATTTACTACATTTCATTAAAAATAATTAATTGAATGGTATGAAATTCTAAAACTGTATGTTTTAATTAAAATTGAAAACTTTTTAATAAAACAATATCATATAATTAACACATATTATATTATTAAATAATATGCCGAGTTCAACAAACAATACAATTTGGGTGGTTAAAAACAATTAATTGAATAGAAATACATGAACATCAACAAATTTTTAAAAAATACAGTGGATTCCGCTTTATTGGGACACCGCTTATGTGGGACATAACTCAAAGAAACCAAACCAAGAAGCCAATAGTAAATTTGTATGTTTAACTGGGACAACCGCTTAATTGGGACAAAAAGCCTCGGTCCCGATGTGTCCCAATTAAGCAGAATCGACTGTATCTTGTAAAACGACACTCTTTGATCTAACCGCATGGCAATTTCAAACTTTCAAAGCAAAATTTATATCGTCGGCTGTCATTTTTCTTTTTTTTTTTTTATCTTTTGTTGTTCTTTCCTTCATGTGTCAACATTATACCGGAAAAGACGATAAATGGGGATTTTAGTTTTTATTTCGTTGGGGAGTTTTAGTTTCAGTTTTTATTCAGTCTTTTGTCTACGAGATTTAGTTTTCGACTAGTTTTAGTCTTGCTGATAATTTTAGTTTTAGTTTTAGTTATCGTTGACGAAAAGTCAACATTTTCGTTAACGAAGGTTTTAGTTTTAGTTTTCGTCGACGAAAACAACACTAGGCCACATTGAAAACATGATTGTGATCGGCGGGCCGCAAATATATGTTGTCTACTTCAATTACAGTTTACTACTAAGTAAATATGAATTAATGATAACAACCATGTATTTGTCATTTTATTTCACTTTCACACTCTATTGCACATGCACATTACATTTCTAAAAACGAACTAAATCAGTTCTGTGGTAATTTGGTAATGAGACTTAATTACTCATAATTATTTCAACTTAAGTTTATTGTTTTCTGTCATAATAATTGTGAAGACGAAAGAACTTAATTTACATATAACCTGTTACATAACCAGTTATAACACTATGTAACAAATTTTAACTTTTTTTTTTTTTTTGCTCTTGGGTTCAAAGTGTGTTTTCCTGATCCGTTATGCCTACTTCTGCTTGTCGAATCCTACCAAACGTCGCACTGCAAGAATGCACATCATGTCGTTTATCCAAACATTCCTTTTTTCATTGTACCAGTACCACACTGCCCCGAGCTGTTTCCACACCCCAGAAGCGGGATTAGCCAACTTCAGGAGACAGCAGCGAAAACAACTAACTACCCGTCTCTCCATGACGCTCACCCTGTGCATCTCAATAAGGATTACACCAGTGTAAATATGTTGATGATCACCTTGTTATATGACGACTATGGGTGGGTGGTCATCGGAGACATCAAAACGGTGTCATTCCTGATGGGCCTTCGAGGTGGTTTCACGAAACGTCAATAAATATTGGACTTTGAACGTCGTTACCAAGAACATTATACCGAAAATATGATTGTGGACAACATTTCGATGTTTCTTTGAGAAAGCGATTGGAAGTTCACTCTCAAATGAAAAAAACCTAATCCTTTCTAAACCCTTTTAAGTGATTTTCGACTTTCTTTGTCTATTTATCATAATAGTGTTTGTTTTTTAATTAGATGCATGAACGAAAAAATGTATATTTCATTGTTTTGTCAAATAAAAACATTTTTCAGGGCTGTGGTCATATAAACAACGTTTGAGCTGAATGTTGTCATTTTTCGCTAGTTTTTAGACATAAGCAGTTGAAATATAACACTTAGAAGCCAGGAACTAAAATTGTGTTACATCATGTAATAAATGAGAAGTATGTAACTGTTCACAATTTTCGTTAATGTTTTTGAACTGGGGAACAAGTTTACTGGTTGTGATTCACATGGCTACATTTAACGCTTGCTATAAATATGTGTGAACCCAGATAGTAACAAAATCTTGGCAGAAAAGTTTTTTAGGTGTGGAAATTCTACTGCTGGGAAACATCCATGAAACTCCAGCAAAAGAACTGACTTGAACTTCTCCTTCAGGTCATGCTCTGTTTTTAGGTCAAGCAGTTCTAATTAATATCCTGAAGCCATAAAATCGATGTAATATCTTTAGATTTTAATCAAAAAGTTGGAATAAAATTTGAAAAATATAGCGAAAACTCTAAACAAAGAAAATTAATATTCAAATAGAATTGAAACATGTACATGCATACGGGCCACATAATTATCTCCGACAGGCTGTAGTTTGCCCACCCCTGTTATAGCTAATAAGTGTCATAGTAAATTTCCTATAGATGTGACTTTTTTAATATTGTATATAAAACGGCTGCAATCTAAAAATGAATTTGCTTATTTGACAAAATATTTTGTTACAATCAAACAAATCCCTAATTGTTAAAAAAAAACTCCACAAAATCGTGACGCATCTTTTCTTCTGGTGTTTCATGTTATTAAGTATTCCATTTGTATGGGGCTCAGTTCATAGAACTAATCACTAAAACGAATTAATAAACATACGAAATTAATCAGAAACAAATGAAGACGTCATTTAATGTTGACTTTTAGCCTTTGACAATTTTTTTTAATCAGATGACCGCCTTCCATAAAGATATCACAGAGGTCAAGGTTAGGTTAAAAATGAAAGCGACGAATGCGTTTTTAAACTTTAACGGCCAGAACTATACAGACAGTGAGATCCTTTGTGTGACTTTAAGTCAGTTCCAGACCCTGCAATTAGAATCAGCCAGCGATATGACTGGTAAGTTTGTATGTGTTTGCGTATGTTTTTGGATTTTGAAATGCTTTAGGCCAACTAGTAATTATTTACCTATATACTTGTGTATGCAGCGTATATTTTTGTGATGAGGTTATGTATGTTGATACCATATTTTGTGTATTAACCATTCGAGCAGCATATAGTCCTACAACTGGCAAAGATAGTGACGAAATAGAACATAATAATTAAGAAATGAAGAACGTAAATAATTAAATTGAAATCATTAATAATGCTAATTGAATTAAACTACAGAACAATAAAGGAAAAATTAAAATCAAATATAAAACCAATTCTAATTAAATATTCTCCGTAAATGCCACACTTAAATATCGGGGTTAGTTATTGTTTGTGTGTGTGTGTGTGTTTGTGTGTGTGTGTGTGTGAGTGTGTGTGTGTCATTTATGAAACGTATATTCTGCACAGCTAACATTCTGTATGTATTCAGAAAACCAGAATTCCAATTCTTAGAATTCCCATCCTTGAATTAAATACAACCAATAAACGAAACAAGACATCCCACGGCGTAGCATTCTCCGCCTTATCAATCAATATAAATACTGTAATTATATTTTTAAATAAACAATCAAGCAAAATAACAGGATGACTTCTTCGGAGAAAATACATAGTATGCAAAGTTGAACTTTGACCTATCATGTGCAGACTTTATGGTCAATATCTGGTACCTTCCAGCAACTTGTTTTTTTTTTTTTATTGTTTATTTTTTCATTCAGTTTCTAACCATAGCTTTTTCACATCATATCTATATTAATACACCATTTTTGTAATTCTCAAATTGGAAATAGTTCAAAGTTACTTTATTTTCACACATAATTGTATTATTAAATGTGTTTTTTTTACAATAATCAGTTGACATTCTAATGTTATTTTATGTACAGCATTCCCTCATTTACAGACCTTTGCGTGTTGCTATTTATTCGCGTGTTGAACGAGACCACTATGCCTCGAAAAAAAACATCCGATGAAGCCGAACTTGGCAGAAACGAACAAAACAGAAATCGAAGAACAACAGAAACACACGAGGAGGCATCCCGGCGACGAGAAACGCGAAACCCACAAGATCGCATTCGAAAAGCAAGTGAAACTACTGATGAGGCATCCCGGTTCTATTGCAATATTTCGTACATTTTTTTGGTATTTCTGTTCATGGCAATAAAGGCCACATGTTCTTTTCTATTGCAGTATTTCATATATTTCTTTGTAATCCCTTCTGTCGGATTCTGTTCAGCCAGCTTCAGAAGGCTTTTCTATATATATATATATATATATATATATATATATATATATATATATATTAGGGCTGTACCGGATTGCAATTTTTAGATCCTGCAGGAATCGGAACCGGAATCGGATTTAATATTTGAATCCTGCCGGAATCGGAACAGGAACCGGATTTTACCAAATTAAATAGTAACTCTTCCGAACGAAGTAGTAAGTTCTCGCCTAACATAAAAAAAGATATAAGAATGAAAAATAGAGTGAAAATTTTAAGTTCTAGATAGCAACAAACAGTATTAACCATTTAGATCTTGAATAATGTGACTAAAACCCCTTCCCCCAACCTTGAGTTAAGAAAGATAACTCTGTCAAAAAAACAGGTTCTTTGTTTTAAAAAAAATATTTTAATAAAGCTGTACCTAATTTAACTTGATTTCTATTACAATCAAACAAAGAAATGGGTAACATATCTTAGAAAGTATAATAAACATGTTTATTAATAAATACATTCCGAAAATAATATATATACTGTGACACCACCCGACAGCTCATTTTTCTTTAGTTTTCCATAGTGACGTCACCGAACCGTGTTATTTCATTCATACTTTCCTTTAAATCATTATCTGACTATTTCCAATAAAACGCAAATTAAAATGCATTTCAAATCTAAATCAATATCACTTTAATGCTCAGTTAAAAATGTATCTTCAAATTAATTATCTAGATATGCAAGGAATTTTATGCAAATCGTGACAAAATCCACTAAATTAAAAAATGTGCAGAAAAATAAATTATTGACCTATTTTTAAACTGTAAACAATCGTTGTCTGCTCTTTAAAGAAGTTAAACTTTTGTAGCTTTATATAGTTTAAAGAAAACACGGAATCAAAAGTAGCGGAAGGTAAGGTGTCGCATTACTACTACTAGACTAAATACGATTCAAATCTTCCTTTTTAATATATTTTTACTTACATAAAGAACTAATAGTGATCGACGTGATTGTAGTTTTAAAAAAGGAAAGGAAGCTATTGTTTTAATTTAATTGTATAGCGCTAAATATTTCAAAATTATGTTGCGCTAAAAAAAATTTCTTGCAAATTTCAAACAACAAAGAAATCCGGCTTTAATCCGGCACATTTTAACCGGAACCGAAATCGGAACCGGATTTGTTAAAACTGCCGGAATCCGGCTTAACAGGAACCGGAATCGGATTCCGGTACAGCCCTAATATATATATATATATATATATATATATATATATATATATATATATATATATATATTAAGGCTGCTGATTAAACTGCGTTAATTTGCAATTAACGAGTCAAAAATATTTGTGATTAAAATTTTTAACGCCACACTTAAATGCGTTAATTTGAGCAAAATGCGGAAAGTTCACCAAATCGATAAATAACATAATTTCATTCAACAATTTTAAGTTAAGGTCCGTTCACTTATTAAGTAGATCTACCACCTCCAACCTGCCGCCATTCGCACACACCCTCACCCCCAGGTATGTCGACTAAAGCCCCACTTGTAATATAAAATGAAGATGTTTTTGTTATATAGCCCTTCGACAAGTAAACCTCTTGCTCCCTTCCTGGCCGATGTAAAAAGAGAAAAGTTTCATTTACTAGTTAACATTATATACTACAGTGTATTGGTGGAGATACTATAGTGTATTGTTGAAGTAAAAAAACCCGGTTATAATTAGATCAAAATAACGAGATGCTAGAAAAATATAATTTTGTATCATAATTTTTTGCACATAATTTTGTATCGCATATTGAAAATGCAGCAACTTGCTGGTCACGTCTGCTACAGCTGCACTAACAGTCTCATATACATGACACCTGTAATCAGACAGTGTTTAGACATGCTCTATACTAGGTTGATGCACACATCTGTACACGAGACAATGGTTGTATTTTTCAGAATTATTGTGACACTGAGTTAAATTTAATATTTTATATAGGGCTGTTGGTTTACTTCAATTAAATCGTAATTAATGCGTAAAAAAATTTGCGATTACATTTTTAGCACAAACACCTAAATGCAATAAATTATACCCAAATGATGTTATTTCAGAGATGCAGAAAAAATAAAAAATATCAGTAATTAACCCAGTTCTATAACCAGATCAGACAATATTAAAAAAAGCAAGAAAAAATACCCGAACACAGATACTATCACGTTTACATAAAATCATAGCAGCAATATGACCTTGAAACAATAGGATTGTCATTTCTTAATTCTAATTTATGACCTTGAATGATACAATTAATGAACATCTGCAGACGCGTTTGATTGGGATGTGCCATGGTTTTGAAACAATGTAACTTGTATAAATTTGTTTTGGGACATAGGGGGGTAACGTGGTTGGGTACGCCATAAGTAACGTCATTTTTTGTGCTGCTGTGTATTCAATGTAACTGGGTTAGGAAAGGGGGGATGTAAAAAACGCGTTAATAATAAGTGAGCAACTATTTTTTGGCTATACTTTTATTTTATGAAGGGAAATGCACATGTGAGATATAAATGACGTGTGTATTTTTTTGGGATGGGAAATGGAGGGGGTATGTAGTGGGGGGTAGGGTAAACAAGACTTACGTGAGGCGAAGTGTAGCAAAATATGGCTGGGAAGGGGGGAACAGGGGTTGACATACGTCACTAGTTCGGAAACTACGGTACAAAAAAACACATGTTTGGCATTGTTGTTGATTAAAAAGAAAACAATTCGCGTCACTTGACGTGATTGATACATGTCAATAAACCGGTCTCAATAACTAATTCAATAGACATATATGATATACATATGCTACAATAAATTATATCTCTTTCGTAAATTCAACTGCCTTGTTATTATGAAATTTTACTCTATGATATTATGACATATTAGTTTGAATACAAACAATTGTATTATATTGTGTCGATTAAAATGTGCATTAATGTGCGATGAAATTTTTAATCATGCGTTAATTTCGATCAATTTTTTAATCGAACAGCAGCTCTAATATGTGTGTGTGTGTGTGTGAGGGCGTATGTGAGCGCGCGATTGTGAGTGCAAATCTGTTTCCTCTTATATTTAAGTAAAGATTATGTTTGTTGGTATGTAAATGATTGTTTATGTGTTAGTGTATGCATGACTGTATTAATATTTGTGTATGCTTATGTGTGTTTGTGGTAGGTTTTTTTTTGTAGGGCTTGATTTTGTGTGTTTTTGTGAGTTTGTGGGCGCTTTCTAGATTTTCTGTACACACTACACTATTGTTCTGTCAATTATGAAATTCCAGGAACTCACATTTTGTCCAGTAAGGCAATATCTATTTGGACATCAGCTTATTTAACCAAAGTAGGTTTTACAGGATCAGATTCTTTAGCCGAACATCTTCCACCAATAGAAACATGGGGCTTACAGTTTATCATCAAACAAACACCAGCTGTGAGTAAAAAAAAATATTTATTATATCTCTATGAAAGCCAATCCGCCTGTGCCCCCCTACCCCGACCAGCGACATTTAAATAATTAAATTCCTTTATTATACATCAAAATATTAAAAATATCACCGTATACAGCAACCCTTCATATCTACGCCACTACATATGTATCATTGATAAAACATACTTTGGGTGGGTAATCCCCACATCACCAAAACAGTTCTTAGGTTATTTTGATCGTGCAGAGACAGGGGGTGCACAGCCGTAGGAATAATCAATGGCGGCCATGAGAAAAAAAAAGATTTTTTTCAGAAATATTTAGATGCAAATCAGTCTGACGACTGTCGTAAACAAGAAGAGAAAAATTAGTGCGACCATCAGGTTTGATTGATTTCTACTCTGGCAAAGGATCCCTTTCTCGATTCTTGGGGGCCATGCTGTTTATATATATATATATATATATATATATATATATATATATATATATATATATATATATATATATATATCATTTTGTGTTTATTACTCAATATTTTGGGGCCTCTTACGGCCCTGTATATAATATATATATATATATATATATATATATATATATATATATATATATATATATATATATATATATCTTGTTCCAAGATTTTTTAGAGCATTTTCGAAAAAAAATGCTCTATTGTCCCCGTTTTGTCTGTCTGTCTGTCTGTCTGTCCGTCATCACCCTAGATCTCAACAACCATAAGTGCTAGACCCATGATGTATATATCATTTTGTAGGTCTTGGCCTGCCATGTGTGCAGCAAAAGTTCATTTCGCGATCTGATCTCTGAGGGCCGTAAAAGGGGGCGTATAAAGTACCGTTTTTTACTATATAAGCTATATTAACAAAGGAGCGCCCATTTCGCGATTTAACCTCCCAGGGCCAAAATATAAGAGTATCTTATGTACCGTTTTTGCTTATATTTTAAATATAAATAATAAAAGCTAATCAAAGGGGCGTAATCATTATTTTTTTTCGTAACAATTATTCAACATGATTACTTCCCTCTCTATACGGATTTTGTCCGGCGTAACCGTAACGAAAATGCTCTAAAATGTCCTTCGTCCGAAACGGAAAAGACTTAAATTGCTTGTTTTATTTGTATTCACGATAATTGCTTTCTGAATGTTATAATTTTAAGTCAAGAACTAATGTTGTTTTCATAGAATTACCGTTTGTGTATGTGTTTTTTATAACAATAGAATTGACAATCTTTTTTTTTTCATTTTTAACAAATTTTGAAAAAAAAAAACCTTAGCGCCGCTATATCATGTACTTTATGCTATTAAATTGCCCATCAATGAAAAAGCACTATGCGTACTTTCATCTTTACCTATTTTTAGTTATGTTTGTATACTAATTCATCAGTCGATTGATATTTATTGTAAACAATTCAACAAAATGTTGGGGATATTTTGGCCTTACGACAGGCCCGTAGCCAGAGGGGGGCTGGGGGGGCTGAGCCCCTCCGTGCATGATTTGAGTTTTCTTGACAAAATTTTAAAAATAACGGCTATAAAACATCAATCATTTTGTTCCATAAATCAATAATAATAAAAACTTAAAAGTTTATATTTTGGCAATCATTCAGGCTATTTATAAATACTTACATATATAGCTTATCTAATTTTTGGGCATAAAAGATTGAATCTTATTGAAGTTCACTTCTGGGTATTTTGAGCAGCATTGGCATTTGGTGCTTCAACAGCCGTGTGTGAGAACAGTTTCTCAAACCTCACACGAGTGCTCACCCCATATCGCAGATCAATGTTACAAAAGCGTCTAAGCAATCTTTTCCTGCTTGCATTTGAAAAAGATGTAACAGACAATCTGAATGCTGAAGCATTTTTAGGTAAATTCAGTGCTAAATCCAGGCCCGTAGCCAGGTCAAACTAAGCATGGAGGCACCAATACCCAGCAAGGGGGCACCTTTACTTTTTCTTTATTTTTTTCCTCTTTTTCTTCTTTTTTAAGTGGGAGGCACTCCACACCTAGCGGGGGGCACGGCCCCCAGTGCCCCCCTTGGCTACGGGGCTGGCTAAACCACGAAGTTTGCAAATTTGCAACGTATAATAATATAAGTTCGCAACAAGTGCCGACGAGTGGGGGGGGCAGAAGGGCCAATGCCCAGGGGCCCGGCGAGTTTAAGGGACCCGGACTGAGCTGGCCAATCAGGGGCCCGAAATTTCTGTCGATGGGCCTGTTCGCAACCTTGTAATAGTTTTATATATTGATATCTTCTGAGGACAACTAGCAACTTAAATAAGTTAATAAAATAACATTGGCTTCTGACTTCATTTTTATACATATGTATAATAAATTAATAAAGTACAAACTCCGTGATTTCTGAGTGATGTTATTTAATTTGCAAATATACTTTTTAGCAGAATTAATTTTATTTTAAATTGAATAATTGCGACTGTTTTTGTTGATACATCTGTTCTTTGTTTTCAGTATTTTATAAGAAATATCACACAAATAGCTAAGCTATATTCGTGCATCTGTGTCGTTCTTCCCGGGTTGTACGTTAAACAAACAGTATAATTATATAAATCAGGTAACTATTATGTAACAATTGTGTAGCAGAACAAATGGTCACAGGGGCTGATTTAGAAGGGGCCGGGGGGCATGCCCCCCCCCCGTTACCAGGTTCACATTAAATTATCGAAATAATTTTTGTTCTAAGACAGGCGGTCGGACTATAATTTTAGCATTTCAGTTCCCCCCCCCCCCCCCCGTCAAAGTTGTCTAGATCCGCCCCTGAATGCTCACTATATTTATAACAGGAATCAGAAATTGCTCAGCCTCAATATTTTTGTATCACTAAAACTCTTTACTATTTAAATTATTTTTAACAAAACTTCATCATGCCATGCATTATTGAAACGTAGTTAAATTTATATATTTCTAATTAATAGCTAAACAATCGGTACCAAAATGCACCATTCCAGATATGGAACTGCAAAAAATTTCTTAGGGAGGGGACTCACTGAGGTCCCTTCCCCAAACCCCTCCTCTCCGTTCGCAAGCATTTGGCGCTTCGCTCCCCCCCCCCCCTGAACATTTCTTCTGCCACCCCCCCCCCCCCTAAATTTTCTTCGCCCCCCCCCCCCCCCGCCAATCCAATAATCCTGGCTACGGGCATGTACGGATTAGTGATATTTCTCGCCCGGCGGTGTCTTGAAAATTTTTTTAAGATAATTTGCAAGCCCTTTCTAAAAAACTGTAGTTTGAAGCAAAGAATACTGTTTCCTTTTTAAATATTAATGAATCGCAAAATGAAAAAAAAAATTTTAATCTAATTTTTTTTTGGTTTTAAATATGAGACGTAAAAGTCTAAAATATTGAAAAAGCAAAAAAATATCGTTCAAAATATTGTTGTCTTTTTTTTTAAAGATAACATTTTAAAATAGTTAAACGAAAACAATTGTATTAATCGATCATTTTGCCAATTAAACATTCTTTTTACATTCGATCTAATTAAAAACTAATCGGCAATCGTTATAAAGTTCTGAGTTATAATATTTTTTTAATTAAAGACAGCTATAATTACAATGTCAGACTTAGTCCTTGTGCAGTGTCCCCCCATCCCCCGGGCCGCGGACCGCTACCTGTCCGTGGATCAAATTGTACCGAGCCGCGAAATATTAAATTATTTCCTTTATAGTTAAAATCAATAATATAACCCCTCCCCCCCCCCCTTTCCCCTCAGCAGATCGCGTTGCGATTATCAAACGTTAACAGGTCCGCGGCGAGAAAAAGGTTGGAGTACTATTATGGTATGAAAATGTAAGAGATAACCTCAGGGGCGCCGAGAGCCAACAAGGGCCCCAGGGCATGACATCATTGCGGGCCCCTTAATAAACAATGAGTCGTGAAAAAATTGGCATGGTCGGGGCGTCCGGGCCCTCTAACAGATGCGGGACCCTTGGCAATGACCCCCTCCTGCCACCCCCTCTCGGCGTGCCTGGATAACCTTACATAGATGTGTATTAGGTATATGACTAAAAAAATTTTCATTATTTTTTATTCCCCATACTGCCATAAGTGGATATGTATCATATCTAAACAAAGAAATATCAATAACAACTCTCAACTTTTAAAAAAGGTTACCCTCCACACGCTGAGTAAATCGTATGACATACCCGAATTTAGTATTTTAACTGTAATTTTGTTCTTTGTTGTTCCATGCACCGTCAGCATTTTGGTTGACAAATATTATATGCATAATTAGTATTTGTGTCATTTCTTGATTGTCTCAGAGCAGTTCTGTCAAAAATGCTCCAGCTTCCGAGACGAGCAAGAGAATTAAGACTTCCGAAAAGATATTAAATTACCAAAGGGTGTTAACAGTCTTGATCAAATGCGAAAAATTCCAATGGAACTACATATCGTGAACAAATATAAAACAATTGCTTCTGATATAAAAAGCAGAAAAGAAATGATCGTACAATGTTGTTAAGTGGTTTGAAAGACATAATCGATGTCTTGGAAACTATGACACTGGGTTACACAGTTTTTGTTCCTCTTGATTTTATTATCGTTTCTGATTGAAATTTTGATGCTGATTCCAAATATGTAATCAGTTTTGCTGTAGCATCGACGGTTATCAAGATATTTAAGATTTACTATATTTGTATTTTTTCTATTGTTGCAGCTTAGTTTAGCTTCAGACATAATATCCTAATTACATAGTTAACTTGTAATCGTTGATATTTAAAGATTGAATTTAAATTACAATGGCTAGTAGACAGTGCAAAAACTCTCCTGATAGCTTTAGCTATGTATGCGGATATTCTGTCAGTTCGAAACAAGGTTCGCGACGTATTGAAAAAGGATGTAAATACAACATGGCTTATCGCCTCTACTTCGGAGTTGCAATCGGTGATCAGGACAAATACTGGGCGCCACATTTGATTTGGAGAAGTTGTCGTGTCACTCTGGAGGCATGGCTCAGAGGAAGTCGAAAGGTCATGCCATTTGCCATACCTCGAATATGGAGAGAACCCCAAAATCACCACGACGATTGCTACTTCTGCTCTTAGCTGTACCGAAAGGTGAAAGGAAGAACAGCACTTGACTACCCATCCATACCTTCATCAATAGCTCCTGTTCTTCACAGTGAAGAGTATCCTGTGCCTTACCCACCCAAAGAGATAAATATTACACTTTTTCCTATTGCTCTTAATTAATTATAATTGATAAATCTATTACCAGTCTGTTTTTTAAACAGGGTTGTGATAATGACAGTGACAATGAGTCCTCCGATTCTGCTTCAGGCGATGTAGCAGATCCAAACTACGAAGAAGATTATCCTAGGCCGCATTTTCCAAATCAAAATGAACTAAATGACTTGATTCGAGACTTTGGGTTGGCAAAGTCTGGTGCAGAGCTTCTCACATCAAGACTTATGGAATGGAATCTCTTGGGCGAAGACTGTAAAATCACCATGCGGCGTAACCGTCATTTGGAATTTGCAAAATATTTTGCAGTAGATGGAAGCCTTTGCTTTTGTTCTGATGTGAATGGTTTATTTCACGCTATAGGAATTGAACACGATTCAAGCGGGTGGAGGTTGTTTATAGACAGCTCTACCAGAAGTCTAAAAGCAGCACTGTTGCATAATGGGAATATTTATCCCTCCATACCTGTAGCACACTCAACACAAATGAAGGAAGATTATGACAATGTTCGTAATCTGCTTGAACACATTGACTACAAAAAGTATAGATGGGATATATGTGGGGATTTTTAAATGATTGGGTTTTCGCTAGGCTTGCAGGGTGGATTTACTAAATATTCCTGTTTTTTATGCCTGTATTTTAGAGCTGTCGTTAATGGATTCTTGGAAAATAAAAAAGAACCAAATTACAAAGAACTTGTGTCTAACATGATAAAAGCCAATCAGAAAATGGGATGCCTTATGTCCCTCAAAATGCATTATCTTCATTCACACATAGACTTTTTTCACGGGAATTGGGGAAGCACAAGCGAAGAGCACGTTGAACACTTCCACCAAGACATTATGAGGATGGAGCAGAGGAACAGTGTTCCAGTAGTAGTAAAGATAATGAGAAACTATTAAATTCTAAAAGACAAAAAACTTCTTCTTCAATGCGTTTAGTGACTGCAGCAAAATTGAGTACAAGGAAGGTCCCAAAAGTCGGTAACTGGAGTTTGCATATCTACTCCAACTCAAAGAGGCATTTACAAAGGTCTAATGAAAGAAGGAGAAAAATTAAAAAAGTAATTTCAAGGAAAACTTTAAAAAAGAGCACCGCTGCTTACAATTTGATGTAAAGACCATACTAAATAAAGCATATGAGGTTGTTGTTATAAAAAATGAAACAAGGGAGGTCAGACACGCTGTTCTTCAGCTGGCTAATGCAAAAGGGAGACAATATTCAATGAAAAAAAACTGTCTTCTTCTTTCTTTCTTTGGCTCTACATCTCATTTAGGGCCCTAGCGTGCCAAACTATTCCACTTTTTCCGAATGAAAACAGTGCACAATGAATAAAAATGATTGTCTCTAACACAACTGCAGCAAATATTTGAAGAAGAATTGGTGCAGTCACACTGTTACAGAAACACTTTCAAGATGTTGGATTATAAAAACTGTATAAATTGCATGATATCACCACATTCGAGATACAATACTGAAACATGTCATGAATGATTATTTTAGTACATCAACAACTTCACCCAACATCAGCTACTCGTTTGATTCAACAATAGCAGAAAAGTATGAACAACTCAAAGCATATTTGATAATGCTGGAGCACCACAAAAGAAATCAGACCAAGAGTGCTGGTAAGATTACATGGGTTCAACATAATGCTACAGGATTTTCAAAACTAGAGGAAGCTTACCAAAAATAAATTTTCAATCGCTTCAGAAAATCAGTAATGAGAGATAAAACTCAAGGGCAATTTATTGTTTGTCATCATTCGTTCTGATACCGGAGTATCTGCAAACAGCTATGGCAGCATGTGGTTTCATCAGTGGTATGAGGGCTGACATCTGGTTCTCTGCCCAGTGCATCAATACTACTGACTTTGATAATTATGATTTATCATAAACTTGTGAGCAGAATACAAAGATTTTGAAGTCATTAAAGACATTATGGTCCACAGATCCAACACCTATACCAACGAAGCGTTCTAATATCTGGGGAGAGCGTGCAATTAAAGTGATGCAAGATTTACTTCCACTTGCAAGTCCATTGAAAAATTGAACATTAAATTTCTTTTAACTAATGCACAATAGAAATTTACATTGTAACATTGTAACAATTATCAATATTATACTTATGTCACTTTTATTTGTAATGGTGAAACCTTTATTGAAATAGTTTAAAATGTGTATGTTATAAAATATTCGTGTCGATTGGAGGGTGAACCTTTTTTATGCAAAACAGAAATTACCCATATTATCTTTATTTGTGATACAAAGCTCCACCAAATATGATATGTGGATATAGGGTTATATTTTAGTCATACATTTTTGGTCTCGTCTAACAGGTGTGCCAGGTGACTAAAGGTATACCCGGGGATAACATAGACAATGACTGTGACGGTGTCAAGGATGAAGAGCCGTGCCAGCATGACATTCCTCAAGGTATTGTCACTTTCACTTTCTTCTTGTGTGTTTGTCACCTCTTGTGTTAATGTCCTCATTTCCTCTCCTCTTAATGTCCTAAAAATTGAAACAAAACTCGAAATAATGGGGGATAAAACACTTGGCCATGTCAGAGTTTTGGAATATCCTACGTCATCCCCGTCGCATGTGATGGAAATAGTTTTCAGTCCTATTTCCACTTTCTAGAATACACGGGCCTGCGGTGACGATGGGGACACCACGTAAGCTCTATCTTAAGTCTTTATCAAGGCATGTCTACAGTTAGTGTGTGTGAAGTCCCTGTAAGGATGAGATGAAATCTCATAGATCCTATAAACCGCTAATGGGACGGTTTTTATGGTGCCTTTCTTTCATCTCGGGATATATCGGGAACTTGAGCCAAAACCTGAAAAATTTTTGGACAGTCGAGCGCGTTACCGCACGACCATCCGTCCCCTGTCTACAGTTAGTAGTGCATATCATATTTTGGTTGGGATTGGGGGGGGGGGAGTGAGAGAAATTTCTAAAATTGATCCATCATCAGGCCCATGGCATTCGGTGAGACTAACCAGTACCTTTCCCCTATAAAATGTAAAACACAGAGGATGTGATCGCAATGAGACCTAATTGAATCCAATCTTAATATTAGAAGGGGGTTTAAAGGTGTCAGTAGAATAATACGGGGTAATGATTCTCGTCCTTAAATAATTTGACCATACACTATAATTGTAGGCAATATCTTATGTTATGAACTGATAATATCCATGTGTGTTTTTGTATTTGTACAGATACCGACAATGATGGGATGTTTAATGAAGACTGTTCATCAATCACATCCACATGTAGGTCTTTTTTTATTCACCCTGTCATGGATGGTTGGCTGAGTTCCGCTCTGATAATTTAGCATCTAATTATGTTGATAAACATTCTCTGTATTCATAGACACTGTGGTCTCTTCTGTATCCGGTCTCTGCTCCTCTGTATCTCTCATTCTCTCTGTCTCTCTCTCTCTCTCTCTCTCTCTCTCTCTCTCTCTTTCTTTCTAGTATATTTTTTCTTCTATGACAGACAGTACATCTCTACTTAGTGAAGTGACGTCTATGGTGGACCTCTCTGTCGCCCCCACGGAAAGTCTAACACCCACGGCGGTTACACCTCAAACAGTGCCCATGACATCGTTTGACCTATACCCGTCAACTGGCTTAGCAAGTCTCAGTGCGCCATCGTCAATGAGTTCCTCCCATCTGGCCACGCCTTTCTCATCGCCCGCAGATCAATCCGCGGTGACGGGCCTTTCCTCAATGGTTGCCAACTCGCAGACGACTCTCCGTGATTCGGCCTCTACAACAATGTCCGCCAGTGTAGGTGCAACTGCTACAACCCTCGCTGATCTTTCGGCCATGCTGACGTCATCTGTTGCCTCGTCGTCATCTGCTCTGACGTCATCTGCTGCCTCGTCGTCGTCGTCTGCGTTGACGTCATCCACAGCCCCTGCTGCGACGTCATCTGCTGTCACAACCTCTGCTGACATTTTACTATCTGCTGCCACATCACCCAGTGTCATGTCATCCTCCGTTGTCACATCACCCAGTGTCATGTCATCACCGGCAGGCATCTCAACATCCGTCGTGCCATCCCCAGGTGGTATTTCATCTTTCTCTGTCGCGTCACCCACTGTCTTGTCACCACACAATGCCACACCACCTATTGTCAGTTCACCATCTTCCACTGTCGCATCATCTATTGATATACCATCAAATGATGTTACATCATCAAGTGTCATCTCATCTCCCACTGTCACGTCATCTAATGTCACATCGGTCAGTGATACATCAGCAGCGTCCACTTTGAATGCTCCACCCCGCAAAGTGACATCACCCACTTACACCTTTGCCTCCACAGCCAAGACGTACACCACCACTACCCCGTTTACTACTGGCACCCACGGACAATACTGTGAATGTCAGTGTCCCGCTAACATTCTGACGTCACGCCCGTCTTCAAGTGATATTGTGGAAATGACGTCATCAATTCAGAAGGTATTCGTAGCATTTAATGGTGTGTATGCGGTAGGTCGCGCCATGTCATGAATACAAACTGATTACGTAGAAAAAAAAATTGATCAGACAAGTGCAAAAACAGACGGGGAAAAAAACGGAAAAAAAGTATTTTTTTTACTTAAAATCTAAATTGAGAACGCTATACAATTTTAACCCTTTCAAACATTTCAATGGTGGCAAAGTGCGTCTTTTACAACTACGTGCTGCACTTTGTTGTGTAAAAATGCGATTCACATTGGAATCTAAATCTATTTTTTTATAATTATTTTTTCCCCAAGAGCTGTTTTTTTAAAGTAAAATTTTATTAAATTTACTTCATCCTAAACTTTAATTATGTCACAGAATATGAATTATAGGTTGGGATTATATTTGTTTGTTTGTTGTTTTAGTTTTGTTTTGTTTTTTGTCAAAATATTTTTATTTACGAAGTAATTCATTTCCACTTCATTCCCCAGTTTGATAATGCTGTTTTGTTAAGTTTAATTTTCTCTGCGTGTTTGTGTACGTACAGAGCAGTAGGGTGTTTGCGTACGTACAGAGCAGTAGGGTGTCTGTGTACATACAGAGCAGTAGGGTTTTGCGTACGTGCAGAGCAGTAGGGTGTCTGTGTACATACAGAGCAGTAGGGTGTTTGATTACGTACAGAGCAGTAGGATGTTTGTGTATTTACAGAGTAGTATGTTGTTTGTGTACGTACAGAGCAGTAGAGTGTTTATGTGCGTACAAAGCAGTAGGGTGTTTGTGTAGGTACAGAGCAGTAGGGTGTAGTGTACGTACAGAGCAGTAGGATGTCTGTGTACGTACAGAGCAGTAGGGTGTTTGTGTACGGACAGAGCAGTAGCATGTTATAGTGGCCCTCAGCCAGTGCAAAATCAATTTCATATCTGAAAAAGAGCATACAAGAAGTGACGATGATGTTTCGGCGCCCTCCCCTATCTCGGCGCCCTTAACGGCCGCAGATAGCGCACTACACTTCCTGCGTTACAGTTTATGTACTAGCGCGGTAGTTCTCAAACATTTACGCTTCGCGACCCAATATGACAACAAATGATTTGCGACCAATCTTCAAAGTAAAACAATGACTAAAGAAAGAGAATCAAAGCGTTACGACCTGTAGGCTATGTATTGGTCCCCCCCCACACCCGCCCTTTTTTTTTTTTGACTTTGAAGACTTTTTTTTAGTTTTGTAACAAACAGAGAAATAGAGTTGTAATAACACATTAATAGATTCTTGATCTTTTAATCATCATTTAAAATTGTGTCACGACCGTCACTTTAAGAACCACTGTACTTGTGTATACCTATTTGAATGATTGGTTAGCACTGGTAGCATCCATAGTGCACAGTGGCCTTCGGGCCCATGCAGTATGACATCCTGAATAGATTTTTTTTTTCAAAAATAATTTAATAGAATCTACTAGTTTAACAGTTTCAGTGTTAATTGTATTATCGAAATCAGAGCCGTGGCAGATATTTTGTTAAAAGTTGTCTCGGGTACGTAAGCGAAAATACCCATTGAGGCACATTTTATGGGAGGTTTTATTGACAGGGAGACATTTGATAGCAAACATCTTTCGGCGGCTGCCTAGTTTCCCCTACCCGTGAACAACCCTGATCACAATCAGCCAACTGCAACAGTTTTAATATGTTTATCCTCAGGAACTTGGAATTGATACATCCGAAACTTCGGCTAAGAAAAGAACACTGACCAGCGCCACAGACGAAAGAAAATCAGCTCAGGCCATTGGATATTTCGGTGTCGCCATTTTTGCGTCCGTGTTTGGCGCCATCGTGTTATTGGATTTCGGTCACTTGGTCGGAAATGTTCGGAGACTCATTCGGTTTTGTAAGAAGCGAAAGTGACAGAACAGAATCGCTGTTCAATACCACGAGCAGAGCCATGATGGTCCAAGGCTAGACCACCAATCAGGGCTCAGATGCTTACTTTTTAGAAGAAAGCCACTTTAGATTTTACGAATCTTAATTTATAATTTGTGTTTATCCTGATGTATGCTAAATAATAATAGCTAATAATCTGTAACCTGTTATAAAACATCAGATTGAACTGGAAATTGAAAGGCTTGATTACAATATCTACTAACTCCAAGATTAGCAAAAATTATTTTTAATATTAGGTTCTAGAAATGATGTGGAAAATATTTTGGAAATGGTCTGTCTTTTTGCAACAACGTACCTACCAAATTACGTTTTAAGCCACGTCATACAAAATTTATTTTACACTGCACAATAAAACAAATCAACATGTTTTTGTTTAGGTTTTTAGAGCATTTTCTGTTGTCCCCGTTTTGTCTGTCTGTCTGTCTGTCATCACCCTAGATCTCAACAACCATAAGTCCTAGACCCATGATGTATATATCATTTTGTAGGTCTTGGCCTGCCAAGAAATGACTTTTTTCCATTTCGCGATCTGACCTCTGAGGGCCGTAAAAGGGGCCTTATAAAGTACCGTTTTTTACTATATAAGCTATATTACTAATGGAGCGCCCTGTATCTCAGCAACCATAAGTCCTAGACCCATGATGTATATATCATTTTGTAGGTCTTGGCCTGCCATGTGTACATCAAAAGTTCATTTTGCGATAGGACCTCTCAGGGCCGGGCTTCAGACCTCCTAAGGGGCTTATATATTATATATACACCTTGTACGTTCAATAACCCATTCATTTGGTGCGAAATACTGCAGCACGTAGTTTCACCAAGATTTATTAAGAAACTCATCAAATGAAATAGTAAGCTTGTGTTCTGAGTTTAATTGAAAGTACCAGAGCTATGCAACAGTTGACGGAGTTTTCGGACGATTAAATGACTACAATTTCGAATGTTTTCAATTATGAGTCCTATTTCAGTAACCACAAACCAATTGTAGTTAGATTTAAGAGAAAATAATTATTTTTCAAATATAAAGAAACGTCTTTATAATATATTTTTACAGATATATGCATTACACAATTGAATTTATAAACATTTCCAAAATTTACAAATATTTACTGAAAGCTAACAAACGTACTGATACATAACATGAAAATGCGCTAACACGTCCTGTGTCCAGAATGGAACAGGCTTAATTGCTTGATTTTATATCTTTTTATTGATTGTATAAAGTATCAGGTAAAACATTTGTTAATAAATACAGTATTTCAAATCCTGATACTTTAAATTTCACGTTTTTTCTGCTTTAAAAACATTCAGTGATTATACTTGGTCAAATTTTAACTTGTGATTATTCATTGTTGGTTATTGTCCTATATTGCCAATCAAGCTATTTAAACAGCAGTTTGAAAAACACTATATTTTTCAAATTAGATTTTTAACCTCTAATTGAAACAAGTCGTAATGATTGTACAAGTAGATGTTGTTTTGGTGCCATGTGTATATAAGCTTTGGAGTATTTTCATTGTAACCGGTTGAAGTGTTTCATTCGTTAAGAAATGAACACCTACTTTCCAAAGATTGAACTTGGTGTATTTTTACCTTTTTGAGTTTTGAGATACTACCATACTGCCCGACATACAATGGACGCTAAAAACATAAGTATAGATTGTGATGTATCTAAAAATGGTGCAAATACTACTAAAAAATATTGATTTTAGTTAAATATAATATGTGATTTTAAACAAAAAAAAATTAAATTAATAGCCTAATATCTCAAGCAAAAACACGACTACACATTCTTCTAAAATACAATCTTGTTTCTTTGTAACGAAAATATTGAACTGTATTTACTTTTATTTAATTTTTATTGGCTATTTTAATTTAATCAGGGGAGTGTACTTTTGTTGAGGTCCTGATTTTATCTTGCCGGCCATGTTCCATTTTCTCCGGTCTCGAGGAGGTTCTTGGATAAATTGAAATTGTTGTTATGTACTTACGTCAAAAACTATGGACTTCAAACACTTATCAATTAATATCCCCACCACACACACACACACACGCACACACACAATGAACAGACTATTTGTAACTCAATTTGATCTCATTTTGCCACATGATTTCTACGATGCGGTGATGGTATCCTGCCTGTTCGTAAAATTATTAAAACATAGCGGAACAAGTTGTTGGTTCAATCATTTACCCACAGATAATCTGTATAGAACAGGCTACTTACTTATAGAACAGTCTACTTACTTATAGAACAGGCTACTTACTTATAGAACAGTCTACTTACTTATGGAACAGGCTACTTACTTATAGAACAGGCTACTTACTTATAGAACAGTCTACTTACTTATGGAACAGGCTACTTACTTATAGAACAGGCTACTTACTTATAGAACAGGCTACTTACTTATAGAACAGTCTACTTACTTATGGAACAGGCTACTTACTTATAGAACAGGCTACTTACTTATAGAACAGGCTACTTACTTATAGAACAGTCTACTTACTTATGGAACAGTCTACTTACTTATGGAACAGTCTACTTACTTATAGAACAGGCTACTTACTTACAGCGGTGGCCTTTAGAGGTGGTGAGTAGGGCTGCTATTCGCCCCCCCCCAGCTCCCGCCCCTGAGAGGGAGGGTCCGAGATAGAGATTTCGTAATACTGTCTGCTAAGGCATCGCGTAACGCTAAATACAATCCCCATGATCTAAGAGATTTAATCTCATCCTTACAGGAACTTCACGCGTTTTACTTTGTGCCTTTTAAAAAATGTTATACCGCTTTAAAGATAGTTTCGTTATGCAAACTCCAATGCAGTTTTTTGTTTTTTCGGTAATTTTTAAATTAATTTTTGATTCACCTAAGGCCGTCTTTGCATGTCGTCATCATGCACAGACAAAATTTATGTAAAAGTCCCTAAAAAAAATTATCACATTCACTTACGGTCCTTGCCCTCACATTACGACAACTTGGCCAACGCTAGCTCTTTTTTTCGAAATATCCTCCACATTGACTGTCATCTTTTTTTAGGAAAAGATGCAGTGCATCTTGGCGTCTTTAAAGGCTATTTATAGCCCAGGGATGGCCATACACGAACTCGATAAGAGATGTTTTCCGGTTGTTGTTTTTTTTTTATTTAGTAAAAAACAAACAAACAATATGCAAAATTTAACGAAATAAATAATTAAATACAAGTAACAGAAAAAAATTGGTTCGTTATGAATCACACCTCCAAATGGGAATTGTATTAATCAAAACTAAACAAAAAAAAAACTTGAAATGCAAAAAAGAAGTTTAAATATTGATTCAACTGTTGTGTTTTTTTTTAAATATTTAAATATTTAGAATGTGAATATATATATATATATATATATATATATATATATATATATATATATATATATATATATATATACTAGTTGCAAGTACCCGGCTTTGCCCGGGTTTAAAATAAGGTTTTCTGTTTACCTTCTATTTTCTCAAAACCCCCTGTCTCCCTTCCTCTCTCTCCCTTTCCCTCCCTCCCTCCCTCTCTCTCCCTTTCCCTCCCTCCCTTTCTCCCTCCCTCTCTCTCATCTCTCTCCGTCCCTCTCCCATCCTCTCTCTACACTCTCCACCTCCTTCTCTCCCCCGTCCATCCTCCTCCCTCGTCATTCCCTCTCTCTTCCTCCCTGCCCCCTCTTTCTCTTTATCTCTTCCTCCCATTTCTCCCATCCTCTCCCTCTCTCCTTCTCTCCCCTCTCTCCCTCCCTAACCCCTCTCTCTCCTCCTTTTCTCCCTCCCTCCCCCTTTCCACCTCTCTCTCTCCCTCCCCCCTCTCTCCCCCTTCCTCCCTCCCTCATTCCCTCTCTCTCCCTCCCTGCCCCCTCACTCTTTATCTCTCTCCCTCCCTCTCCCCACCCTCTCTCCCTCCTTCCCCTTTCTCTCCCTCCCTACCCCCTCTCTCCCTCCCTTTCCTTTCTCTCTCTCTCCCCCTGCTCCCTCTCCCCCTGCTCCCTCTCCCATCTCCCTCTCTCCCCCTCCTTTTCTCCCCCTGTCCATCCCCCTCCCTCCTCTCTCCCCTCCCTCCCTCCTACCCTCCTTTCCTCTCTCTCCCTCCCCCCTCTCTCTCTCTCTCTCTCTATATATATATATATATATATATATATATATATATATACTTATTATTATGGCTTCACACTTCTTCTAAAATCCTTCTTCATTCCTTTACCTTCTTCAAACTGTACAAATCAGAGAGCATGAAAAAACAACAATTCTTTGCATCACAAAGGCACAATACAGCACCAGTGCGCAAGTTCTATTCAATCATCGGGAAATGACGTCACAGAGGAATTTTATTTATGGCGCCGTCGAGATTACTTTAATATAGTAAAATACTAAAATAAAAAAAAATTAATTACAATTAAACTACCCATCGAGATGAAACGAAACCTGTCCTATAACCTTCCCCATGTAATTATGTGTATGTGTAACAAATTTCACGTTATTTGTTTGTCTGGATCTTGAGTTATAAGGGAACAGACAGACAGACAGACAGACAGACAACAAATGCGTCTTATAAGTATAAGATATATACTTATTATTATGGCTTCACACTTCTTCTAAAGTGCTTCTTCATTCCTTTACCTTCCTCAAACTGTACAAATCAGAGAGCATGAAAAAACATCAACAATTTTTTGCATCACAAAGGCACAATACAGCACCAGCGCGCAAGTTCTATTCGATCATAGGGAAATGACGTCACAGAGGAATTTTATTTATGGCGCCGTCGAGATTACTTTAATATAGTAAAATACTAAAATAAAAAAAAATTAATTACAATTAAACTACCCATCGATATGAAACGAAACCTGTCCTATAACCTTCCCCATGTAATTATGTGTATGTGTAACAAATTTCACATTATTTGTTTGTCTGGATCTTGAGTTATAAGGGAACAGACAGACAGACAGACAACAAATGCGTCTTATAAGTATAGATAATTATATATACTAGTTGCAAGTACCCGGCTTTGCCCGGGTTTAAAATAAGGTTTTCTGTTTACCTTTTGTTTTCTCCCTCCCCCTCTCTCCTTCCCCCTCCCTCTCCCTCCTTACCCCTCTCTCCCTTTCTCTTTCCCTCCCTCCCTTTCTCCCTCCCTCCTTCTCCTTCCCTCTCTAACTCTCCCATCTCCCTCTCTCCCCTATCTCCCTCCTTCTCTCACTCCCGTCCCCCGTCTCTCCACCCTCCCTTCCTCCTCCCCCTCTCTCGCTCCCTGCCCCCTCTCTCTCTTTATCTCTCACTCCCTCCCATTTCTCCCATCCTCTCCCTCCCTACCCCTCCCTTCCTTTCTCTTTCTCTCCTTCCTTTCTCTCTCCAACCCTCCCTCTCCCTCCCTCCCCATTAATCTCCCTCCCTACCACCTCTCTCCCTCCTTCCCTCCTTCTCTCCCCCTCTCTGCCTTCTCCTTCCCTCTCCCTCCCTGCCCCCTCTCTCTTTATCTCTCCCCCCTCCCTCTCTCTGTACAATTAAACGTCATATATCGCTTCTCAAATAAACAGAAATCCTTATTTTAATCCCGGGCAAAGTCGGGTACTTGCAGCATGAAAAAAAAACAACAACAATATTTTTTTTTCCCGTCCCTAGCCCTTTCTTCACCGTCCGTTCAATTACACATTCACTTGGTGCGCAATTTTTATTTATAGTGAAGGCGATCCCATACCGTGGATACTTTAATATAGTAAAATACTAAAATAATTAATTACAATTAAACTACGCATTGAGATTGTATTAATAATGCTAATAATGTCACAGAAACATTTTAATTAACGTATTTCGGTTTATTAAAGTGCACCTTTAATTTTAATCTTCCGAATACATAAAACGATAGGTAAATAGATATGACTATTGATTTCATCATGTTTACAATTGGAGTTTCCGGGAGTTACCCCTCTTTTAAAAATGTGTCATAGGGAAATGACGTCACAGAGGAATTTTATCTATGGCGCCGTCGAGATTACTTTAATATAGTAAAATACTAAAATAAAAATAATTAATTACAATTAAACTACCCATCGAGATGAAACGAAACCTGTCCTATAACCTTCCCCATGTAATTATGTGTATGTGTAACAAATTTCACTTTTTTTGGTTTTCTGGATCTTGAGTTATAAGGGAACAGACAGACAGACAGACAGACAGCCAGACAGACAACTAATGCGTCTTATAAGTATATATATATATATATATATATACTTATTATTATGGTTTCACACTTCTTCTAAAATCCTTCTTCATTCCTTTACCTTCCTCAAACTGTACACATCAGAGAGCATGAAAAAACATCAACAATTCTTTGCATCACAAAGGCACAATACAGCACCAGCGCGCAAGTTCTATTCGATCATAGGGAAATGACGTCACAGAGGAATTTTATTTATGGCGCCGTCGAGATTACTTTAATATAGTAAAATACTAAAATAAAAAAAAATTAATTACAATTAAACTACCCATCGATATGAAACGAAACCTGTCCTATAACCTTCCCCATGTAATTATGTGTATGTGTAACAAATTTCACATTATTTGTTTGTCTGGATCTTGAGTTATAAGGGAACAGACAGACAGACAGACAGACAGACAGACAGACAGACAGTGGCGTAGCTAAGGGGGGGCGGGGGGGGCGGACCGCCCCGGGTGACAGCCTATGAAGGGTGACACTATGTCACCTCCAACAAATAAAAAAAGTGGCATTTATAGCAATTTAAGTTGCATGACCATATTTATATTGAATATATTTATATACTAATAAGAACAATGTTTTTGCATCTTCTCATAGAGTCAAATGATAATTAGACCTATAAGTGAAAAATGTTGCTGATCTGAATTCAGGGTTTCACTTGTATAAATACGTTTGCCATTCATTGGCTGAACCAAGGGGAAAAAACCACACATGAATATGTGTTATACTGATGTCGATGGTGAGACCGGTAACTTGGCGGTAACTATTTTTAACTGCCAACTTTCTCAGCAAAGAATTTTTTACTTACAAATTTTAAATATCCAGAATTGTATAACAATTAAGAACATAATTTTATTATATTTCTGACTGAACAAAAAATAAAATTATTGATCTATTGTCTAAATAGCATTTTAGATTGATCAAAATAATTTAGAACTGTCAATAAAATATGACAGTTTGGCAGCACTGCAGTAGACAAGCACGTCCAGCTTACGTCAGATTGTTTGTTTAGTCTCGTCACCTGTCATCCAACATCCCCCTTCCTGCCCCCCCCCCCCTTGTACCTTTCCTTTTCCCGCGAGTCGTCGTGTTATTTTAGCGATAACACAATGGGAGTTAACTCTTTTTAATTGCTGGTGCCTCTGCAACTTAAAAGATTTTTAGCGCATTTTCGAGAAAAAATGTCCCCATTTTGTCTGTCGGTCATCACCCTAGATCTCAGCAATCATAAGTCCTAGACCTAGACCCATGGTGTATATACTTTTTTTTGTAGGTCTTGTTTTCATTGTTAGAGCGCTCAGCATAGCGATAAAACGTTTTACTTTATTATTGTACATTTATGTGTTCTTTTAATACATTGGGTGTATTCGAATGTTGTAAAAAAAACATAAGTAAGTACGTTTAATTAAAATATTCTAGATGTAGCGAGATTGATTTTTTTTTCTCTTTTTGTTTTAAATCTTCATGTTTAATTACCCATATTTGCTTTTTCTCACGCTTTTTCATTTAATTTCTGAAATAAAAGTAAGAAAAAATCACTATAGTAATTTAGTTTAATTAACTCTTGTAGCTTTTACGGGGTGATTTTTTGAATGATACAATTAGTGAACATCTGCAAGGAATCTTGATTAACAGGTGCCATGGTTTGGAAACGATGGAACTTGTGTAACAGAGGGGGTACGTCATCTAAAATGTAACTGGGTTGGGAAAGGGGGAAAATTAAAAAAAAAACGCGTTAATAATAAGTGAGCATCTACTTTCTGGAGTACGATAATGCAGCAAGCATGGCTGAAATCCACGGTGGTGTGCAACAAAAAATCAAAGACATTAATCCGAAGGCAATTTTTGTACCTTATTCCAATCATTCTTTGAACCTTTGTGGCAAACATTCGTTTGCTAACAATCCGTCGTGTGTAACGTTTTTTGGAAGTCTAGAGGCGCTGTACATGCTGATGTAGTGAAACCAGTGATACAGAAGTTTAACAAGTTTGTGGAAGCCATTGAAGCTCTTTGTGATTTCGAGGAAAGCGTCGAGACAAGAGGCGCTGCGCACAATCTGTTGCCAGCTTATATGCGACTTTTCTTTTATTTCGTTCTTGTTTTTCTGGGGTGACGTTTTACAAGAAGTTGACTCAGCACAGAAGTACATGCAAACACCAGATATTACTGTGGACATGGTTGCAACCAAACTCTCAAGGTCTTTTTGGAAGTGCAGCGTACGAAGGTTGTTGACAATGCCGTCCAGCAGGCATTTGTGAAATTGTAGAACTTGATATCCTTACAGAGAAGAGAATCATAAGAAAGACAAGATTACCAGGAGAGGAAGCAAGAGATGCTGGATTGTCATTGCAGCAGGAGATCAAGAGAGCAATGTTAGAGTGTCTGAACCGTTTTCATATGGAGTTATATACGAGAGGAAAGGCAGTGAATGACATTTTGCTGACTTTTTCTTCCGTTCAGCCAGACCATATTATTTGTGCCAACGACCAAGAAATACAGTCTTCTGTTACCAAGCTCACAGCCATGTATGATGAGCTGTCTGAAAAAGACCTTTGTCTAGAAATTCCACGTTTAAGGCGACACCTACAAGCAACCGAAATAAACTTGAAGGAAGCCAAGCACTGGACTGTACTGCAATTCCTACGGTTTGTCATCAAGTGGGAATTTGTTGAATCATTGCCATATCTTACGCTGACTCTAAGATTCTTTCTGGCAATATGTGTTTATGTGGCATCGTGTGAAAGAAGTTTCTCGAAAATGAAACTTATAAAAAATTACCTCCGGTCAACCATAAGCCAGTAGAGATTGTCGGATATGGCTGTTCTGTCCATTGAACGCGCGCTTACAAGACAAATAGATTTTGACGATGTCATTGACCTGTTTGCCACAATGAAAACAAGAAGGCATTCCTGCTAGGACTATAATGTCGAAGGACATTCAGACATTCTTTTGGGCTGTGCATTCCGAGTTCTGCAGTTTGTATTTAGATGTTCTGAAAGTGAAATGTTGCGTTTTAAAAAATGTTTGGATTTGAACTATTTGTTTTGTGATATTGGATTTGGATTTTGTCTTGGATCATACATGTAAGCAGTAACGTACCGGTCAGTTGAGTAAAGTAGAGCCTAGAGGTAGAGTATATATGAAAGTTTAGCCACACCTAACCATTCAGCATAGGGTCGTGTGGGGTCACTGGGGTGACATTCGAACGGACCGCCCCGGGTGACGTTTACTCTAGCTACGCCACTGCAGACAGACAACAAATGCGTCTTATAAGTATATGCATATATATATATATATATATATACTAGTTGCAAGTACCCGGCTTTGCCCAGGTTTAAAATAAGGTTTTCTGTTTACCTTCTGTTTTCTCCCTACCCCCTCTCTCCCTTCCTCTCTCTCTCTCCCCCTCCCTCCCCCTCCCTCCCTTTCTCCCTCCCTCCCTCTCTCAAATCTCTCCCCTCTCCCTCTCTCCCCCCGTCCATCCTCCTCCCTCCTCCTTCCCTCTCTCTCCCTCCCTGCCCCCTCTTTCTCTTTATCTCTTCCTCCCATTTCTCCTATCCTCTCCCTCTCTTCTTCCCTCCCCTCTCTCTCCCTCCCTAACCCCTCCCCCTCCTTTCTCCCTCCCTCCCCTTTCCACCTCTCTCCCCCTTCCTCCCTCCCTCATTCCCTCTCTCCCTCCCTGCCCCCTCACTTTTTATCTCTCTCCCTCCCTCCCCTCTCTCCCTCCCTACCCCCTCTCTCCCTCCCTTCCTTTCTCTCTGAGTTATAAGGGAACAGACAGACAACGAATGCGTCTTATAAGTATAGAGATATATGTGTCTGACTTTCACAATTAATACTTGTTAAATAATAAGTATGATAATGTAATCAAGTTAAATGTTAATAAAAAAAAAGTACAGGGCCTATGAATGAAACTAGTCTGGTGTATTTAATTTTATTGCGTTGTAATAACATGTTATGTAGTGCCGGATAAAACGTAATTAATTTCATGGTCTGTGGCGTGTAGACCCTATTTGCAAACGCATTTCGGGGCATCATTTGGTCTCCCCAGTAAGGACCAAAATATAAAGGTCTGTGCAGGGCCGAATTTTCATACAGGCTGACAAGGCCTGTGACCTAGGGGCCCCAAAATGTTGAGTAGTCTACAATTCACCTCAAAATCTGACTTTTCTTTTGGACTTGAAAGTTCGGTGCATATTTTTTTTCTTAAAGTTCTTTGCTAATAATTAATGTTGTTAGTTACCCCCCCCCCCCCCAGTTCTCAGGCTACAAGTATGACCTTTAAGATTTCTCACTGTAGGTAAAGCATTAGTATATTGCAACTTTTTTTATCATGTAATTTTCAAGTTTATTTTTGTATTTTTCTAACCGTTTTCTCAACTCAAAACTTCTGTTTATTTATTTATCTAGGGCACTTTTTAGTGATATATTTTTTGTTTTTTGAAATTGTGCAATGCAATATTCTTGCTCAATGTATGATTCAATAATTCATTTTGCAATTAATAGATTTTTTTTTTGAAATTGTGCAATGTATGATTCAATAATTCATTTTGCAATAAATTGATTTTTTTTTTTACTTTTAACAGACAAAAGTAACACAAAAAAATTCTTATACTAATCAAGGGGTATAACCTTCTTTAACTATGTAGAATGACACTAATAAGTAGGTTACTTCCCTTGTATTAAAGTTTTCTTTATTTAACAAGATTAGATTAGAAAACAGTTAGTTTTAAAAACTTGGTTTTTTTATCCTGTGTTGTTTAATTCAATATGTTGTGTATTCATAACCCTAATATTATACGAATCAAAATTAATTAATACATTTTTTTAAAAACCGAAAAAAAAATCGCTTCTGCGTGTATGATTCCTTTTCATTTGTGAAACTTTAAAAAAAAATTATTTGCAAGAAACTTGTAGGATTAGAAATACTACTTATTTGGGACGAATTACATTTAGATTAGAAGATATGACAGTCATTTGAAACAGTTGGTCACATCCTGGGGCGACTGAAATATTGGGCCTAGAAATAAATAAATAAATAGATAAACTGTCACTTTCTGGGGCAGACACATTAAAAAAAAATAAGTGTTGTTTTGTTGTTTGTTTGTTGTTTTTTTTTTAATTTAACTAAACATAACAGGTTGAATGCAATGAATTATTGCTGCCGCCTTGAAAAAAAAATAGTTCTGTATTCTTCCGCCAAAAGGTATAAATCGTAACCATATATGTATATCTATGATCGCAACTGTTTGTGGATCTATTTTACGAACATTTTAAGATGAATTTTTGAACTCGTTTATATTGTAATCTTTATATTGTAAATTTTTTTATTTACACTTCTTAATACAGAATTTTCAATGCGCATATTTAAATATTGATTCAACTGGTTTTTTTTTTACTATTTAAATATTTAGAATGTGATATATAGGCCTATTTGTCTGACTTTCACAATTAATACTTGTTAAATATTAAGTACGTTAATATACTCAAGTTAAATGTTAATAAAAAAAACACAGGACCTATGAATGAAACTAGTCTGTTGTATTTAATTTTATTGCGTTGTAATAACATGTTATGTGGTGCCGGATAAAACGTAATGATTTTCATGGACTATAGCCTGTAGACCCTATATGCAAACTCATTTTGGGGCATCATTTGGTCTCCTGAGTAAGGACCAAATATAAAGGTCTGTGCAGGGCCGAATTTACATACAGACCGACAAGGCCTAGGGGCCCCAAAATGTTGAGTAGTCTACAAACATTTTTTTTTCAAAATAAGGCCTCAAATGTGTGGGGTTTTTTTTAAGTTCCCTTAGCCCTAGCTGGCCATCGGGGCAGATGAATTGTAGAATTCATCTGTTTCTATAACCTCGGCATATGAAGGAATTGTGTGGTTAGCATAACGCCCAGCCGCCTTTACTTCCCCAACTTAAGTGAGGTACCCATTTAAAGCTGGGTTGACTTGTGGGACGACTTTGCACCAAATTTCACCTGGAAAATCTCCATGGGCCTCACCGAGGATCGAACCCAGGACTCTAATGTCGACAGTCGAGTATCCACACCACTCGGCTATCCGTCCCACTGTGTTGTTTCAGGGCCCCTAAAATGGTAAATCCGGCACTGTATCTGTGCTGTACTATTTTACCTCGCCAGTACGAAACCCAATAGGAAGGTTTCTGTCAGTCAATACGTTCTAAAATTATTGTTTTAGCTCACCAGTAGCGTTTGTGGCCCATTTCCCGTCCTAGGGTTGAAAATGCCGCCCTCTTTTGAATGGCAAAGTATGCGACGCCATGGACGGACAACACCACCACCCCCCTATTAAATTTACGCCGGTGTACCTCGTCAATATCGTGGGGTTTGACATAAGGGTCCCAGGTTCGATAGTCACTGAGAACCAAAGGAAATCTTTCCAGGTCCTAGTGAAAGTTGGTTGAAAATCTCTCTATGTGCACATGGGCGTTGTGCTGGACACACCATCATTTCATATGCCGTGGCTACAGATACAGTTGCATTCTATACTTGACCTGCCTCCAAGGCCAAAACTTTATATGTCGTGGCTACACATACAGTTGCATTCTATACTTGACCTGCCTCCAAGGCCAATACTTTATATGCCGTGGCTACACATACAGTTGCATTCTATACTTGACCTGCCTCCAAGGCCAATACTTTATATGCCGTGGCTGCAGATACAGTTACATTCTATACTTGACCTGCCTCCAAGGCCAATACTTTATATGCCGTGGCTGCAGATACAGTTGCATTCTATACTTGACCTGCCTCCAAGGCCAATACTTCATATGCCGTGGCTGCAGATACAGTTGCATTCTATACTTGACCTGCTTCCAAGGTCAATACTTCATATGCCGTGGCTACACATACAGTTGCATTCTACACGTGACCTGCCTCCAAGGCCAATACTTTATATGCCGTGGCTACA
>JAGDYQ010000048.1:3640703-3838755 GCA_021962125.1 Bulinus truncatus | reverse complement strand
GAAAGTTGATTATTTTAAACCATTATACCCACTTATTCATACTATATTATATATGCTATATATATATATATTCTTGTATGTGTTTAAAACTTATATTACCACATTTTGTTAAACTTCTTGACTATTATATAATTTTAGTCGCTTTACTAATTGCACCGGCATCCCTACAACTTTTAGCACCATTTTATTTATTTGATTTATTCAAAAAAACTATAACTGTTTTACTCTTTTTCGATGCACCATCCCCTGCCCGTATGTATATACCGATGCCCGTTACTTACGTTTTACTGACGCGTTAAAGTAACATATAACAGCTCACGTTTATATTCACCTGCGTACTGATAAATTTGATTATTACAGATCCCGACCTGCCTGCCTGCTACCACGGCACGGAACTTACTTTTCACCTTCGTTATGCTCCATATTCACTGTTGATGGGACGTTAAGCAACCAGAAGGGTGGCATGTTATTATGTGGACAAAGAAAATTAAATTTAAAGACGGCGTGGCTGCCACCACCTGAATGTTGAAAGCTTTAAGCTCTGCGATTACTATTATATTATCGGGCTACGGGCATGGGCATATTGTCTCTTACCATTCCCATATTTCTGTTATGCTACTTATTTTCGTGATTATATGCGCTGTGATACCGATTTGTTAACTGTCGGTGGCATTTGGATTCTAACCCATACGGCACTATTATTGCTGCGTCAACGATCGTTGAAAGTTTGTTGTTGTTAGGAAGAAAACGCTCTCTGGAAAGCTATCACGATGTTTACATTTCCTGATGCGTACCTTTGTTCGCTGGTAACACGTCTTTGATTACGACTTCGTTTATATTCCGCGTTTTTTTCATTTTACATTGATTTAATTCCTTTGAATTTATATTTTTTTAGTACTTTGATTTACATGTTCTCTTTGACTGTTGATGTTATTTTCTTTACGTGCTTGACGAAAATCCAGACGATCATTTGGCATTCAAGTCAACTATAACGTTTCCCGGAAGGCCTTTATGTTTCCTTTCTTTGCGTTGTTGATATTGTAATACATCCCTACTTTACAGGCTTTATATTGAGTAGAAATGAACTTCTTCTTTGCTCGGTGGATTACGTTTATTTATTTTACTCCTTACCTCTTTGCGTGAGAAGGAACGTTTCTCTTCTGTTGATCCTACCACACGGCTCAGACGATCGAACACCGGATCAGATAACCTTGGTTCCTATCTTACATCTGTTTGATTTACACACACACTGCTGGTATACTTTCGTAACTACATTTGAACATACATTGGAAAACATGCTATATTTGTTGGTTTCGCCCTTTGACCTTATCAGATTTCACTGCTTTTTATTTTCTTCATTATTTCCTCAAAGTTGATGATGTATATTGATTCAACTTGATCTTGTGACTTTTCATGTAGTATAAAACATTGGATCTTTACCATTATACCACACTGGCTTTTTTATTGCGGTCATCGTTGTTCCAGATAAGTTCGTTTTATCCGATAATTTCAAAGTATTCAAGGCTATTGATTAATTCAATTCTGATGTTGCATCACCATTTGGATGGAATGTTATTCTTTTGTTGCGATACTACTACCGGCAGTTTTTAAAATAACGCGTATATTTACCACCACAGGGCTCAACGGTTTTCGTTCAATACCACGTGAACAGCGTGTAATTGGTTTACTTCCTTTTATTGTTGGTTTAATACTGCGACTCAGGCGTCTTTATTTGATTTAAACAATAGTTCGATTCGTATTTATTTACATTTTGCGTTGTAATATTTAAGATGTCTAACGTTCAGTCTTATTACATGTTAATGATCGAAACATGATAAAATCATGTTTTTAATACACGACCGAAGGGTTGTAAATAATCAACATTTCTCATACAGCTGCTTCTCATACACTTCTACATTTCCCTTCTTCATTATTACAAATAATACACTGCCCGTTTCCCACACCGGCTCAAAAAGTAAGCTTCATGTCACGCTTTGGAAAAAACGATATTACATGTTGAAGGCTAAACTTCATAATCGGCTGCAATTTTTTATTCTTTCTAAATTAAAGGTACGGTTTACCTGTGTCATTACATTTTCATATTTTGTAAAAACCCTTTGTGTGAATTTACTGATTTACGACGAAAACCATTTTTATTCACGGCTTTTTGCTTTAGTATAATTTACTGTTTCTGGCATGTTTCTGATTGTTTCTACATATATGTTTTTGTCTTGTTATTTTGTGTACATTGCTTTACCTGGCTCTATAAATACTTTGATCCCTACTGATCTGAATACCGGGTTTACACGACTTTCTTATTTATAGACATTTCATTCGAAACTGTCTTTGATACGATCTATGCATATTTATTTAAAAAACGTTCTTTCGCTTCTATTCTTTGTTATCAGATCTTTTAGCTCTTTACGACCTTTTGCTTCATTTCACAACGTTGATTTACGATATTACATGATTTATGGTTTTTGTTAACATCATTGTTGAGAATAAAGTCATCTCTTATCCCCTTTATTGTTTCTAAAGAATTCAAATGTCACTGCGGATTTTTTGTTGTAATGTTCAAGGAATTCTGAAATATTTGAACAAGGAATGATGGACTTTCAGCCTGGATCGTCCTGAAAGATTTTGGCCCTGATTCATTTCATTAAGAGAAAAAATGCATATTTTGAGTTTGTATTTGTGTAAAGTCTCAAGCTTTTTTCTATTAGCTGGGGGTCTGTGTGTAAATATGTTGTGTATGCAATGATGAGTCTGTGTATGGAAATGTGTTGTATGTGTCTTTGTTGATCTGTGTGTAAGTGTAAATTTTGTATATACGGTGCTGAGTCTGTGTGTAATGTGTTGTGTGTGCAGTGGTCTGTGTGTAAATGTGTTGTGTGTACAGTGGTCACATGTGTAAAAATGTGTTACAATGTGCATGTGCGGACCTTACTGTTCACCCAGACCCGCATTAGCAGATGCTTGCAGGCCCCCACCCTTCTGTGTTTGTTGCAATAACAACCATTGAATTTAAATGTAAGTGTGGGGAGTACTTCCAGGCAGAATGGGCCATTTGGAATGATTGACTAAAGGCAGCTGCAGTAAGCAGTAGAAATTCTACAGCAGGAGGCAGGTGTGTTTTTACTAAGTAAAACAAACTAAGCAGAGGGGGCAGGAACAAAACGCAGGGGGCTCGGCACCCACCCCTTTACACATGATACAGACCTAGCATTCAAGGCTGGCCCTGTTCTATACCAACTGGAACTTATTCACACAGTGTGTCAGTGCTGGATATTGGGAAATCCTATATTTTATCATTATTAATACCCACCCAAATAACCTTTAAGAACACCATTGTCTGTACAGATGAAGTTGACCTCATCTTCTTTTCCAGTGTCCCTGCCATACTTTTGTATGCATCGCAGATTGAATCACTCCCATGAGTGACAACTTAACCTATCTGATTATGAAATCAGCCACTAGTTGCAAAGAATCTTACAAGTTCACTGAACATGAAAAAAAAGACCTTATCAAAACAGGTGCTTATTTTCTTTATCCGGTTCCCCCACTCCCCCTATGCTTCCCTTTTACTGTAGATATTAAAAGTTTGTTGCATTCTTTTAAATATTATTTTGTAGGGAGTATGGGAATCGGCTGCCATGTTTTGGTTGTTCGAGAGTGTAATCCTAAAAACAGTTGATAAAAATAAAGAAGTAGCCCTATGCCTATAACAGGATGATGAAGTAAATAGCTGTGTTCAAGTGTCTCTGTAAAATTATGGGATGCCTCAACCCACCGGATCTGCAACTCACATCGCTATCCGCCCTTACTAAAAAAAGAAATCCCATCATATGAATTATCAGACCTCTCATGTACTAATGCTGACTTGAAGTCTCCCCATCTAGTGGTTCTTCCTGTTCCACATTAATACGTGACCCGTACTCTTTATTTAGTTGGGGGGAATTTCATCATCATTCTTACTTACATTGGAACGGCAATTATACCCGCAAAAACAACAACTTTAGTTTACTATGATGTACCTATAGGTTGGTTACCTATTAGCTGAAATGGCCCCACGAAAGGAGATTCTGTGATACTATGTTTAGCCCCAGCTGGTTCTGTACCCCTGTCTGCCCGTCATAACTGACACTCCTAGCATCATAGGCGGAACAATGCACCAGCTGAACCCCTCTATAACAAAAATGAAGCGTTAGGAGAGTGGGGTAGCGAGCTTGACTCTTACCAGGGGGCACAATACCTTTTTTACATCGCACCCCCATCATTCCAAAAACAATATAATATTACAAGTAAAATATACCATTTGGCTCCCCTTTGGCGGTAGCGCCCAGGGCATGATGCTTCCCCATGTCCCACCTCACTACGCCACTGGACTTATCCATTCAAAGGGCTCAGATTGGTAGATGCTAACGATTTGCTGTCGGCAACCTTGCCACGTGCACCCCAGTTCTCACCATTCAGCTCATGTCTTAGGGCTTCACATGATGCCGAACACATGTGCAGGCAGTACCAGATACGCAAAGGGAGAGTCATCAAATAATGCTCAAGCTAAAGTTCCCTTTGCCTTAAATGGGCCTTCGCGAGGCAGTTGAAATGTAGAATTCACAACGCCCAGCCAGCGAGCTTAACTCGCGCCTGGGATAAAACAGCTTTTTAGCGCCCTCCCCCCCCATCATTCGAAAACCATATAATATTATATGTAAAATATACCATTAGGCGCCCCCTTTGTGAGTAGCGCCCGGGGCATGATGCCCCTTGCCCCCTTACTACGCCACTGCGCCCAGCCATCTTTACTTCCCCAACTGAAGCCAGATACTCATTAGCCACCACTTAAATAAACACGAAATGTATATTAACGATTAGCATGGTTCTGGTATAGGCACGTGTATTAAAAAGTTTTAAAGCATTTTTGAGCAAAATTTAAGGTGTGTTTTCTTTTGTTCCTCTTTTATAAATACTTTTCTTATTCAACTTTAATTAAAAAAAAACAAACAAATAAAAAAAATCATTGAATCCTACACATATTTATATAAATTATTATCACAAAATTTTTTTGCGTGGATACTCACTGGATACCCATCTATGTATACATCAGTGGCGTACCTAGGGGGAGGCGGTAGGTACGGTCCGCACCGGGCGGCACTTTTTATTACTTTGGGGGGGGGGCGGCAAAAATGTATAGATTAAATTGAAATACCTAAATGAGAGGGCGGCAAAATCGTCTTCCGCCCTTAGCGTCGACACCCATTATACGCCACTGGTATATATATATATATATATATATATATATATATATATATATATATATATATACATAATTTATTTATTGCTACTTAACAACTAATGTAAAAGTCTATTTCGTTTACTAAACTGTAATTACCCATGTCAACTCTTCGTAATTCTACAAAATGTTAATTCATGAACTTGAAATTATTTACATTGAGTACTGTCATGCAGTGCCGCCGAGGGGGGGGGGGGGCAATCGCCCAGGGGCCCGGCGAGTTTTAGGTTGGACCGGACTAGGCTAGCCAATCAACTTTTGAAAATAATGGCTATCAGCACGGGGGGGGCGTGACAGCCCTTCCCAGGAGACCCGATATTTCTGTCTACAATATGGGCCTGCTTTCATGTAGAACGAATCTACATGTGTGCCAACAGTAGGCCTTCTCACTCAAATAGAACATGACAAACCCGTAAACCCACAGAAAGTGAAACTAAATTAAATGCTTTTAAAAATAAAGTTAATTATGAAACTATTTCATGCGGATTTCACTTACTCCTAATGTAGATAATACTAAAATTCCCGTTTAATTTTGATCGTAGTTAACAGCAGGTTGCCCATACATGTGACAGATATTTTCCAAGGCAGTTCTGGCCAGGTTACTTTCCAATAAAAATAATACGTCGAATAGTATGTGTCAGGTAGGACAGCTATTTATAAATACGTAGTTTGACCTATTGTTTTCTCAGTGAAAGGGACACCTCCATATTCTGATCTACATATGGCTTTCTGGGTGTTCAGAGCTACACTAGCTGGTAAAGAGAACAAGTGGTTTTACGTTGATGTTATTCACTTCATTTTTATCGTGTTGTTTGTTTTGTATAGCTTCGATTTACGCTTTGTGGGACACTAAACTGACTTAACTCCCAGAACAAAAAAATCTTTCGAGCTTGAGGACGAAACTCTTTACCACACCGATGACTTTTTTGTACGAAAACTAGCACAGTGAAGTTTTTTTTACTTATGGCATCTATTTTTAAACCTTACCTTAATGTGCATTGAATTTGCCTTCCTAACCCTAAGACGCATTGTTTGGTATTTCATGCCTTTATTCATGGATGGTTATCTTAACAACCTGTTTATATCGTGTACGCCTATGTAAGTACACACATGTGACGATTAAGCTTCAGTTCATTATTAAACGCCATGCCAAGGCTGTTGACTATAAATTTGTGCATCTAATTCATGTGTTTGTTGTCTAAGAAAGAATTATGGTAATGTTGTATGTCATCCCAGCGCATATAAAGGTCGGTATGGAGCTCTGGGTCTCGGAACATAAAATAATGAGCTTTAGAAAACTTATAATCACGAAACGATGGATGGACATACGCGCCCCCCCCCACTCGTCTGCGGGGCCCATGCATTAAGGAGTGCCCTGCTTCTGTCTAATGCATTACATTGTTATGCTTGCTATTGCATGGGCCCTTGAACACACACTGGTTTTTACCCAGGCATGTCTTAAAATGCTGTTAAGAGGACTTTGTGTCCTGACACCATCTGTGACTGCCCTTATATCAGTCTGTCTATAAGTAAGCATGTGTTGTTTTTTTTTTTGTTTTTTTTTTTTAAATGTAACATGTGTTAGTGTTTACAAATAATCAAATGGGCTCTCCCACTTGTAGGTGCTTATAGATTTGAACGAGCTTTACTTACGCAGCAGTTTGAATATGTAAACATGGTGTCATTTAGACTTGCATCAATAGACGTAAGGTACATGCTACAGTTCCTTAAAGTATTTGAACATGGAGGTGCTGTTCTATTTCATCTAGGGCGTTTTTTTGGGGGGGGGGGGGGGTTGGAAAAAAAATTACATAAATGTAATAATGAAGTTATTTATATAGTTCCATCTGAATCAATAAACAGGGTTTATATAAATGTAATAATGAAGTTATGTATATAGTTCTATCTGAATCAATAAACAGGGTTTATATAAAAAGCGATTCATTTGTGATTTTATTGTAAAAATACATAACTTAAATACAATAGTTGAGTCATATTTAATAAATTGTGCACTTGAAGTGCACTACTGCTGTTTTAAACAGCACAGCAGCTGCCAGGTATGCCTGCTTTACTTGTAGGCTATATATATATATATATATATATATATATATATATATATATATATATATGTGTGTGTAAGCCATAAGTAAACACACGCGTTTAATCTATATCTATATCTATTATCTTTCTGTATCGGCGAATTAATATGTAGGCCCTAGATTAAATAAGAAAACGGGGCGTGCTTATATACACACACACCCTCTGTTCGTGTGCACAACGTTTGAATAGCTTCACTAGAGACAGATAAATCAGCGCCTACATTCCAGTGACATCCAATATCTGCTCATAATACAACAACTGTTGTATACATGTCGGATTCTTTTAAACATTCTAGTGCGACACTTGTAAAACACTTTCATGATATAAGCTTCACACTTAGCACCTGCCCCTCCCCCCTCTCACACATAACGAGCTTCAATAGGACACCATTTATATTATGGATTATTTTTTCTAATGGATGAGTATAACACGTGACCAAGTGAAGCAGGTTTATATATAAGTAAATACAATAATAAAATACACTTTCAGTGGCGGATTAAGATCGGTTGGGGTCATGGGCGCAAAAAAAAAAATTCGGGTTCCTCTTTATTTTTAAAGTAAAAATAATCAATAAAAGTCAAGTGAGGGTCAAGTGAGGGCACTCTTCTGAAGTTGGAGCACACGGCGCGCGGTCTTTTTTTTTTTCTTTTGTGAAATATGGACGTAGTATTTTTAGATCTATCTATCTATCTATCTATCTATCTATCTATCTATCTATCTATCTATCTATCTATCTATCTATCTATCTATCTATCTATCTATCTATCTATCTATCTATCTATCTATCTATCTATCTATCTATCTATCTATCAAATCTATCTATCTATCTATCTATCTATCTATCTATCTATCTATCTATCTATCTATCTATCTATCTATCTATCTATCTATCTATCTATCTATCTATCTATCTATCTATCTATCTATCTATCTGTCTGTCTATCTGTCTGTCTGTCTGTCTGTCTGTCTGTGTTCTGTTCTGTCCTTTCCTGTCCTGTCCTGTTCGTCCGTCCGTCTGTCCGTCTGTCCGTCCGTCTGTTGGGGGACATCTTAACCAGCTCAGTCAATGCTAACATCTGTCTGTTTATAAGTTGAGATATACTGATAGAGTAGATTGAGAGAGAGAGAGAGAGAGAGAGAGAGAGAGAGAGAAAGAGAGAGAGAGAGAGAGTGAGAGAGAGAGGTGGCATGTAATGAAGTAATTCTGAATAGTCGTTTTTCCTCCCCAGGTCACATAAAATTCAAAACATACTGTATGTGATAGTCTGTGTGTGTGTGTGTGTGTGTGTGTGTGCACATTAGTTACACCAGGAAGTAAATCCCCCATGCAATACATCTTTTTAAATAATTAACTGCATTGTATAAATAATGTATTGAGTTCAGATTTATTTAAGCAAAGAAGAAAAACAGGTTTATCATGTGAAATAAACTATTTGAATAATTCACTAGCTGAAGGATATATAGGAAACTATATATAGTAAAGTACCCTTATCCCTGAGGAGTCATCGAGGCAGATGAAGTGTAGAATTAATCTGTTTCTGTAACCTAGACCAGTGCTTCTCAAAGTGGTGGGCCCCCTAGGGGGCCGTGGACTGCCCGGAGGGGGGCCGTGGAATTTCGAAAAATGTGACACATAAAATATAATTAACCTAATGTATTGCATGCAAATAGTATTAATATATGTTTAAAATAAAATCTAGTTTATCTTATTTAATATGTTGCATTGCATCCTTTCACTCTTTCATTGTTAACATTAGAACAATCATGTATTGACTAGTAAAAGTTTGCATATAGAAGTTTAAAATTATAAATTTAAGCAATCTAAACAAAAAAAAAAACAGGGGGGCCGCGACATATTGATTGGCGTTCCGAGGGGGCCGTGACTTCAAAAAGTTTGAGAAGCACTGACCTAGACAACATACAAGAATTGTGCGGTTAGCACAACGCCTAGACGTCTTTACTTCCCCCAGCTAAAGTGAGGTACCTAATTAAAGCTTTGGGAACTTGGGGGATATTTTACCAAATTTCACCAGGACCTGGAAAAAAAAATCCATTCTCACCGTGGATCGAACCCAGAACTCTCCAGTTGATAGTCGAATGCTCATAAACACTCGGCCATCCGTCCCTCGAAACTATATATATATATATACTTGCCTACAAAAGTCCTGATTTGGTTAAGACACATCTCCTTTGTTCGTGGGAGTCCCAGGCTGGGACGTAAAAACGTCTCTGGGTTTGGACATTGATTGCACAATGTCTAGACAGAAAGTAAAACGATGTCTGTAATGCCGCGAGCCTAAACTTCCGGCAACGCCCAACGACCACTGAATAAATACATGTATATACATGTATATAATTTATATTCTGTGATATGGGCTGAAGTGGGGAAGACTAGGGGGAGGGGGGAGCGGATGGTGTTGTGGTACGGCGCTCGACTGTCGACCTGATAATTCAGGTCATGGTGAAAGTCTCCGCTATATCACCCGTGGTGCCTCCAAGGCGATTGAACTATCGGCTATGGTGGGGGGCATGAAAGAAGGGCACCATTAAAAACAGTTCCATCAGTGGTTTATGGGATCTAAGAGATTTCATATCATCTTTACACTTCACGCACATAGAGAGAGGGAAGAGTGAAAGCTGTTCCGATAGAGACCTACGGTGCGGGATCCAAGAAGAAAGTGTGACATCTAATGCTCACCTCGTCGTGACGTCTTACTGACATGATTTGCCGACATCTTGTGTCAACCGCTTACCTGAGACACTGGTCGATATCTAGGTCAAACCACAGATATATTCTAAATATGTGGTGCAAACCTTCACTTTACTTCACTTCACTTTATAAGAAGCAATAAAAAAGCAGCTTTATTTTAACTTGTGTGTGTATATATATATATATATATATATATATATATATATATATATATATATATATATTTGCATTTATGTGTGGATGAATACAAACTGTTTCATTTCTTAGAATTGCATGATCCAATAATGTAATTAATTTACTAAATGGTACGGGTCCAACAAATTATAAGGCCCAGCATAATATAAACGTGAAAGGGTGGTCTGTTTCTATAAAATAAAATAAAAAAGCTGGTTTTCTCCTTTTGTGTGTTCAGGTCCAGTGGCGTCACTAGGGGAGTGCGGGCCGCACCGGGTGACACCAACCACAATGACGCCACTGTTCAGGTCTATTGATTTGTTCATCCAGTTTGATCCAGTATACTGTTGCACCTTTTAAAATCAAATAGCCAATAAATACATTGTTATTTGACCAAGCCTGATGTTATTTGACCAGGCTGTTGTTATTTGACCAAGCTCGTTGTTATATGACCAGACCTGTTGTTATTTGACCAAGCCAATTGTTATTTGACCAAGCCTGTTGTTATTTGACGAAGCCATTTGTTATTTGACCAAGTCAATTTTTATTTGACCAAGCCTGTTGCTATTGACCAAGCCATTTGTTATTTACCAAGCAAATTGTTATATGACCAGGCCTGTTATTAACTGACCAAGCATGATGTTATTTGACCAAGCCTGCTGTTTTTGAACAAGTCTTTTGCGGTCTTATCAAATTCAGTGTCTATCTTCCATTAGTTTTTTTTTTTTAAGGCAGAATGTTTCGAATTTCATCTATTCACTCTATATTCTAGATAGTAAGATTTCATCCCTCTGTTACAAATACTGTGACAAAATCTGGTATTAACGCCCCCCCCCATTGCACTATAGTTTTTTTTTTGCATAGCCGCTCTTAGGTCTTTGTGGGCCCTAGGCAGACACTTTATATCAGTGGGTCTGGGGCCCTAGGCAGACACTTTATATCAGTGGGTCTGGGGCCCTAGGCAGACACTCTATATCAGTGGGTCTGGGGCCCTAGGCAGACACTTTATATCAGTGGGTCTGGGGCCCTAGGCAGACACTTTATATCAGTGGGTCTGGGGCCCTAGGCAGACACTTTATATCAGTGGGTCTGGGGCCCTAGGCAGACACTTTATATCAGTGGGTCTGGGGCCCTAGGCAGACACTTTATATCAGTGGGTCTGGGGCCCTAGGCAGACACTTTATATCAGTGGGTCTGGGGCCCGTAGGCAAAAGTATCTGTAGGGACCCTCTTAGCATAAGATTTAATGGGCGTTTAAGCAGTCACCTAAAATTATTCTAAGAGCGGCCCTAGATTTTACACTTCCCTTAAGTGTTTTTTGGGCTCCTTAAGTACAACACACAGTCATCCCTGGGTGGTGGGTGACGGATCCTCGACAAGACTCACAGTATAGTGTTTAACTGTCGCCCCCCCCCCCCCCTTAACCTTTTTTTTCTTTCTAACTAATTTGTGAAGAACGATTGAGTTTCTGCTTGATTAGTACTAACTGGTGACGCTATTTTAAACGCTAATCTGATTAGATCCAGTCCAGTAGTCTCCTGTAGAGATGGCGACTAGGACCACACACACTGGTTACTGTCGGTTTATTTTACAAAAAGCGCTGCTATTTTTTAATTTGTTGCTGCTGCACAAAGAGTGTGCTTATTATTGTACGTTCTACATATCTTTCTTTTAAGTTTTATAACACTAAGTCTCTTGGAGTGCAGAACTGTGACAATGAACTTAGAAGGTAAACATTACAAAGCGACTTGAGCGTGTCAGACTAACCCCCCCCCCCACCCCTTTGTAAAAAAATTATGCTATTTTTGACCTAGTTTCTGCACAGACTGTCGCGGGACAGCCCTTACAACCTCATGGTCCTATGGTGTTACGCTACGCCACCTTGACAAACAAGTACTTTTACTAGCGTAAATAACAGGGCATTCCAGGTAATTTCATTGAATATCTCAGTAGCACTGGACTATCAGCGCTGCTCCCCACGTATAAAATGACCAACAATAATATGCTGTTGTAAAGACCACCCATAGCTAGATGGTTTTTATTTTACCACAGTGTACATCCATAGATAAATGGTGTAGCTACGTATTATTTACTACATTATACACCCGTAACTAAATGGTGTAGCTACGTATTATTTACTAAATTATACACCCGTAACTAAATGGTGTGGCTACGTATTATTTACTACATTATACACCCGTAACTAAATGGTGTAACTACGTATTATTTACTACATTATACACCCGTAACTAAATGGTGTAGCTACGTATTATTTACTACATTATACACCCGTAACTAAATGGTGTAACTACGTATTATTTACTACATTATACACCCGTAACTAAATGGTGTAGCTACGTATTATTTACTACATTATACACCCGTAACTAAATGGTGTAACTACGTATTATTTACTATTGCGCGCACCCGTAACCGCTCGTAAAACTATAGAATAAATAATAACGCAACAGTTAATGGCTCTATCTAAAACTATTATGAAGTTAAGCCAAAAAAAAAAAAACGAATGTAATGTGTGCAGTAAACCTGAGCCATCTTAATTAACATCGCTGAGGCCTATGTGAAAACTGAATAAAATGTAACTGGTCGTAAAGATGGGGGGGGGCCTCCTCAGGCCCGTAGCGTGCGGGGGGTGTGTGTGTTTCCAGAGGGCCCGGGCCCCCTGCGATTTGTCTGGCCCCCTCTGCTTATTTGTTCTACTTAGTAAAATGTATTACCTGCCCCTCCCCCCTGCTATTGCCTGGCCCTTCTGTAGAATTTTCACGCTACGGGGCTGGGCCTACTTGAGGCGCCCTGTCAAGTTAGTGCCACCCCTGGGTAGGACCACTTGCAAGTTACGCTTTTTTTTCTTTTTATTTTTTCCAAGCCGGAAGATGATTTTTTTTTTAAGTATTATTTTAAGTTTTTAGATTTGGGTTCCGGATTTTTAACTGAGCATTTTTTTTAAAAGATGTTTTTAATTACAAAAAAATAAAAGTGACTGTCAACAATTTGAGGACACTTGATATTATGTTTGTTAACCAATCAGTTTCAAGCGAGCACGTGTTGTATACCCCCGCCAGCCCCGCCCAAGACACACACACACACACACACACACACACAAACACCACCCGTTATCTAGAAAGCGGAATGACTTTATCACCGCAGGGGTACTTTTGAAAATAATAATAAAAAAAACTGTTTTCGTTTGTTACACGCTCTACTGAACTGGTGAAAGATGTAATATTAAGACATTGTAAATTATCAGGACAGCATTGATATCACAACCAGATTGTATTAAAACATATAGCAACGGATTGAATCGTGGTACAACTAGCTGTTCACAGAAATGTCGCATTTGGGTTTTCCCGTTTTCTCTCGAGGGGGGGGGGAGGGGTTTGTGTGTGTGTGTGTTTAAGCACCCTCTTTTACATATATACATATACTTACTGAAGTTTCTGTGTTTAAATAGCACCTAGCCCATATTTGAGGATCGAAACCAGGATGCTGTCTATTGACGTTATAATGGTGAACTCATATTTCCCCTCATCGTACAATCGGAAAGTGTGTCACGTTCTTCTTCTGTATTGGGCAGGCGGGACCTTCATTAGAAACTAATCTGAATGCGTCACTAGGGATATGTCCCGGCAGGGCCGTTACTATGGACAGTCAAAAAAAAGGCGACAGCCTTGGGCCCCCAACTGACAAGAGGGGGGGCCCTTAGAGTATACATTCCTATCAAACCTGACGCTATAAGGCCCTTCCCTCTCAAACAAGACCTGTTACGTAAGACCCCCCCACAATAATCTAGACTCAGATACAAAAGATCTCCAAGCTAGTCTCAGGTACAAAAATATCTAAGCTAGACTCAGGTACAAAGATCTCTAAGCTAGACTCAGGTACAAAAGATCTCTAAGCTAGACTCAGGTACAAAGGATCTCTAAGCTAGACTCAGGTACAAAGATCTCTAAGCTAGACTCAGGTACAAAAGATCTCTAAGCTAGACTCAGGTACAAAGGATCTCTAAGCTAGACTCAGGTACAAAAATCTCTAAGTCTGGTGGCCGGGGGGGGGGGTCGTCAACCTAAATATGTGTTGTGCGTGTCGTGAGTTTGAATGTCAGACACCGGAGTTTACGAAAAGGTTCGTGCTTCCCGACTTTGTAAGGGATCCAAGATAGCGCAAATTGTGTACGGAATTAATGTCATTGTTTATGTAGATTTGCTGTCGTCTTCTGCTGCGCCCGTGGCGTCAGCTGATCTAAGTCCATCTCTTGCCCCCCCCCCCCCCGCTTTTGAGTTCATGTCGTGTACGCACATGAAAATATTTCACTCCACTGAAAGCAGACGTATAAGCTGTGCTTATGATTCTACACACTATGGTTGATTGGGCTGGAAACCAGCGACCAGCACACCGCCATACCGTTGTTTTTTTTTTTTTTAAATCTTTTTTTTTTTGTTTTCACTTTTATAACTTCAACGCGTCTGTCACTGAATCCCACCACTATCACTTTGTCGAGATAATAGTTCTCCTCTGTGATTTCCTGACTCAAATATCTCACTTGTTTTATGGACCCTCCGCCACCCCCACCCCCTCTTGGTGGCGCATGTCATTGAACCATTCATCTGTCACCACGGTTTTAAACATCCTGATCTTTAATTTGTTTTGGTGAACTTAACAAACTCTCTCTCTCTCTCTCTCTCTCTCTGTCTCTCTCTGTCTTTCTCTCTCTCTGTCTCTCTCTCTCTCTCTCTCTCTCTCTCTCTCTGCCCCCCCCCACATCAGCAGCATTTTCCCATTTTTATTTTTCTTCCGTTAAACCGTTCCTGGCTGTACGAACTGTAGCCTATAATACCGATGTCTTTGTGACCCAGCTGGTCAACTCTGCATCCTGGACAGGAGAACTACCCGGTCTTTTTTATGCGAGGACGTTTATTACTCCAGGAACGATTCAATGTTGTCTAAATTTGGGCCAATTGAAAGACGGACGAGTTCATGCCCCGTCTATTATCTATTCGTCTTTAGTATTATTATGTTAGGTGCGCCTGTGTGCCCGATGCGTGTTTGTTAAATCTATCGCCCGACCTGTTCATTTATTGATCACAGAATATGCTCTGGTGAACGCTGAACAACCTTTTTAGTTTTAATTGTAATTCAAGGACCACGCCCACCAGGTTGTTGGCGAAGTTTATAAAAAGATTAAAAAAATGGCTGACTACGGTTTTAACATAGATATATAAGACTAGATCGCTTATGGGCTATGCATAGATATATATTGTGCGGACCATAAAGGTATCCACAAACCAAATCGAATTTCGCGTATCTAGGTAGCTCGCGAAATTTGCCCCTCTTTAGCGGCAATGTATTTATATGGAGATGCTCAAACTGCGGAGAATTTCCGCAGCGGTGCAAAGAAATTTCGCGGCATTGCTTCTAGCAGAGTTTTTTCGCGTTTCGCGAGTGTAAACAATCCAAGACTTACATTTATATATAGAAACATAAACTATATCAGATTATACCCAAAAGTAAATGTTTTTTTTTCAGTTTTTACTTGTAAAATACAATAACTGTAGAAAGTGTTTCATAAGAAGAAAATGTCTGCCGACGTCCACAAACAAAAAAAAAAGAAAATTTAAAAAATCATTATTTCCGGTCGGCTGACGCCCACTTTCGCTTTGCCTATGTGTAGCGAGGGTTTTTCGCGCTTAGAAAAATCTCACGCGAGAAATAGAGCAGCGGAAAGTTTCGCTTTGATTTGTGGATACCTTAACTTTAAAAAGAGAAGAGTACAATTCTGTATAACTTATATATTTTTACAAATTCTTTGCAACTATGATGACGTAGTACGCATAGAAACCTTAGTAACCGAAATAAATAGCAGAAGACATTTTGCATTGTTTTCCTTGACAAATTTTCAAAAACTTTTTTTTTCAATTAACTTTGAATAAAATGCCTTCGTGTTGTGTACCCGGTTGTTTGATTATATTATTACTAACCGTCAAATATAATCTTTTCGGACACATCAGTTGATTTTAAAAGCGCCAACCTCTAGCATGAATGGAGATTTTTTTTTTAATTAAAAGGAAGGAAATCTTTTTCGGTAAAAAATAAAGAACTGTACATAATTGTACTCTTCTCTTTTTAAAGTAAGGGTCTCGAATACAACACTTTTTCGGTCTCGATTAAATAAGCATAAGCGATCTAGTCTTATATATCTATGGGTTTTAAATAGGGCTTTGTTCTGGCCAGATATTTGTTACCAATGAAGACTTTAAAAAAAAAAAAGAAAGAATTAATACCGCGTCAATGCATCCATTGTACCAGAGGCGGCCTTTGCAGTATGCCAGGCCCCTGGGCGAACGTCTTGTGCGAGGCGGAGAGCCGTAGGTGTGTGGGCTATACTTTTAACTAAGACGCTCCTATCGCTGTGCGCCCCCCCCCCGTCAGGTGCGGGTCCTGTGGGGGGTTGGCCAAGCCGGCACACCTCAAAAGACTGCCACTATAGAGTCAATAAAATATTGTATGATATATCAGACTTGGCATTAAAAAAAAAGTGGGATTGGTAGACCTTCAAGAAGAGTGCGTGATTACCGGAGACCCCCCATACCATCGGTGTAAGCGCTACCAGGAGTCTAGCCACAGACGCACACACTAGCAGACCTGCTTTTCGTCACGCATGTGTACATTGTGTATTTACACACACACACTCCAGTACACACACTGGCGTATATCTGAAGACAGTACAGTTTCTCACAACCGTACAAACACAAAACTTGTTTTCTTGTAAATCCTTACATTCTAGTCAGGTAAACATTTATTCTTTTCATTGTTACTTGACTTGATTGTAACTTGCGTTCATTGTTACTTGACTTGATTGTAACTTGAGTTCATTGTTACTTGACTTGATTTTAACTTGACTTGCTTGAAACTTGGTTTATCGTTACTTGTCCTGTTGGTAACTTAGCTTGATTGTAACTTCAGTTGAGTGTAACTTGGCTTAATTGTAACGTGGCTTGACAGTTACTTGGCTTGGCTCTAACCACTTTCATTTTTAATCTTCCATGAAAAACACCCAAAGTCTTGACTTATGACACATTTTTCGCCAGGCACACTTTCCACATCAGACCCCCCTCCCCCGCTCTCTCCCCCACCACCCCTCCCACCTTCTGATGTTCTTCCGGTGTTCTGATGACACAGTTTTGAAATATCCTGTCATCTGCTATTGTACCGTGTTATCGGTAATACTGTAGTAATGGAAGGGGGGGGGGGGGGGCTACCAGATCCTTATCTCCTTCATTCTGTTTACCAGCTTTGAATAGATCACTACATAAACTTTAGGGCGTGTCACGGGAGCCGTGAAGGGGAATAAAGACCGACTCAACAACAACAACAACAACAACAAAAAAATGACCCTTTCCTCCTTGACCGGACAAGTTGGTCTAAAGTTCAACCCGCCTCTCGTCATCAACGGATGTTTTCAATATTTCCCTGTTAGTTCCTGTCCATCAACGGATGTTTTCAATATTTCCCTGTTAGTTCCGTGAAAAGAATAACATCCTTTGGACTCAGGTTTTTTTTTTATATGCGGTGTCTGCTTTTTCTTTTGTGAAATATGGACGTTATATTTTTAGATCTATCTATCTGTCTGTCCTAATGTCTGTCTGTCTGTCCTAATGTCTGTCTTCATGTCGTCTGTCTGTGTTCCTGTCTATTAAAACTTCTCTCCGTTTGTTTGTCTTTCTTCAGTCTGTCCGTCTGTCTTTCTAAATGTACGTCTGTTGTAAGTATGCCAGGTAATCATGCTTGTTTAAAATACCTGTCTTCATGTCGGCACAGGCCTACTACCTGTTAGACTACCTTTATGACGGACTTATTTTTTCTGTCCCAACCTCCACCATTTTCTTTCTGCACACAACAGTACGCGCGATACCAATACTGGATATAGCACACAACAACACGCGCGATACCAATTCTGGATATAGCACACAACAATACGCGCGATACCAATACTGGATATAGCACACAACAACACGCGCGATACCAATACTGGATATAGCACACAACAATACGCGCGATACCAATACTGGATATAGCACACAACAATACGCGCGATACCAATACTGGATATAGCACAAACAATACGCGCGATACCAATACTGGATATAGCACACAACAATTCGCGCGATACCAATACTGGATATAGCACACACTTACCTCAGTGCCCTGATGTACCAACACTTTTCTCATTACCGTCGTTTCAAGAGATAATAATTGATTTGATTGATTAAGGGCAGGGAAGGGGGGGAAGAGTAAGTGGCTGAAGCCCTACCCCCGTGTTGAACGATTTGTTTTTTTTTTCCTGCTATTTTTTTTTTTTTGAACGAATTAGTGTCTTGATTCTGACTGGCCGTTTTTATTACGTCTGCATTTTTTTTCCATCTGAAGTTTTCATTCGCCATCTTTTAATAAGTGGTAACTTCCGGTATAAGACCGAGCTCATCCACGTCACGTAGTACATTCGCGCACCGACGTTCGGGCTTGCAAGTGGGGTTTTAAAAAAAAGTAAATAAATAAATAAAACTATATTTAAGTTTCAGTAAAGTGAAGAGTTTTAAGCTTCGATTTTTCCCCACACGACGGCTGTGGAGTGTACATCAAAGTCTTACGACGGCTGTGGAGTGTACATCAAAGTCTTACGGCGGGGGTACACTACAAAGTCTTACGACGGCTGTGGAGTAGGGTGCATCACCAAAAAAAAATTTTAATAATTGATCTGTCTGCTATTTAAATTTGTTCCATTGATCAAAAAAAGCATTGTGTAAAAAAATAAAAAATATTTGACAATATTTAGAGGTCCCCCGGACTTCAACAAAGTTTGCATAATTAAGCGAAAACTAGATAAAACCATCCTTCTTGTAAAGTCTTACAGACTTACATACAAAAAGTGAAGCGCTATATAAATTGTTTTATAGTCTTTGGTTTTATAATGTTTGGTAGCTATGATTGATTTTGATAAGCAGTTGTGCTAGAAATAAAATTTAAAATTCACATTTTATTAGCAAAAACAACACTTTTCCTTACCGCATATTGATGACCAAGGCAAGCATTTTAATTTCTTTATTTATATTATTTTGATTTCTGATACACACGACCTATAAAATCAGAACATGGAAATGATATGAAAAACAACAATAAAATGTTTACACCTTCTAAGGAAATGCTGGCTGACCCTGTCATCACTTCAACAGTTGCATATCCAGTTATTACTGCGTCTCCTGCCTCGCAAACAAAGAAACCACAAACTCTTCTGAAAACTGAATTGTTTGGCATTGGCCCTGCAATCTGTGTTGATGATGCTATAATTACTGGAATTCTTCGACTACAAACTTGTTTACAAGTTTTGAGGTGCATGATGTATCACTGCAATGTAGCAGCACACAGTGAGCTTCCAGGTTCTCTTGGTGCACCTTCTCGATTTACAACTGCCAAAATTGTGCTGAATCAAGTTACTGCATTCTACGAAAAAGCAAACATTCCAATGGTGACAGAGAGGAGAGCTTGTGAGAAGATTGTTCAGCTTCTTGATGAATACAATAAACTTCGTTCAATTGATAAAAGTCGCCGAAACACACCAGCCACCAAACGTAAACTGGAACAAATGAAATCTATGTTGTCAACTTCTTTTCAACTGTGGCCACCAAATGTCGAGACTATTATCAAGAATGCAGAAGATCTAGCATTCTTGAGGTCTATGAAAGGAGACAGGTCTTCCAGCTTTGGATCATTTGACAAAACACTTGCAAAAAAAGTCGCTCGACGCCATTCACGAGATGTCGCAACATTGGAACGTCAGAAACGCGCAAGAGAAGAAAATGCAGCATGTTCAACGATATCAGTGCCTTCCAGCGAAGGTAGCAGTGACGAACCCGATGATTCTACTTCTAAATCTGAAGATAATATGGAGTTTGTTGATAACTGTTTGGATGATATACTGCTATTGCAAAAGCGAAGAAAGCCAACAGGAGCTTTGGTATTTGTACCTCCAGATGTTTTAAGCCGACCAAATCTTGTGTCACTAGTGACAAGATTAAAGATTACACCAACACAGCATGCAGCTTTCACACAGGGCCTTATTAGCGAGTCTGGGGGTGATGTATCAATGCCACTGCAGATCGTTCACGTCGCAAAGTTGTAAGTGAGATATCTACAAAGATCCACGACTCCTGGGAACCACCCAAACTCTGCACTCTCCACTGGGATGGCAAACTGACCCCTTCTCTAAAAAATCATCGTGTCACTGAAGAGCGCATAACAGTTGTTGTCGGTGATGCAAAGCAATTGAAACTTCTAGGAGTGCCAAATTGTGCCAAGGCAACAAAGAAACCCGTTGGTGAAATAATTGCAGAATTAACCATGAAGCTAATGACAGAGTGGCATTGTAATGATTGTATCGTTAATATGACATTTGACACAACAAGATCAAACACTGGTCATCAGACTGCTGCCTGCATTGCCATACAAAATATGCTGCAACGTGCTCTTCTGTGGTCAGGTTGTCGCCATCACATTGGTGAAGTTATCCTCTCGCATGTGTTTGCAGACATGAAAATAGAAGTTTCCAAATCCCCGGATATAACTTTGTTCACCAAGCTGCGAAGTAATTGGGAGTTGGTGGCACATGATTGGCCTCACGTTTGTAGTTCGTTTACGTTAGCTGATCATGATCTGAAGGCTTAAGAGCGACTGACGATATTGAGAGATGCGGTAATTGCACATGCCAACTCTAGTAAACAAACCGAATTCTTGCGAGACGACTACCACGAATTCCTTAAGCTGTCCCTTGTTTACCTGAATGCTACAAATAAGGAGGTTAACTTTAAAAGACCAGGTGCCCTGCACAAAGCACGATGGATGGCAAAGCTGATATATTGCCTCAAGATAGCACTGTGTGAGAAACAAATTCAATTATTGCCTCCAGGCACTATTACCACACGTTATCAAGTGCCAAAATTCGTGCATTTGCTACATGTTTATGTCGTGTGGTGACTCACTTGCAAAAAGAGTGTGGATGCACCATGGAATGATCTACAGCTCTACAAGCGACTTTTGGATTACAACGATGTTAACAGAGACATATCCAAGTCAGCAATCCGTGCCATGAATAGGCATCTGTGGTACCTCACTGCTGAAATGATCCCACTTGCTCTGTTCAGCAATGAAGTACCTGTGTTGGAAAAGCGAGCTCTAGCAGATGCTCTGCTAAGGCTTCGACCAGTGGTTGCCCTCCAAACTCCACAGAATCGATTTGGAAATGGTTGGGGAAAACCACGATTCCAATCAATTGATTCTAAAACTCGGTTGTGTGATCTGGCTGGAGTTGACTCGTGGTTTACTATATACAGACTTCAACTGGACACAGGATTCCTCCAACTGCCTGTTGATGTTTGGTGCCAAACAGCTTCTTACATTGCCAGTACAGAAAATGTTGCTGCTATTAACGTTTTTAACGATTGTGCCGAGAGAGGAGTGAAACTGGCATCTGACTTTGTTGAAGCAGCGCGAACGGATGAACATTTTCAAAACATTCTTCAAGTGGTAGAAATGGACCGCAAAAACATCTCAAATGTGCGTAAACCTTACAAACGTGCAACAAAGTGAGACTGAATTAAATGCAACAGTAATAAATAATTTAATACTTTAATGTAATTTTTATATAGGCTAGAATATACTTTTTTTTTCTTAACATGTCATGTTTTGTGATTTCTTGGGCCGGGGGGGGGGGAGGGGCGACCTCTAAATCAACTCTGGTTTGAAAAATATTTTACACAAGTTATTATTAATGATATTAGAACAAATTAGAAACATAGACAGCTCTAAAACAAACAATCAATTTTTTCCTCTATTGTGGTGATGCACCCTACTGTGGAGTGTACATCAAAGTCTTACGACGGCTGTGGAGTGTACATCAAAGTCTTACGACGGCTGTGTAGTGTACATCAAAGTCTTACGGCGGGTGTGGAGTGTACATCAAAGTCTTACGGCGGGTGTGGAGTGTACATCAAAGTCTTACGACGGCTGTGGAGTGTACATCAAAGTCTTATGCGGCTGTGGAGTGTACATCAAAATCTTTCAGTTTTTTTCTGTATCCGTTACAAATTTATCAACTGATAATGAAGCAATGAGTTAAATATTTTTTTTGTCCAGGGTTAGCGGTTGCTCATTTCGGAAGTCGGTGAAGAGCTAGGCGTTGAATCACTATAGAACTCGAAAAAGGAAACTCAAAGCTATTGGAACAAACATCCTTATTGTGATGTTTAGGAATGCAAAGTTTGAATGCGAATAATTTTGTGTTTTTTTAATTTTTTTAAAATCTCTTTTTTCTTCCTTTATCTCTCTTTAACACGACCGTTTCCATTTCAAATTATCGCTGTAGTTTACACTTTCTCTCTCTCTCTCTCTCTCTCTCCCCCCCCCCCCCATCTCAGGTAAAAGCAATTAAAATCTTAAATTATTTCGTGCACACCAGTAACATTATCAGGGAACACACGGGGGGGGGGAGGGGGGGGAACGAGAGCTTTTTTTGAATCTTTCGGGAAAATTATATGAGGATGTTTAATTTCGCCCCCGTCATAGATTCTGTGAGTCACGTTCCGACGTAGATCAAAGCGTGAATCAGGTCACTCGATGTGCTCGGCGGTGAATCCGTTTTTTTTTTTCATTTCTGCCAACCCGAGAGACTAAAACTGAAAGTACCAAAGTACCGTTGTGTTTGAGCACTTGTAGTACCGCAAAGGAAGTTTTCGATGGAGTCATGTTTTTTGAGTTTACTTAATTCTAAAAAAAATAAAATAAACGTTGGTTGCATTTGATTATGTTTCTCTCTCAGACTGACTGAACTCAGCGGCGTAGCGTGGGTATCGGCCGCCCAGGGCGGAAGACGATTTTGCCGCCCTCTCATTTAGGTATTTCAATGTAATCTATACATTTTTGCCGCCCCCCCCTCAAAAAAAGTAATAAAAAGTGCCGCCCGGTACGGACCGCACCCACCGCCCCCCCTAGGTACGCCACTGAGTGAACTAACTGTATCGTATGATTTGTTTTAAAGCGGTGATGTAAAAATATACAAACCAACAAATTGCAAGTATTCTTCTAAGTTTTTTTTCTCTAGCGTCTTGGTTTTTTTTTTTTGGTTTATAATATTCTAATCTGTGGGCTCCACTGAAAAAAGCCCTCCTGAGAGACTGTAGTGCAAATATTTCATATATGATTTGAATGTTATCATCACGTATCATTCATTACACTGCGCATGGCCTCCAATAAGTAACCACTGCCGATTGGCTGTGTAAATCGTTCAACAAAAGTGGTAGGCCCAGTATTCACCGATGTCGTTTAATAATTAGGTCAATCTCGGGGGTTGGCGGGGGAGTGACTTGATGGTAAACTCGGTGGTGGTACCTGTATATGTGGGGGGAGTGACTTGATGGTAAACTCGGTGGTGGTACCTGTATATGTGGGGGGAGAGACTTGATGGTAAACTCGGTGGTGGTACCTGTATATGTGGGGGGAGAGACTTGATGGTAAACTCGGTGGTGGTACCTGTATATGTAGGGGGAGTGACTTGATGGTAAACTCGGTGGTGGTACCTGTATATGTGGGGGGAGTGACTTGATGGCAAACTCGGTGGTGGTACCTGTATATGTGGGGGGAGAGACTTGATGGTAAACTCGGTGGTGGTACCTGTATATGTAGGGGGAGTGACTTGATGGTAAACTCGGTGGTGGTACCTGTATATGTGGGGGGAGTGACTTGATGGCAAACTCGGTGGTGGTACCTGTATATATGTGGGGGGAGTGACTTGATGGTAAACTCGGTGGTGGTACCTGTATATGTGGGGGAGTGACTTGATGGTAAACTCGGTGGTGGTACCTGTATATGTGGGGGGAGTGACTTGATGGTAAACTCGGTGGTGGTACCTGTATATGTGGGGGGAGTGACTTGATGGTAAACTCGGTGGTGGTACCTGTATATGTGGGGGGAGTGACTTGATGGTAAACTCGGTGGTGGTACCTGTATATGTGGGGGGAGTGACTTGATGGTAAACTCGGTGGTGGTACCTGTATATGTAGGGGGAGTGACTTGATGGTAAACTCGGTGGTGGTACCTGTATATGTGGGGGGAGTGACTTGATGGTAAACTCGGTGGTGGTACCTGTATATGTGGGGGGAGTGACTTGATGGTAAACTCGGTGGTGGTACCTGTATATGTGGGGGAGTGACTTGATGGTAAACTCGGTGGTGGTACCTGTATATGTGGGGGGAGTGACTTGATGGTAAACTCGGTGGTGGTACCTGTATATGTGGGGGGAGGAGACGGCGGTTGCTGGTATGATAGTTCAACAACAACTACATGATCCAATACAGTGGCTGACTAGGTATGATACGGAGAGATTCGTGGCCTGAGATTCCCCCCACTATTTCCTTCATTTAAATCTCGTTGTATCTACATCTGATATGCACAAGTGTATTCCTGAGGAAATGAACAGAATCGGGGAATTAAGTTAAAACAAGAGTTTTCATAAGTGATGATGATTCATCTTGAGTTTTTGTTTTTTTAAAGATTTTTTTTTTCTTTTGTCTTTTTAAGCTGCGCTGGGAAATCAGACAATAATAATAATTTTCTTAACCCCCCCCCCCATGGTCTAAAAATAAAAGCGACCACGTGTACTTGTGTCTCTGTGTGTGTGTGTGTGTGTGTGTGTACGTGAGTGTTTCTGTCTGTGTGCCTGGGTGTATGTGAAGTTTTTCCGTGTGCTGGTGTGTGTGTGTGTGTTTGTGTCACTCTCTGTGTTTTTGTGTCTGTGTGTATTTTTCCTTCTTGTGAGTTTCTACGCGTCTTTACGTGTGTAAGTAAGTGCACGTGTTGTTGCTTCTGTGGGTGATTTTATTTGTGCGGATGTGCATCTTAGTGTGTTCGTGTGTTTCTGTGTGTGTGTGTATCTGATGGTACGAGTGTTTGTGTGTGTGTTTATTTGTGTTTATGTTCTTCTGTGCGTGGATTTAAGTGTTCAGCAAAAAAAAAATGTATCGATTCAATACGAAAATAAAAGTTAAAAAAATCTATAAATAATCTTTGATACCAACTAACAAGCAGTGTATTTTATTTATAAATTGATATAATTGTATCATTTTAACTGTTCTATAGTAGCTTAATATCAATGGTAGTAGCTTTATATTTATGATGTTAGCTTTATATAAATAGTAGTAGCTTTTTATCTATGGTAGCATCTTTATACCTTTTGGTGTTAGCTTTATATCGATGGTAGTAGCTTTATATCTATGGTGTTAGCTTTATATATATATATAAGAGCTGCTGTTCGATTAAAAAAATTGATCGCAATTAACGCATGATTAAAATTTTTATCGCAAATTAACGCACATTTTAATCGACACAATATAATACATTTGTTTGTACTCAAACTAGTCGTATATATCCCCCTCCACTTCCCATCGAATGCATCCCATATGTGCCTTTCTGCTTCATCAAATAATGATATAGCAAGAGAAGTATTTGCTCCCCTTGTTGTTTTATACCTCCTCCCTTGCCCATCCCAGTTTCATTTTAGACACAGCTGCAGAAAGATGACGTCACTTACCAACCACAAGTTACATTGTTTCAAAGCTATGACACTTGTCAATCAAGCTATAACACGTGCAGATGTTCACTAATTGCATCATTCAGGGTCATAAGTTTGAATTAAGAAATGGCAATCCTATTGTTTCAAGGTCATATCGCTGCAATGATTTTATGCAAACATGACAAACGGGGGTCTTTTTTTTTTCTTGAAACTTTTTTTTTTTAAATCTCTCTCATTCTGATCTGGATTATAGAATTAAGTTATTTACTGATTTTTTAATTTTTTCTTGCAACTCCACAAATAAAGCATTTGATTGGGTAAAATTTTAATGCATTTAGGTGTTAGTGTTCAGGAAAATGTAATCGCATTTTTTAACGCATTAATTACGCTTTAATTGCAGTAATCAACAGCCATATATAAAATTTAACTCAGATATCACAATAATTATGAACAGAAATACAACCACTGTCTATAAAGGTACAGATGTACATTATTAGTTCAGCTGTTGCAGACGAGCAAGATATTGTACTATCAAAATACGATACAAAATTATGCTCAAAAAAGTATACAAATTTCTAGATTCTCCGTTATTTTGATTAATCATAGATGGAGGTTCATCATACACTTCAGCCAATACACTATAGTACCTCCACCAATACCTACAGTATATAATGATTAACTAGTGAATGAAAGTTTTCTTTTTTACACTGACAGGGAAGGGAGCAGGAGGTTTACTTGTCAGAAGGGCCTAAATAACCAAAACTTGTCTTCATTATATATTACAAGTGGGGCTTCAGTCGACATACCCGAGGGTGAAGGTATGTGCGAATTGCAGCTGCGGGGTGGGTGTGGTAGATCTAACAATGAAGTGAGACGGACCTTTAAACTTCAAATGGTTGAGTGAAATTCAATTATTTTATCGATTTGATGAACTTTCCGCATTTGGTTCAAGTCTTTTACGCATTTAAGTGTTGCGTTTAAAATTTTAATCGCAATTTTTTTTGACGCGATTAATCGTGGAATTAACGCAGTTTAATCAGCAGCCCTAATATATATATATATATATATATATATATATAGTATTAGCTTTATATCTATGGTGTTAGCTTTATATATATATATATATATATATATATATATATATATATATATATAGTATTAGCTTTTTATCTCTGGTGGTATCTTATGACATTTTTTTTATATTTCAGATGAGAGTTAGCGCGACTTCGTCTTCGTCCCTCAAACTGACACAATCAGGTATTTCAATAGCAGGAAACAAAATATCTCCTTTTGTTTTTTTTTTTCAAACGGCTGTTCATCCGAAGGGTGCGCGCTGGACACAGCCAGTGGACTGAACTATCCTTTCTGCTGGATTATTTCCTCTTTGTGTGTTGTGTGTTGCCACTTTCACAATTCATTTTTAAATCTGTGTTGTGTTGTGATGCCGTCTTGGGAGAAAATGAGCCAAAAATCTTATGAAAATATGTTTTGGGTAAGTTTTATTTTACAGTAGATTTTACATTATACATACACATACATACATATATACATATATATATATATATATATATATATATATATATATATATATATATATATATATATATAATTTACCGTTAGTTTGATTGAGGCAGTGATCAGTAGGGCTGTTTACAAATAGTTTATATTCTGTGATATGCACTCGGTGCAGAGTCGGCTTTAGCAGAAAGGGTGGGTGGGGGGAGGGGCTTTTGGGAAGTGTCAAATGTGGGGGACGAGTGTCGTAATTACCCCATCGCTTCTATTGCCTTGGTCTTCCCCTCGGGCGTGGGGTCTGGGATCCTGGCCTAGTTGTCACCCTGAAATGTCGCCACTGCCGTTTGTCAGACAACATGGATGCCAGCAAACTGCGAGAGATAGAACCGGGTGGGTTCCGGGACATCGCTGGAAACAACCCTCCTCATTAGCCGACCAATCTGTGTTCGTGAATTGGGCGGCAGTATTCCAGGGTATTACCCTTGAATTGGTGATAGGTGATTTTGTAAAGTGAATATAAAGGGTGACACAGAAATACGGGGGACTTTTGAAATGCGTTGTGGCAGAGATGGACAGTGGGCAGCACCGTGGAACAGGGACTTTGAGCTGTCACCGATGTCGTAATTTAGTCATGGATATGGACAGTTGGCAGCACAGTGGAACAGGGACTTTGAGCTGTCACCGATGTCGTAATTTAGTCATGGATATGGACAGTTGGCAGCACAGTGGAACAGGGACTTTGAGCTGTCACCGATGTCGTAATTTAGTCATGGATCAATAGAACGGTCAACAAAGTGCATAAGAAATGTTTTTACAAATACAATGTTTGGTTTGAAGGGTGCGCATGAGTAGTTCCGATGTTGCTGATTTCTTCTCTCTCCCCCCACCCACACACTTATAGCGACATAGTCGGGTTCCCCGAAGCACGCGGTTAAAAACTTCGGATCTGTATGTTGAGATGCTGCAAGTCTTCTTTAGTTACAACTGCATTGAAAACATTGTTGTTCAACAACTTCGCCTAACCTGGTTTCAACTAACGCAGGGCCGAACCTATGGATTTGGGGGCCCGGGGGGGTCTTGGCTTCTTTGGGACCCCCTTCATTTTGACATTCGACACAATGACATGAGATGAAGTACTTAATATTTAATGAAAAAAAATGTGGGGGCCCCCTCAAGCTGGTGCCTCGGGGGGGGGGAACTTTCGAATTTGGACCCCCGCCCTCCCCCACGCACCCTAGGTACGCCTCTGACTGGACGGTGCGGAGATCGATCACACACCACATGGAAATCTATGGCCGTAGTTCGGTCACCGTGTCACCGCAAGTTTCAGTGGCGTTCCCCGGGCCCTTAAGATTCACTAACTCTGTCGGATTGTGACTTTTTTTTTTTAAACCATGTGTGTGTCAGAGATGAGCGGACAGCGGACGCGTCCGCTTGCGGACGCAGATCCGCAGACTTTTCCGAATCCGCGGACTGACTGTGGACGCTTCGTATGGTTAAGTTGCGGACTCGCGGCCTGACGCGGATCTTCTTTAGCGTTACCATAAAAAAAATTTCAAGTCATTTAAACAGCTAAATTTCAGCAATGCGGACGCGCGGACTGACTGCGGACCAATGTTGTAAGATTCTGCGGACGCGGATCATTGATAGAAATCCGCGGACGGACGCGGACGCTAAATTTCAAGATCCGCACACCTCTGGTGTGTGTGTGTGTGTTGGTTTGGAAGGGGGGTGGTGGTGTTGTTGCTACATTAATAGTCGGGTCCACATCACCTGGCCAAGGACACTGGATGAATGGAAACAAAGACTTCAAGAAGGAAATTCGTGTGGTGCCCCCCCCCCCCTTGCAGCGACAAACAGGGAACATAAACAACAGGTTGGAAGAGTGAACAGCTACTGGATGATGACACCACCTGAAAGACGTCATTTTCAAACATGGATAATCTGGATTACCGTCTCTTGAAAAAGTAGTAGTGCTCCGAAGGCTGTCAATGCATTTTTTTTTATGTTGAGTCTCTTCTGTTTTAATTGGATTGATCAAAATTCTGTTTTTTTTTTAGTTACCCTGAAATTCTTTGTTGAACATTTGGTGGTGGGGGGGCGTGTCTTTCTTCCTTCATGTTATACGCGCACACTTTTTATTGCCTGTATCAGGGGCATTTATTTTTTAACCTGAATTTCTTTTCCACTTAAAACACACGCATACTTTACACATATGCAGGCACCACTTACAAAACTTAATGCTTTCAAGATTATAAATAACTGTTTGTATTTTTCTCCTTTAAAATCTACATTATATTTATTCACCTCTCTCTTTTAACACAAACTTGTATGACCGTTCAATGGTGCTGTAAAAGAGAATTCACAGCTAACGATACAAAAAAAAATCCCTTACGCATAGACGAAGTACAGGTTTATAATAATATACAATAAATGTGATAAATTTAGCTTAAAGAGCGTCGCAGACTGAGTAGTAAATATATTTATGGATCACGTATAGTAAAGCGTATGACTTTCATTGGTCATTGTCTTTATCTCCCTTGGATCAGAGCATAATAACATTCAAAGAAGGACTCGACAGCAGTAGGCTTGCTGTTGCCCCAATATGTGTGTTCAAGTTAGTTAGATAACTTACATACCAAGAGCTTTATGGTTACTTGCACTGGCGATGTTACGGGGGCGGGGGACGGTGTGGGTTAGTGAAATCCGGGACATTAGGGGCTGACTCAAAGTGGGGAATTATTGTTTTTGCGAGCCGCCCCCTCCGCCACAATTTTCGCGGCAGGGGCCCTTGCAGGAAAAATTCGCGTATATTCTGTTTGACGATTTCTAATTGAACGTTGATTATCACGACGAACTAGGATGTTGAATCACAGACGGACGATGAATCAACTCTCAAAGTTCCCACCGTATATCATTTGTGGCGCTTCATTGCCCCAAAAGCTACATGTCATAAAACTTAACATGACGTTTAAACACGTAGCCGCTACATTGCTCATCTCGTGTGAGACTAAAACACGTCATCAGGCGATCGGCTCTGGGGTGCGGGGTGCCTAAATCGCTACGATGATTTTACAATCCACGGTCCCGAATACGTGAGTACGCAATGAGCTGCACATTATTTGATAAGGAGACAAGAGAGGCGTACTTAGCAGGTTGGGAGGAAGGTGGTTCAAACTCGAAAGTCCCCACCTGGCTTCAGATGGGCCCCCAAAAGAAATATTTCCGATTTAAATATTAATGCGGCTATCTCATGTCATGATGTATCTGAATGTCAAAATGCAGGGGGGCCCCAAGAGGACCAGTCCCAGATGCCCCCAAATCCCGGGTTCGGCTCTGTAAGGAGGTTCAATTGGAAACTTTTGCTTATCAAATAGCTTTGTTGTGTTGGTGGTGGAGGGGGGGTCGACTTTGGTTCTGTGGGCAGTTTCCGGTCATCTTTTTCTCCCTATAAATTACAGCTCAGTGATTCATGTAGCTCAGTGATTCACGTAGCTCAGCTCAGTTCATGTAGCTCAGTGATTCACGTAGCTCAGTGATTCACGTAACTCAATGGTCGCCAACAGTGATTCGTAACTCAGTGATTCACGTATCGATGATTCCTGCTGACTCGGTGATTCTACTTCTTTGGCTCAGTGATTCATTAGCAGCTCAGTGATTCATGTAGCTCAGTGATTCGTAATCAGTGATTCATCATAATAAATGGACACGTTTCGTAGCTCAATGATTCATGGCTCTGTGATTCATATGACAGTGATTCTTGCCTTCAGTAGTTCGTGTAGCTCAGTGATTCATGTAGCTCCAGATTCATGTAACTCCAGTGATTCGTGTAGCTCAGTGATTCATGTAACTCAGTGATTCGTGTAGCTCAGTTATTCATGTAGCTCAGTGATTCACGTAGCTCAGTGATTCATGTACCGATTCTTTAATCCATCGTCAGAAAAAATCACATATCACGAGCGACTTGCAATGGCTGATTTCACCAGCACTTATTCCACTTCTTACCACTTACTGGGATGAACTCTTAAAAACAACAACTAATGTTTGACTGTCAATACTGATAGACAGTACAAGACACAACTGGGCTGGACCGTCTCCTCATAAACAACCGCCATCTTACTCTGCCAAGCAACTGAACACCAACTGCCCCAGTCTACACACACAATGACAGTTAAAAGCAACTGTGCATGGAGACAACATGACGAAATTAAACATTTTAATCGTGCCAGAACCATTACTGGCCTACCCGATGAAGTGGGTTTACAATTTTAGGTATGGCCCAGTTGTGTAGCTTTTCAATGGTTTATTCCTCAGAATGTGGTGATTTGAGCAGTACTAAATAGGTCGTGAAGCTTTGTGATGAAAAAGAAATTCTGAGAGCAAGAAAATGTTCGAGATGACTTGGAAGAGTATCTCAAAAAGGTAATTTTGTATTTACTTTGTTGACACCCCCCCCCCACATTGACCCCGGTACATTTATTGAAATTATAGTCAGGAACCCAATGAAAATATTAACAGATATTAAGAAAAGTTCATTGTCTTATCCCGTCAACTTGAGAACGGTGTTTAGTACATGCGAAAGTGGCTTTTTTTTTTTTTTTAAAGATGTTGATATGTGGTTTAAAAAAAAAAAGGAATATAGGTCAAAGTTCACTTGTTATGTTAGTTGAATTAAAAAAAAAATATTTTTAAACTCAAATGAACTTAGTTTTTTTTTTCTGGACAGGTCCAAATTGGAATCAGATTACAGCAAAAGTCTTTCAAGCCTGGGAAGGTCTTTTAAACAAAGAGAAGACTTTGGGTGTGTCATATGTCCTAAGTCATATACACAATAGTCATATATATGTAGCCCTCATATACCAATAGTCATATATATGTAGCCCTCATATACCAATAGTCATATATATGTAGCCCTCATATACCAATAGTCATATATATGTTGCCTTCATATACCAATAGTCATATATATGTGGCCCTCATACCAATGAATATTATATATGTAGCCCTCATATACTCAATAGTCATATATATGTAGCCCTATACAACCACAATATATATGTAAACATTCAAGTCATATACCAGTAGTCAAAGGTCAATACATACTATTGCCCTTTTTTTTATCTAAGTCAAATAGTTTCAATTTAGTTCAGATCTGAACAGCTTCAACCTTTTGACAGAGCCTGCATTGTGGAATTGATTTAAAATTTTCAGTCTCTGAACAAATGTTAAAATGAGTAATCATAAAGATATATCTGAGAATCATTCCGAAACATGAACGTTACTAAAAATAAAGTTACAAAAAATATCTTATTTTTCAGTGTCCTAGAGGTGACTCTAAATCTTCTGAAAACAGAGTTGGACTCCATGGCCAACTTTCATAGCAAGGCGGCCAACAGCTTCCAGCAACATGCAGAAACTGTCAAGAAATTCAAAGAAGACCAGACAAACAGGAGAAAAGAAGTGATTATTTTTTAATTAGTTGTTTAGTTGATACAGCATGATTTATATGTTTTGGGAAATCCTTTTATCCTATCTATAAACAAAATGTAAGATTCGTGAATATGTTTGAGATTTCAATTTTGACACATAACTTTCAGAAGTATGAAGAGTCCTTGAATAAAAAATGCAGATTTCTAAACTAACGCAGCTGGAACAAACCTGTACAGGTAAAGAATGTGGATAATACTGTTTAAAATTTTTTTGTGGCGTGTTACCATTGAATGGGCATTTCATTGTCATATCTAGGCAATCATCTTATTTTGCATATGTATGTATTTATATAAATATTTATAATATAAAACAATGAATTCTTCTCCATCTTCCTCACAATGATTGTGTTCAAAGTCAAAAGTAATAAGTAATGGTTCCTGGATAATTTCATAGCTTTTTAGAATTTGAGGGGGGTTACTGTTTGATAGTACACATAACTTTACTAAGATGAAATAATATATCCCCAAATTTTTTGTTTATATAACCAATAGGTCACCTATTGCAGGATAAAAACATTTTTCAATCACTCACAATCACACTAACTTGAGCCAAAAAAAAAATACAAAAAAAAAAAACCTTCAACATATTTACAGTGTAATTACATTTTTTTTTTTAGAGAAAACAGCATTAATATATCTTGTGTCATTATTTAATATTATTTGTGTTTTCAATTACTGTCTGATTTTTATAATGCATATGAAAATTGGCATCATAGTTCATAAGTTTCTTTTCTAATTTTTGTATGTTATTATAATTTAAAAAAAAAAATATTTTCAGTCTATAAATTTATTTTTCAGTCAGAGAAAACATACGTCAAAAAGTGTTCAGATAGAGATACCGCACACGCTACATTTAAGGAAACCAGCAACAGCCAACAAGCTCAAGTGAAAGACATTGAAAGGGTAAAGAGCATTCAGCTGTAGATTTTCCAAGTTGGATATGCTGAACAATTATACATATTTCAATATATTAGAGGGCATGCTCAAGGATGAACATAGTGCACAATTACAAAACTAAAAGAGCCAGAAAAATCTTGTGTGGCATTTTAAATGTGAATTATCAAAAACCCTTACATTGAAATAGGCTTACAGATATCTCAGTAATTTAACCCTTAATTCTACACATGGTAAAAATCTATTCAATATATCATGTTTAAGAAGCCCACATCTAAATGTTTTATATCTAAGAAGGAGTACCTAACATAAATCAATCTAACTATATTTCAATCACTTTACTTTTTTTAAATCTATAAATAGATTGCTCTATCTATTTAGTAACATAAACTCATTTATTCATCTCCGGGTTTCATATCTTTATACATTCATCTTCAACTATCTCTCTCTATGCACTAAAATTTAAATGAGTACATAAATAGTAAACAAAATTCTAAATGAAAAAGACGTTAAAACATGAATTTAAATAAAAACACAAAAAGTTAATGAAGTTTAATGAGAAGGACAAGAGATTTGACATTAACAAGCAAACAATTATCATTTTTATTTCCTCTTTTCAGGCAAAAAGTAGATTTACGAAAGCAACAGAAGAAGCTGAGAAGGCAGGTGAGCTTAAGTCTTTATTAGCATTTCTTGACAGCTTAATTTTATGGCATAAAATGCTGCAGCTGTAATGATAATCTCTTCTCAGCTTCGTGTACTAGGCTCATTCTAATGATTTATATACATACCCCCTCTCCTCTGCCTCCCTTCCCATCTTCATATCATCAGTGTAAGTTCCCTATCAAATGTATATATGTGTTTTTTGAAGGTGGCCCTGGCGATTCTTCATTTAACTCCTGAGAAGTCTTTGCCCAGGGCCTCCAAGCTTCTAAAATGGCTTTCTGCTCCTGACCAACAATGCTCTACGAGATATAGTAATAACCAATTGTATCAACAGAGATAAAGGATGAGAGATGCCATCCTACTTTTTACTTGATAACACAATTGTATTTTAAATTATCTGCTTGGATCTACCTAAACAAAAAAAATTATAACTTGTTATATAGGAATACAAAATGAAAGAAATAAAAACTAACCTCCATTAATGAATATTATTTGAGCTCTTTTTATCTATTGCAGTATAAATAAAATAATCCACATGCAACCACATCAGTCCGGAAGAAAGGTTTTAGTTTCTCTGTGTATGTTTTATTTGGATTCGTGTTCTTAAGAAAAAGTGTACATTTACAAACAATAAATTCATTTAGTTTTATTTTTATTCAGCTAACTAATAGTTATAATTTTTTTTTAATGTTAGACACCACATCATACCAATGTGTTTCTTTTTTTATTGTAGATAACCAATGTAATGAGTGCAGTTATGGTGCTGGAAGAATGTCATAAACTCTGGAACATGAGATGCTCACTGTTTGTCAGGTACACTACATTACTTTCTAACTACAGCAGATGTAGTTTAATAGCTTGATGGCCTCCCGATTATTTATATAAAAAATTATTTTTAAAAAAATATAATGATCTAAAGTCAGAACAACATTTTTTTATCCATTTATTTAATTAGAAATTTAATATTTTTTTAAAATTCAGTCTAATTGCAAGACTTAGATGAGGAAGGATGGAATTTATGCTCGACCAAGAAATTTGGGATACAGTTAATGTAGACTCCCAACTTACTGGATGTTGATAGGGTATGTAAGCCTTTTTTAACACTCTGGATGATTAAAATCTTAGATTATAAATATGATTTATATAAGTTTAAGAAGTTTTGATGAAATAATTTATAACAAATGATGTTTTTTATTTGTTCAAGTTACATGACTGTGAAATATTACCATAATTGATTACATAATGTATGAAATATTACTGCTCATTCAATTACATAATCATGAAATATTACTGCTCATTCGTTACATAATCCTTGAAATATTACTAATCATTCAATTACATAATGTGAAATATTACTGCTCATTCAATTACATAATGTGAAATATTGCTTCTCATTCCGATTACATAATGAAATATTACTGCTAATCATTCAATTACATTTTGACTACAGTCAAAAAATAATATTGTCCCATGCCATTTCTCTGATTCAGTCTTATAGAAGCTGTTGAGAGAAGTGATGGAAAAGTGTGGCGTTGCTTCTGATATACAGGCCTTATATCTAAATATTCTACAGGAGACTAAGACCTGGTATATTTTATTAATTATTGAAACTATGAAAAAAAAATATTGTAAATTTCAAATCAGAGAGAAAAAATGTATTTCAATTATAAAAAATTATTTTGGACTTGAAATTGCTAAATCATATTTTTAGACTCAAAATTGATAAAACAAGCATATTTATATATATATTCATAAAATGGTGAATGAATGCTATCTTACATTTTAATATGAGAGATTTAATTTTCATTATGATATAGCAATATGTTCTATAGAATGTTTTCTTTAAATACTTTTTTCATAGAGGCCTTTTGCCTAGGCACTATACGAAAATTCAAAACATGCACATGACATAGCGACAGTTCTGTAGTGATAGTTCTAACCCTTACAGTACCATAGCAGAGGAAGATGCATTTAGCATAGCAAATTTTTTGGACATTTAAAAAATTTAAAATGTGCGGTGGTTGTGTATTTTGTTGAATTATATTCATTTCCATACTAAATAAGAGCATTTTAAAGCATAATATTAGATGAATAGTCATTCCAATAAAACAAAAATGAATTATGTAAAATTATCATAAAAAATTTATTTTAATAAAAGAAATTTGTTCAGTTAATGTGACACGTTTTTTAATGCGATACAAGTAATAAGCACACTTTCTTTAAATTATAAGTAGTTTTAGTTATTATATATATTTACAACTGTCTCTCTTAATATATTATTGATTTATGATTCCTTATGCTATTTGGGGAAAAATGTCTGTTGAAATTGGGGTATATGATAGTTAGGTTAGTTTACATTAGTGCTGAAGTAGTTTTTTGTTGTAATAATCATGTGTCATTAATGAGATAATAAGGTATTCAGGGGAAAGTAAAGTTGGCTGGGTCATTCACTGTTATGCCATGTTTTCTACAGAATAATCATTCTACTTTGATTTTCATGTGCATGATTAACTTTTACTGCATGTATTGTATTACAAGTGCAGTCAATTTCTCATATAGTGGTAATTTGAACATAGGAGAAATTTAATTAATTTTATCAAGCACTTAAAACATGCACTATAATTATCCATAAAATGTTTATACAAGTACTAGCTTAACTCTAAAAATGAAAGTTTATTATTATTAACTGTGACGTTTCAAATAATCAGCTTTTATTACAGTTTTTATTGCACTTTTTAAAGTATATTTTTTACTGAAGTGTTCATTTTTGTTCTAATTCTATATAAGAGATATTACAAGCATAAAATTATGGTCGGTTTAATATTCATCAAGATGTTATTTGGGAAGATCGTTAATTTCTTTATGTTTAATATAATGGTGGAAAATATTGAGTCACTGAACATTTCTATAAAAACAACCAACATATTTGTTTCTATTATAGCTGTGCAATATATAACTTACCTGCCAACATTCATTTATGTTTTTCTTCTTGTTCTACATTAACCTACATTTATAAGTGTATCAAAATGGAGTAAGGATACTTCTTAACCCTGTGATGTAGACTTAGCTGGAGCTGTACGCAGTAAATTGTGTGTTAAAATGTAATGCACTGTAGCTTATCTGTCGGTATATAGATAAAGAACTTGAAGGCGTCAATTACAGAATTAAACGAACTACAGGTTATTTATTCAAACCATCCCAGTGCACGAGAATGGAGGATGGTGTCGTTGAAAACAATGGATACATATATTAATATTTTATTTATCTATTCTTTAAAGATCAACAAATATTTAATCTTATTAATTTTGTTCTAGATACTTATAGATATTCTGTTATGGAATAAATGTAAAATGTTTATTATTTTATTAAACTCCAAATGATGATTAAAAAAAAATAGGTTAACTTTTAAATAAGTGTTCATTTTTTGTATGAGATGTTTTTTTATCCTTTTTAGTAGCTTGTTTAGGATCTTCGTTTTGTAGAAACCAGTGTTGTATACATTGCTTCCAGATTTTTGGTGTAGCTTTAATGGGTTTTGCTGTCAATGATTCTATTTTTGCAATATTTTAGATAATTATATTGTAAATATGTAAATATAAAGAACACAACTATTTTATTTCATTCAAAATTTGGTATGCTGGGTGACAGTGAGAGTTAGCTCTATAAAATAATATATAGAAGAAAGTATCAAATATAAAACAACAATAATTGTATTTAGGCTGTATCAGCTGCTAATAGTATAAATAAAGTTCCTTTGGAACTTACTGTATAGTACTAGTGTATTATTTGTCTTGTCGAAACCTGGTTTTATTTCTATATGATTATTGCTAAAAATATTATTAATTAAAAACAAAAAAAGACAATAAAACTATTGCTATTTTAAAGACTTTAAACCATTGGATTTTTAAATGTATTATCAAAAGAAAAAATGTCATCTCAGAAATACATAAAATGTATATTAATAATGATTTACATATTAATAACTAGTATTATTTGTAATGAGAATAACCATTGAAATTAGGTAATAATTATCATAAACCACATACCTTATAATAAATTCTTAATGATTACTTTTCATGATAGTTTGAGCACTATTTCATATAAAAAAGCTACATAATTGATTATGAGTTAATGTTACTTCCTTGAAATCTATATTATTTTAGAATGTAGGTCAAGTTATAATTTATATACTTTTGTATTGTTTATTTAAAAAAAACTCATTAATTTGCACTAGACACAAAGGCACATTAAATTTTGTCAAGAACCGTAACTTAGATAACATACCTTTAAATCGATACATACTTTTATTTCATAACAAAAAATTTTTATTTACAAGCTGATATATATGTAATATAAACAACTGCACGATACATTTTTGTTTCTAAAATTTGCACTGCACGTATTTTAGTAGCATTGCAGCTTTGACCTACCGCAGATAACGTTCTGAAACCAGTAGTAGTATTGATGCAAGGGAAGTAACCCATTTATTAATGCCTTTCGCCATAGCTAAGCACGGCTAGGTCCCTTTAAATCTTGTGGGATCCTTAATTGAATTTATAAAATTATTTTTTACTCATACAATGTAGAAAGTATTAAAACAATGCAAAATATAATCTAATTATTTGCAAAATTATTATACAAATCATGCATTATTATGGAGCAAGAACAGGCTGCAAAATTTCACAGAAAATATATCACTTAAAAGTGCCTTAAAGAAAGACACTAGCTAGTCTAACAAGTTAATTTAATCTAGTTAGATAAAACTATCAACAATTAAAAAAAATATTTTAGAGAAATATGAAAAAAAAACCGGATGGAATTTATCAATATTTTAATGACACTTTTAGGAAAATTAAAGAAAAATCAATAAAATGATCCATAATATTTTAAGGACATCGACTATGACAGAAATTGCAGTTTACTATATATAATATATTTTAAAATAGATAAGTTCTTTTTTGGCCAATTATTTTTTTAAAATATTAATTTAATTCATTGTCTTTCCTTAGCTACCGACATTCCTCACTTAAGATAAAATCAGCTAATGAGAAATCCAAACAGAAATGTATACTGTTGCCACTATGATAGCTGCAATGGCGAGCCACAAACTTGGCTTGCGAGGATTTTCACTCAATAACTGTCATTTTCCTTTGAGTGAGAAATTTTTTCCTCAAGTGTTAGCTTCAGCTTTAGGTTTGTTGTCTCATACCACACAGCCAGTTATACATCACGACAGCGCACTAGTTTCTTCTCTGGATTTGCATCTGGGGAGAAAAAGACAATTCAAAGCTATTGTTTCGTGAATCGAACATAATTGAAATATTCTCATCTAATGTTAATATTATGCGAACCAATTGAGTACAAAATGTTTGTGTATGATCGGAAGGGCCCCTTTAGGGGATATTGCTAGGGGTTCAAGATTATTCTGGTGCAGACCCTGATGTCTTTCAATGTTAAGGCATTCTTATGGATAGGTGAACTATCTATCAACAAAGGCCCGCAATTTGGGGGGTGGGTGCCTGCTAGCCAGAAATTTCATTTATTCTGCAAAGCATTATAAAAATCACACATTTTTTTATTTTTTTGAAAGTATAAATTTCTGTGAAAATGAAGGAGTTTGACTCTTGAAATCATCTCTTTGAGTGAGGGGACAAAAACCTGTACTTAATTTTGATATACATACATACATATATATATATATATATATATATATATATATATATATACAGGGGCCCCATCAAGTACCTTAACAGGGTTTCCTCTATCAATATCCAAAGTAGGTTGTGGGTCTATAATGATTGTGTGCCATATTCATCTAGTTTGCTTATTCCTGACAAAGGTTGTGATTAAGTTGTGAATAAGAGAAAACTTGTAATTTCTATCCATCTTCTATTCATCCATCAGCCCACGTATCCACCTCCTATCAGTCTGTCTGCCTCCTCTAATTTATGTATATGATCAAATTAAAAATAATAAAATAACATAATATGTCCGGCAACCTTGATTGTTATTAGCTTCATGAGTTTCATCTTTAGCTCCTAAATCATCATCAGAGTCAGTTTCCTCTGGGGCCATTGGGTCATTCCGTGTCCACCACGTAACACGTCGGAGCTGGGTAAATTGGTTCAAGAGTAAAACAAGTCAATAATATTGTGATATCAGAAGAAGACATTTACTTAAGAAAATGAAAAGCATCAAGGAAGTAACTCACTTTTTCTGGGTCGTTTTTCAGTGAAAAGGGAAATAACTACAGTGGAAATGATGGACACTCCGGAGCGATTATAACAAAACTAGTTGCAAGTACCCGGCTTTGCCCGGGTTTTAAATAAGGTTTTCTGTTTACCTTTTGTTTACTCCCTCCACCCTCTCTCCCTCTCCCTCTCTCTCTCCTTACCTCTCTCCCTCTCCTTCCTCTCTAACTCTCCCATCTCCCTCCCTTCTTCTATCACCCCTGTCCCCCTCTCCACCTTCCTCCTCCCCCTCTCCCCTCCCTGCCCCTCTCTCTCTATCTCTCACTCCCTCCCATTTCTCCCATCCTCTCTCCCTCCCTGCCCCTTACTCTTTCTCTCTTCCTCTCTCCCACCCTCTCTTTCCCTCCCCTCCCACCCCCTCCCTCCCCCATCTTTCTCTCTCTCTCCCTCTCCCCCTGCTCCCTCCTCCCCTGTCCACCCCCTCCCTCCCTCTCTCTCCCCTCCCTCCCTCCTTTCCTCTCTCTCCCCCTGTCCCCTCTCTCTCTTTTTTTTTTCTCTCTATCCCTCCCTCCCTCTCTCTCTCTCTCTCTATATATATATATATATATATATAAATATATATATATATATATATATATATATATATATATATATACTTATTATTATGGCTTCACACTTCTTCTAAAATCCTTCTTCATTCCTTTTCTTTACCTTCCTCAAACTGTACATATCAGGGAGCATGAAAAAACAACAACAATTCTTTCGCAGCACAAAGGAACTATACAGCACCAGCGCGCAAGTTCTATTCAATCCTCGGGAAATGACGTCACAGAGGAATTTTATTTATGGCGCCTTCGAGATTACTTTAATATAGTAAAATACTAAATAAAAAAATTAATTACAATTTAACTACCCATCAAGATGAAACGAAACCTATCCTCATAACCTTTCCCTATGTAATTATGTGTATAACAAATTTCACGTTATTTGATTGTCTGGATCTTGAGTTATAAGGGAACAGACAGACAGACAGCAAATGCCTCTTATAAGTATAGAGATGCAGAAAATGAATTTCCTTTCAAAACACTCGGTCTCTTGTCTACTTCAAAACTGCCAGTTAGGGGAGGTGTACACAAACTTCTAGAACCATCCTTGTCAGTCCAACTACTGTACTGATGATAAGCCCCCAGAAAGCTCCTGAAGTTGAAAGGTCAAAATATTGTTTACTTATTATAAGGGTCATGCTAATAAAGACACCAAAAGATGCCAACTTACTTCTAGTTATGTAGCAAATAAAAAAAAATGAAAAAAGCAAAATAATATATTCACAGCTTCAGTTGTTCCTTTCAGAACAGAGCCAGTAAGAAAACCCAGCACCACGGAGGTGATATATACACGATGAGATTGTCCACAGTTGTCCCCCTTGAGAACTCTCCATTATGGGGATCCACACAACACTGGCATAAATAAATGATTACATTCTACTAAGTACTGTTGTCAATACATTTTTTTATAAATTGTGGGCCCAATTTAACGGATGTTTGCGAGGTCCCTCTTCTTATTTTTTTTACAATAACAACTTTTACTATTAATTAGTTAAATGTAAATTGCGGGGGCCCCGCCAGGTGCGGGGCCCGATTAGCAGCATTGGCTTAAGGCCGGCCTTGGCTTAAAGAATTGATGACCCTAGGCCAGTCCCACCGACAGAAATTTAAGCCCCTGGCAGGACTTCTCAGGGCCCCAAAGTTGATAATAATATTTTCAAAAGTTGATTGGCTGTGTGCCCAGTCCGGGCCCCTAAAACTCGCCGGGGACCCTGGGTATTCGCCCTGCCCCTCCCCCTCTCGGCGGCACTGCCCAAGGCCAACACCTGAAAGTCCTACTACAACAAACCCACATCAACAGTGTACGCCTTGGTCACAAAATAATTTGAAGTTGAAAATATCACTGCTGCAAGCCACATCCAAATGAAAGGTCCAATGAACTGCCATGTGACAAATGAGGGAAATTTCAAAACCACTTTCCTTTTCTCTCAAGCTGGACATAAAGACACACCCAGTGGTCCTCACCTGATCATTGCACCAGTTCCACAAGCCTAGAGTGGTCAAACCAAAGACTGCACCTGGCCAAGGAATATCCCCGGTCACCGCACCCTCCAAATGTGCATGTAATCTTTTGAAATGTATGTCAAAATAGTAATCTATCTATCTATCTATCTATCTATCTATCTATCTATCTATCTATCTATCTATCTATCTATCTATCTATCTATCTATCTATCTATCTATCTATCTATCTATCTATCTATCTATCTATCTATCTATCTATCTATCTATCTATCTATCTATCTATCTATCTATCTATCTATCTATCTATCTATCTATCTATCTATCTATCTATCTATATATCTGTCTATCTGTCTGTCTATCTGTCTGTCTGTCTGTCTGTCTATTTGTCTGTCTGTCTGTCTGTCATGCCTGACGGGGGGGTTCCCATTATCTATTCGTCGTTAGTATTATTATGTTAGGTGCGCCTGTGTGCCTGATGCTTGTTTGCTAAAAAATCTATCGCCCGACCTGTTCATTTATTGATCACAGAATATGCCTTGGTGAACGCTGAACAACCTTTTAGTTTTAATTGTGAATTAAGAACCACGCCCACCAGGTTGTTGGCGAAGTTTATGTAAAAGATTAAAAAAATGACTGACTACGGTTTTAACATAGATATAAGACTAGATCGCTTATGGGCTATGCATAGATATATATTGTGCGGACCTATAAAGGTATCCATTAAAACCAAATCGAATTTTTGCGTATCTAGGCTGCGAATTATCTCCTCTTTCGCGGCAATGTATTTAAATGGGAGATGCTCAAACTGCGGAGAATTTCCGCAGCGGTGCAAAGAAATTTCGCGGCATTGCTTCTACAGAGTTTTTTCGCGTTTCGCGAGTGTAAACAATCCAAGACTTACATTTATATATAGAAACATAAACTATATCAGGATTATACCCAAAAGTAAATGTTTTTTTTTTCAGTTTTTACTTATAAAATACAATAAACTGTAGAAAGTGTTTGTAAGAAGAAAATGTTCCCTCTGACGTCCACAAACAAAAAAAAAGAAAATTAAAAAAATTATTATTTGTCGGCTGACGCCCACTTTCGCTTTTGGCTTATGTGTAGCGAGGGATTTTCGCACTTAGAAAAATCTCACGCGAGAAATAGCGCGCGGAAAGTTTCGCTTTGATTTGTGGATACCTTAACTTTAAAAAGAGAAGAGTACAATTTCTGTATAACTTATATATTTTTACAAATTCTTTGCAACTATGATGACGTAGTACGCATAGAAACCTAGTCACTGAAATAAATAGCAGAAGACATTTTGCATTGTTTTCCTGACAAATTTTCAAAAATTTTTTTTCAATTAACTTCTGAATAAAATGCCTTCGTGTTGTGGGTACCCGGTTGTTTGATTATATTATTACTAGCCGTCAAATATAATTTTTTCGACACATCAGTTGATTTGTGCGCTAACCTCTAGCATGAATGGTGATTTTTTTTTAATTAAAAGGAAGGAAATCTTTTTCGGTAAAAATAAAGAACTGTACATAACTGTACTCTTCTTTAAAGTAAGGGTCTCGAATATAATTAACACTTTTTTTCGGTCTCGATTAAATAAGCACAAGGATCTAGTCTTATATCTATGGGTTTTAAATAGGGCTGATTCTTGGCCGCATATTTGTTACCAATGAAGACTTTAAAAAAGAAAGAATTAGTACCGCGTCAATGCATCCATTGTACTCAGAGGCGGCCTTTGCAGTATGCCAGGCCCCTGGGCGAACGTCTTGTGCGGTGCGGAGAGCCGTAGGTGTGGGCTATACTTTTTAACTACGACGCTCCTATCGCTGTGCGCCCCCCCCGTCAGGTGCGAGTCCCGTGGGGGCTGGCCTAGCCGGCACACCTCAAAAGACTGCCACTATAGAGTCAATAAAATATTGTATGATATATCAGATCAATAAAAAAAGTGGGATTGGTAGACCTTCAAGAAGAGTGCGTGATTACAGGAGACCCCCCTTACCATCGGTGTAAGCGCTACCAGGAGTCTAGCCACAGACGCACACACTAGCAGACCTGCTTTTCGTCACGCACACTCCGGTACACACACTGGCGTATATCTGAAGACAGTACAGTCTCTCATAACCGCACAAACACAAACTTACTTTTAGAATCCTTACATTCTAGTCAGGTAAACATTTATTCTTTTCATTGTTACTTGACTTGATTGTAACTTGGAGTTCATTGTTACTTGACTTGATTGTAACTTGACTTGCATGAAACTTGGTTTATCGTTACTTGTCCTGTTGGTAACTTAGCTTGATTGTAACTCCAGTTGAGTGTAACTTGGCTTAATTGTAACGTGGCTTGACAGTTACTTGGCTTGGCTCTAAATCCACTTTCATTTTTAATCTTCCATGAAAATGACCCTATAAGTCTTGACTTGTGACACATTTTTCGCCATGCACACTTTCCACATCAGACCCCCACTGTCTTTCCCACCACCCTCCCACCTTCTGATGTTCTTGCCGGTGTTCTGATGACATAGTTTTGAAATATCCTGTCATCTGTTATTGTACCGTGTTATCGGTAATACTGTAGTAAGGGGGCGGCGGCCAGATAGATCCTTATCTTCTTCATTCTGTTTACCAGCTTTGAATAGATCACTACATAAAGTTTAGGGCGTGTCGCGGGAGCCGTGAGGGGGAATAAAGACCGACCTGATAACAACACACACACACAAAAAATGACCCTTTCCTCCTTGACCAGACAAGTTGGTCTAAAAGTTCGACCTGTCTCGGATGTTTTCAACATTTCCTTGTAAAGAATAACAGCCTTGACCTATTTTTTTATATGCGGTGTCTTCTTTTCTTTTTAGAAATCTATCTGTCTATCTATCTATCTATCTATCTATCTATCTATCTATCTATCTATCTATCTATATCTATCTATCTATCTATCTATCTATCTATCTATCTATCTATCTATCTATCTATCTATCTATCTATCTATCTATCTATCTATCTATCTATCTATCTATCTATCTATCTATCTATCTATCTGTCTGTCTGTCTGTCTGTCTGTCTGTAATAATGTCTGTCTGTCTGTCTGTCTGTACTAATGTCTGTCGTCATGGCGTCTGTCTGTGTTCCTGTCTATTAAAACTTTCCGTTTGTTTGTCTTTCTTCAGTCTGTCCGTCTGTCTTTTCTAAATGCATGTCACAGGGGGTGTGCCAGTTAATCATGCTTGTTTGAATACCCGTCTTCATGTCGGCATACAGGCCTACTACCCGTTAGACTACCTTTCTGACGGACTTATTTTTTCTGTCCCAATCTCCACCATTTTCTTTTCTGCACACAACAGTACGCGATACCAATACTGGATATAGCAATACAACAATACGCGATACCAATACTGGATATGGCACACAACATTTTCATTGTTCTGATCATACCATTCTTTTTAAACATGATATTCTTACTATGCGTTTATATTTCATTATTTCTCGTAAACTCTTTTGTAAACAAACAAGATGTTGATATTTTACGTGAACTGTGTGCTTACCGTTTTTTTTTTAATTACCAATGTATGTGTCAGTTCAATATTACATTATGTTTCACACCATTGGTGGTCGTATGATGATTGTTCGATCGACAGGGAAACACATTTTTTCAGCAGCACCATATTTAATGGTATCAGTACTCTGATGATTCATATACTGGCCTGATGATTGGGGAAAATAGCATATAATTATTCTGGGCCCACCCTAAATGGGCCAAAGAAGCTCAGCGCTTCCACAAACCTTTTAACATACAATAACTGTATTTCATAAGCAAACACGTTTACTTAGGTTATTTTTTAAATAGACCAGGTTAACTCCCCTGAAATGGCAAAATAGAAAAAAATAATTATGAGTTTGGTAATTCAGAGTTTCGCCTTGTAAAAATGCAACTCTTTGTTTCTCTGAATTTTTGCTTTATTATTACATTTATATCTAATCATTATTAATATGTCTTCATACAACAATGCACTCTATCATCAAAAGATACAAATAAAATAATTGCCTCACACATACACTCGCATGTTTAGAGTCTCAGTGCCCTGCGTACCAACACTCATCTCAGTGCCCTGATGCACCAACACTCATCTCTGTGTCCTGTGTGTACCAACACTCATCTCTGTGTCCTGGTGTACCAACACTCATCTCTGTGTCCTGGGTGTACCAACACTCATCTCTGTGTCCTGGTGTACCAACACTCCATCTCTGTGTCCTGGTGTACCAACACTCATCTCTGTGTCCTGGTGTACCAACACTTATCTCAGTGCCCTGATGTACCAAAAAAAACTCTACAGAATATGAAGTGTTTCAAGAGATTATAACTGATTTGATAGATTAAGGGCCGGGGAAGAAAGAGTAAGTGGCTGAAGCCCTGCCCCTGCAAGTTGAACGATTCGTTTTTTTTCCTGCTTATTTCTTTTTAACGAATTAGCGTTCATCTGGACTGGCCATTTTCATTACGTCTGCATTTTTTTTCCATCTGAAATTTTCATTCGCCATCTTTTAATAAGTGGTAACTTCCGGTATAAGACCGAGCTCATCCACGTCACGTAGTTCATTCGCGCACTGACGGTCGGGCTTGTAAGTGGGGTTTAAAAAAGTAAATAAATAATTAAAACTATATTTAAATTTCAGTAAAGTAAAGAGTTTTGTTTCGATTTTTCCCCACACGACGGCTGTGGAGTGTACATCAAAGTCTTACGGCGGCTGTGGAGTGTACATCAAAGTCTTACACGGCTGTGGAGTGTACATCAAAGTCTTACGGCGGCTGTGGAGTGTACATCAAAGTCATGTTGGCGACGGCTGTGGAGTGTACATCAAAGTCATGTTACGACGGCTGTGGAGTGTACATCAAAGTCTTACGGCGGCTGTGGAGTGTACATCAAAGTCTTACGGCGGCTGTGGAGTGTACATCAAAATCTCCCTTTTTTTAATTTCGGTTTTTTTCTGTATCCGTTACAACTTTACCAACTGATAATGAAGCAATGAGTTAAATATTTTTTTGTCCAGGTTTAGCGGTTGCTCATTTCGGAAGTCGGTGAAGAGCTAGGCGTTAAATCACTATAGAATCCCGAAAAAAGGAAACACAGTTATTGGAACAAACATTCTTATTGTGATGTTTAGGAATGTAAAAGTTTGAATGCGAATTATTTTGTGTTTTTAATTTTTTTAAATCTCTTTTTCTCCTTAATCTCTCTTTAACATGACCGTTTCCATTTCAAATTATCGAAGCTGTAGTTTACACTTTCTTTTCTTCTCTCTCTCTCTCTCTGTCTCTCTCTCTCTCTCCCTCTCTCTCCCTCTTCTCCCTCTCTCCTCTCTCTCTCTCTCCCTCTCTCTCCCTCTCTCTCCCTCTCTGATGGTACGAGTGTTTGTGTGTGTGTGTTTATTTGTGCGTGTATTTAAATGTTCAGCGCAAAAAAAATGTATCGATTCAAAACGAATATGTTTAAAATCTATAAAATAATCTTTGATACCAACTAACAAGCAGTGTATTTTATTTATAAATTGATATAGTTGTATCATTTTAACTGTTCTATAGTAGCTTAATATCAATGGTATAGTTTATATTTATGATGGTAGCTTTTATATCAATGACAGTTAGTAGCTTTTATATCTACGGTGTTAGCTTTATAGCGATGGTAGTAGCTTTATACCTATGGTGTTAGCTTTATATCTATGTTAGCTTCATGTCGATAGTAGTAGCTTATATCTTTGATGTTAGCTTTTATATATATATATATATATATATATATATATATATATATATATATATATGGTAGTAGCTTTATATCTATGGTGGTATCCTAAGACCTTTGTTTGTTTGTTTTTATTTTTCAGACAAGGTTCAGCGCGACTTCGTCTTCGTCCTCAAACTGACACAATCAGGTATTTCAATAGCAGGAAACAAAATACTCTCTTTTGTTTTTTTTTCAAACGGCTGTTCATCCGAAGGGTCGCTGACAGTCAGTGGACTGAACTATCCTTTCTGCTGGATTATTTCCTCTTGTGTGTTGTGTTGCCACTTTCACAATTCATTTTTAAATCTGTGTTGTGTTGTGATGCCGTCTTGGGAGAAAATGAGCCAAAAATCTTATGAAAATATATTTTGGGTAAGTTTTTTTTTTACAGTAGATTTTACATTATACATACACATACATACATATATATATATATATATATATATATATATATATATATATATATATATATATATATTTAATTTACCGTTAGTTTGATTGAGGCAGTGATCAGTAGGGCTGTTTACAAATAGTTTATATTCTGTGATATACACTGTGTGTGTGCAGAGTCGGTTTTCAGGCAGAAAGGGTGGGGGGGGCTTTTGGGAAGTGTCAAATGTGGGGGACGAGTGTCGTAATTACCTCATCGCTTCTATTGCTTGGTCTTCCCTCGGGCGCGGGGGTCTGGGATCCTGGCCCTAGTTGTCACCTGAAATGTCACCAATGCCGTTTGCCAGACAACATGGATGCCATCAAACCGCGAGAGATAGAACCTCGGGTGGGTTCCGGGACATTGCTGGAAACAAACCCTTCCTTTGTTAGCCGACCAATCTGTGTTCGTGAATTGGGCGGCAGTATTCCAGGGTATTACCCTTGAATTGGTGATAGGTGATTTTGTAAGGTGAATATGCTGTGGTGACACACAAAAATACGGGGGATACGTTTGGCAGTTAGGCAGAGATGGACAGTTGGCAGCACCGTGGAACAGGGACTTTGAGCTGTCACCGATGTCGTACTTAGTCATGGATATGGACAGGGACAGGGACTTTGAGCTGTCACTGATGTCGTAATTTAGTCATGGATCAATGGAACGGTCAACAAAGTGCATAAGAAATGTTTTTACAAAAACAATGGTTGGTTTGAAGGGTGCGCAGAAGTAGTTCCGATGTTGTTGATTTTCTCCCCCCACCCACACACACTTATGGCGTCATAGTCGGGTTTCCTCGGAAACACGCGTGGTTAAAAACTTCGATCGGTATGTTGGTATGCTGCAAGTCTTCAGTCATAACTGCCTTGAAAACATTGTTGTTCAACAACTGTGGCCTAACCCGGTTTCAACTAACGCAGTGGGCCGAACCTATGGATTTGGGGGCCCGGGGGTCTTTGGGCCTCTTGGGAGCCCCTTCATTTTGACATTCGACACAATGACATGATATGAAGTACTTAATATTTAATGTAAAAAAAAATGTGGAGCTCCCCTCAAGCTGGTGCCCGGGGGAGAATTTGGACTTCTCTTCCCACGTACCCTAGGTACGCCTCTGACTGGACGGTGCGGTGATCGATCATACCACATGGAAATCTATGGCCGTAGTTAAGTCACCGTGTCACCGCAAGTTTCAGTGGCGTTCCCTGAGCCCTCCTTAAGATTTTCACTAACTCGTCGGATTGTGTATTTGTGTGTGTGTGTGCGTGCGTGCATGCATGCGTGCGTGCGTGTGTGTTATTGTTAGTGTTGGTTTGGAAAGGGGGGGTGTTGTTGTGGCTACATTAATAGTCGTGGGTCCATATCACTCGGCCAAGGACACTGGATGGATGGAAACAAAGACTTCAAGAAGGAATTCGTGTGGTATCCCCCTTGCAGCGATAAACAGGGAACATAAACAACAGGTTGGAAGAATGCACAGCTATTGGATGACACCACCTGAAAGACGTCATTTTCAAACATGGATAATCTGGAATACCGTCTCTTGAAAACGTAGTAGTGCTCCGACGGCTGCTGTCAATGCATTTTTCTGATGTTGAGTGTCTTCTGACAACTACATGATCCAATACAGTGGCTGACTAGGGTATGATACGGAGAGATTCGTGGCCTGAGATTCCCCCCACTATTTCCTTCATTTAAATCTCGTTGTATCTACATCTTGATATGCACAAGTGTATTTCTGAGGAAATGGCACTGAGAATCGGGGAATTGGGTTAAAACAAGAGTTTTCATAAGTGATGATGATTCATCTTGAGTTTTTGCTTTTTTAAAGATTTTTTTTTTCTTTTGTCTTTTTAAGCTGAGCTGGGAAATCAGTTAATAATGCATAATTTTCATAACCCCCTTTGGTCTAAAAGTAAAAGCGACCACGTGTACTTGTGTCTCTGTGTGTGTGTGTGTGTGTGTGTACGTGAGTGTTTCTAACTATATTCATACTGGGTGTATGTGAAGTTTTTCCGTGTGCTGGTGTGTGTGTGTGTGTTTGTGTCACTCTCTGTGTTTTTGTGTCTGTGTGTATTTTTCCTTCTTGTGAGTTTCTACGCGTCTTACCGTGTGTAAGTAAGTGCACGTGTTGTTGCTTCTGTGGGTGATTTTATTTTATGCGGATGTGCATCTTAGTGTGTTCGTGTGTTTCTGTGTGTGTGTGTATCTGATGGTACGAGTGTTTGTGTGTGTGTTTATTTGTGTTTATGTTCTTCTGTGCGTGGATTTAAGTGTTCAGCAAAAAAAAAATGTATCGATTCAATACGAAAATAAAAGTTAGATTAAAATCTATAAATAATCTTTGATACCAACTATCAAAAAGCTAGTGTATTTTATTTATAAATTGATATAATTGTATCATTTTAACTGTTCTATAGTAGCTTAATATCAATGGTAGTAGCTTTATATTTATGATGTTAGCTTTATATAAATAGTAGTAGCTTTTTATCTATGGTAGCATCTTTATACCTTTTGGTGTTAGCTTTTGCGCCATCGATGGTAGTAGCTTTATATCTATGAGTTGTTAGCTTTATATATATATATAAGAGCTTGCTGTTCGATTAAAAAAAATTGATCGCCCAATTAACGCATGATTAAAATTTTTATCGCAAATTAACGCACATTTTAATCGACACAATATAATACATTTGTTTGTACTCAAACTAGTCGTACATATCCCCCTCCACTTCCCATCGAATGCATCCCATATGTGCCTTTCCTTCATAAAATAATGATATAGCAAGAAAGTATTTGCTCCCTTGTTGTTTTATACCTCCTCCCTTGCCCATCCCAGTTTCATTTTAGACACAGCTGCAGAAAGATGACGTCACTTACCAACCACAAGTTACATTGTTTCAAAGCTATGACACTTGTCAATCAAGCTATAACACGTGCAGATGTTCACTAATTGCATCATTCAGGGTCATAAGTTTGAATTAAGAAATGGCAATCCTATTGTTTCAAGGTCATATCGCTGCAATGATTTTATGCAAACATGACAAACGGGGGTCTTTTTTTTCTTGTTTTTTTTTTAAATCTCGTCTGATCTGGTTATAGAATTGGGTTATTTACTGATTTTTTAATTTTTTCTGCAACTCTGAAATAAACAGCTGTTGGGTAAAATTTAATGCATTTAGGTGTTTGTGTTAGAAAATGTAATCGCATTTTTTAACGCATTAATTACGCTTTAATTGCAGTAAATCAACAGCCATATATAAAATTTAACTCAGTATCACAATAATTATGAAAAATACAACCACTGTCTCGGGTACAGATGTATTATTAGTTCAGCTGTTGCAGACGAGCAAGATAATATACTATCAAAATACGATACAAAATTATGCGCAAAAAAAGTATACACAATTTCTAGATTCTCGTTATTTTGATTAATCATAGATGGGTTCATCATACCTTCAGCAATACACTATAGTACCTCCACCAATACACTACAGTATATAATGTTAACTAGTGAATGAAAGTTTTCTCTTTTTACACTGACAGGGAAGGGAGCAGGAGGTTTACTTGTCGAAGGGCTAAATAACCAAAACATCTTCATTATATATTACAAGTGGGGCTTCAGTCGACATACCTGAGGGTGAAGGTATGTGCGAATTGCGGCAGGGTGGGTGTGGTAGATCTACTCAATAAGTGAACGGACCTTAAACTTCAAATGGTTGAGTGAAATTCTGTTATTTATCGATTTGATGAACTTTCCGCATTTGGTCAAATTAACGCATTTAAGTGTTGCGTTTAAAATTTTAATCGCAATTTTTTTTTGACGCGTTAATCGCAAATTAACGCAGTTTAATCAGCAGCCCTAATATATATATATATATATATATATATATATAGTATTAGCTTTATATCTATGGTGTTAGCTTTATATATATATATATATATATATATATATATATATATATATATATAGTATTAGCTTTTTATCTAAGGTGGTATCTTATGACCTTTTTTTTATTTTTCAGACAGAGTTAGCGCGACTTCGTCTTCGTCCCTCAAACTGACACAATCAGGTATTTCAATAGCAGGAAACAAAATATCTCCTTTTTGTTTTTTTTTTTTTTTCAAACAAGCTCGTTCGAAAATCCGTTAAGGGAGCGCGCTGGACATAGTCAGTGGACTGAACGACCTTTCTGCTGGATTATTTCCTCTTTGTGTGTTGTGTTTGCCACTTTCACAATTCATTTTTAAATCTGTGTTGTGTTCTGATGCCGTCTTGGGAGCAAAAATGAGCCAAAAATCTTATGAAAATATGTTTTGGGTAAGTTTTTTTTTTTACAGTAGATTTTACATAATATTTATACATGCATATATATATATATATATATATATATATATATATATATATATATATATATATATATATATACATAAAATTATAACTTAATTTAAAAAAAAATGTAACGTTAGTTTGATTGAGGCAGTGATCAATAGGGTTGCTATACAAATAGTTTATATTCTGTGATTTACACTGGGTGCAGAGTCGGCTTTAGCAGAAAGGGTGTGTGGGGGGGGGGCTTTGGGAAGTGTCAAATGTGGATGGACGAGAGTCGTAATTACCCCATCGCTTCTATTGCCTTAGTCTTCCCCCTCGGGCGCGGGGTCTGGGATCCTGCCCTAGTTGTCACCCTGAAATGTCGCCACTGCCGTTTGTCAGATAATGTATGGATGCCAGTTAAACTGCGAGAGATAGAACCGGGTGGTTCCGGGACATTGCTGGAAACAACCCTGCTCATTAGCCGACCAATCTATGTTCGTGAATTGGGCGGCAGTATTCCAGGGTATTACCCTTGGAATTGGTGATAGGTGATTTTACCAAGGTGAATATATAGAGGGTGACACAGAAATACGGGGGTGGGGGGGGGCTTTTGGAAATGCGTTGTGGCAGAGATGGACAGGGCAGCACCGTGGAACAGGGACTTTTGAAATTTAGTCATGGATATGGACAGTTGGCAGAGTGAACATGGACTTTGAGTGTCGTAATTTAGGGATATGGACAGTTGGCAGCACGTGGAACAGGGGACTTTGAGCTGTAATCGATGTCGTAATTTAGTAATGGATCAATAGAACGGTCAACAAAGTGCATAAGAAATGTTTTTAGTAAAACAATGTTTGGTTTGAAGGGTGCGCAGAAGTAGTTCCGATGCTGCTGATTTCTTCTCTCCCCCCCCCCCCCCACACACTTATGGCATCATAGTCGGGTTTCCTCGAAGCACGCGGTTAAAAACTTGGATCGGTATGTTGAGATGCTGCAAGTCTTCAGTCATAACTGCATTGAAAACATTGTTGTTCAACAACTTCGCCTAACCTGGTTTCAACTAACGCAGGGCCGAACCTATGGATTTGGGGGCCCTGGGGGGGTTGGTTGGCCTCTTTGGGAGCCCCTTCATTTTGACATTTGACACAATGACATGAGATGAAGTACTTAATATTTAACGTAAAAAAAATTGTTCCCCCCCCCTCAAGCTGGTGCCCGGGGGGGGGTAACTTTCGAATTTGGACCCCCCTCCCCCACGCACCCTAGGTACGCCTCTGACTGGACGGTGCGGTGATCGATCACACCCCCATGGAAATCTATGGCCGTAGTTCGGTAACCGTGTCACCGCAAGTTTCAGTGGCGTTCCCTGGGCCCTTCAGATTCACTGGCTCTGTCGGATTGTGATTGTTTTAAAACCGTGTGTGTGCGCGTGCGGGCGGGCGGCCGGGCGGGCGGGCGGGTGGGTGGTTTTGTTGGTTGGTTGGTTTGGAAAAGGGGGGTGTTGTTGTTGTTGTTGCTACATTAATAGTCGGGTCCACATCACTCGGCCAAGGACACTGGATGAATGGAAACAAAGACTTCAAGAAGGAAATTCGTGTGGTATCCCTCCCCCGCTTCCCCTTGCAGCGATAAACAGGGAACATAAACAACAGGTTGGAAGAGTTAACACTACAGGATGACACCACCTGAAAGACGTCATTTTCAAACATGGATAATCTGGATTACCGTCTCTTGAAAAAGTCGTAGTGCTCCGAAGGCTGTCAATGCATTTTTTTATGCTGAGTCTCTTCTGTTTTAATTGGATTGATCAAAAAATACTGTTGTTTTTTTTTTTCTGTTACCCTGAAATTCTTTGTTGAACATTTGGTGGTGGGGGGGGGGGAGGGGCTTGTCTTTCTTCCTTCATGTTACACGCGCACACTTATTATTGCCTTTATCAAGGGCATTTATTTTTTTACCCGAATTTCTTTCCACTTAAAACACACGCATACTTTCCACATATGCAGGCACCACTTACACAACTTAATGCTTTCAAGATTATAAATAACTGTTTGTATTTTTTCCTTTTAAATCTACATTATATTTTTTCTTCTCTCTCTTTTAACACAAACTTGTATGACCGTTCAATGTTGCTGTAAAAGAGAATTCACAGCTAACGATACAAAAAAAACCCTTACGCATAGACGAAGTACAGGTTTATAATAATATACAATAAATGTTATAAAATTTAGCTTAAAGAGCGTCGCAGACTGATAGTAAACATTTTATGGATCACGTACCGTAAAGCGCGACTTTTATTGGTTATTGTCTTTATCTCCCTTGGATCGAGCATAATAACATTCAAGAAGGACTCGACACAGTAGGCTTGCTGTTGCCCCAATATGTGTGTTCAAGCTAGTTAAATAACATACAAAGAGCTTTATGGTCACTTGCACTGGCAATGTTATAGGGGGCGCGGGGGCCGGTGTGGGTTAGTGAAGTCCGGGACATTAGGGGCTGACTCAAGGGGGAATTGTTGTTTTTGCGAGCTCCCCCCCCCCCATACCCCTTAAAAATTTTTGCGGCAGGTCCCCCCTTGTGGGAAATTGGTGTATATTCTGTTTGACGGTTTCTAATTGAACGTTGATTATCACGACGAACTAGGATGTTGAATACAGACGGACGATGAATCAACTCAACTCTCAAAGTTCCACACCGTATATCATTTCTGTCAGTCGGTATATTGGTAGCGCTTCATTGCCCCATAGACGGACGATGAATCAACTCAACTCTCAAAGTTCCACACCGTATATCATTTCTGTCAGTCGGTATATTGGTAGCGCTTCATTGCCCCACATGTCATAAAACTAAACATGACGTTTACACCCAACAACTACATTTACAACCTCGTGTGAACTAAAACATGTCATCAGGCGATCGGCTCTGGCGCTGCGAGGTGCCTAACAAATCGACACATTAATTGTTTCACTCCACAACACAACCCCAAATACGTAAGCTACGCAAATTACTTCTTTATTTGATAAGGAGACAGAGGCGTATCTAGGGTGGGGGGAGAGGGGGTCCAAATTCGAAAGTCCCCCCAGATCCCAGCTGGAGGGGGCCCCCTAAAAATTTCTACATTAAATATTAAGTACATTATTTCATGTCATGATGTCGAATGTCAAAATGCAGGGAGCCCCAAAGAGGCCAATCCCCCGGGTCCCCGAATCCCTCGGTTCGGCTCTGTAAGGAGATTCAATTGAAACTTTTTACTTATCAAATAGCTTTATTGGTGTTGGTGGTGGGGGGGGGGTCGACTTTGGTGCTGTGGGCAGTTTCCGGTCATCTTTTTCTCCCCATAAATTACAGCTCAGTGATTCATGTAGCCCAGTGATTCATGTAGCCCAGTGATTCATGTAGCCCAGTGATTCATGTAGCTCAGTGATTCATGTAGCTCAGTGATTCATGTAGCTCAGTGATTCATGTAGCTCAGTGATTCATGTAGCCCAGTGATTCATGTAGCCCAGTGATTCATGTAGCCCAGTGATTCATGTAGCTCAGTGATTCATGTAGCTCAGTGATTCATGCACCAATTCTTTAATCCATCGTCAGAAAAAAATCACATATCACGAGCGACTTGCAATGGCTGATTTCACCAGCACTCATTCCACTTCTTACCACTTAACTGGGATGAACTCTAAAACAACAACTAATATTTTTGACTGTCACTACTGATAGACTGGACTAGACACAACTTGGCAGGACCGTCTCCTCATAAACAATGCCATCTTACTCTGCCAAGCAACTGAACACCAACTGCCAGTCAGCACACATGGACAATTAATAGCAACTGTGTATGGAGACAACATGACGAAATTAAACATTTAATCCTGCCAGAACCATTACTGGCCTACCCGATGAAGTGGGTTTTAAATTTTAGGGGGGCCCACAGTTGTGTAGCTTTTCAATGGTTTATTCCTCAGGGTGGTGATTTGAGCAGTACAAAAGGTTATGAAGCTTTGGTGAAAAGAAATTCTGAGAGCAAGAAAATGTTGAATGACTTGGAAGAGTATCTCAAAAAAAGGTAATTTTGTATTTACTTTGACCCCCCACATTGACCCTGGTATTATTGAAATTATAGTCAGGATCCCAATGAAAATATTAACAGATATTAAAGCAGTTCATTGTTCATCCCAACACAACTTGAAATAGTTATTGTTATGAAAGTGGCTTTTTTTTTTTTTTAAAGATGTTGATATCTGGTTTTAAAAAAAAAAGGAATATAGGTCAAAGTTCACTGTTGATGTTAGTTGAATTAAAAAAAAAAAATTTTAAACTCAAATGAACTTAGTTTTTTTTTTCTGGACAGGTCCAAATTGGAATCAGATTACAGCAAAAGTCTTTCAAGCCTGGGAAGGTCTTTTAAACAAAGAGAAGACTTTGGGTATGTCCTGTCTAAGTCATATACCAATAGTCATATATATGTAGCCCTCATATACCAATAGTCATATATATGTAGCCCTCATATACCAATAGTCATATATATGTAGCCCTCATATACCAATAGTCATATATATGTAGCCCTCATATACCAATAGTCATATATATGTAGCCCTCATATACCAATAGTCATATATATGTAGCCCTCATATACCAATAGTCATATATATGTAGCCCTCTGTATCTAAGTCATATACCAGTAGTCAAAGGTCAATATATATTGCCCTTTTTTTTATCTAAGTCAAATGGTTACAATTTAGTTCAGATCTAGGCAGCTTCATCCTTTTGACAGAGCCTGCATTGTAATTGATTTAAATTTTCAGTCTCTGAATAAATGTTAAAATGAGTAATCATGTATGATATATCTGAGAATCATTCGAAACATATGTTATTAAAAATAAAGTTACAAAAAATATCTTATCTTATTTTTCAGTGTCCTAGAGGTGACTCTAAATCTTCTTGAAAACAGAGTTGGACTCCATGGCCAACTTTCATATGAAAGGCTAGTCAACAGCTTCCCAGCAACATGCAGAAACTGTCGCAAGAAATTCAAAGAAGACCAGACAAACAGGAGAAAAGAAGTGATTATTTTTTAATTAGTTGTTTAGTTGATACAGCATGATTTATATGTTTTGAAATCTTTTATCCTATCTAAAACAAATGTAGTTGTGAATATGTTTGAGATTTCAATTTACATTGTATAACTTTCAGTATGAAGAGTCCTTGAATAAAATGCAGATTTCTAAACTAACGCAGCTGAACAAAACTGTACAGGTAAAGAATGTGGATAATACTGTTTAAAATTTTTTTGTGGTGTGTTACCATTGAATGGACATTTCATTGTCATATCTAAGCAATCATTTTATTTTGCATATATATATATATATATATATATATATATATATATATATAAATATTTATAATATAAAACAATGAATTCTTCTCCATCTTCCTCACAATGATTGTGTTCAAAGTCAAAAGTAATAAGTAATGGTTCCTGGATAATTTCATAGCTTTTTAGAATTTGAGGGGGGTTACTGTTTGATAGTACACATAACTTTACTAAGTTAAATAATATATCCACAAATTTTTGGCACCATTAACCAATAGGTCACTATTTACAGGATAAACACATTTTTCAATCATACAATCACACTAACTTGAGCCAAAAAAAAATGCACAAAAAAAAACCTTCAACATATTTACAGTTGTAATTACATTTTTTTGTTTAGAGAAAAAAACAGCATTAATATATCATGTGTCATTATTTAATATTATTTGTGTTTTCACTTTATTACTGTCTGATTTTTATAATGCATATGAAAATTGGCATCATAGTTCATAAAGTTTCTTTTCTAATTTTTGATATGTTATTATAATTTAAAAAAAATATTTTCAGTCTAGTAAATTTGATTTTTTCAGTCAGGAGAAAACATACGTCAAAAAAGTGTTCAGATAGAGATACCGCACACGCTACATTTAAGGAAACCAGCAACAGCCAACAAGCTCAAGTGAAAGACATTGAAAGGGTAAAGAGCATTCAGCTGTAGATTTTCCAAGTTGGATATGCTGAACAATTATACATATTTAACATATTTAGAGGGTATGCTCAAGATGAAACAGTAGTGCACAATTACAAAACTAAAAGAGCCAGAAAAATCTTGTGTGGCATTTTAAATGTGAATTATCAAAAACCCTTACATTGAAATAGGCTTACAGATATCTCAGTAATTTAACCCTTAATTCTACACATGGTAAAAATCTATTCATCTGTCAATATTTAAAGGCTTACATCAAATGTTTTATATCTAGAAGGAGTACCTAACATCAATCAATCTAACTATATTTTAATCACTTTATTTTTTTAAATCTATAAATAGATTGCTCTATCTATTTGTGTATCGCTCTGTTTATTCATCTCAGGTTTCATATCTTCTTTATACATTCATCTTCAACTATCTCTCTATGCACTAAAATTTAAATGAGTACATAAATAGCAAAACAAAATTTAAATGAAAAGACGTTAAACATGAATTCTAAATAAAAACACAAAAAGTTGGGGGGGGGGGGGGGGGGGGGGGGGGGGGGGGGGGGGGGGGGGGGGGGGGGGGGGGGGGGGGGGGGGGGGGGGGGGGGGGGGGGGGGGGGGGGGGGGGGGGGGGGGGGGGGGGGGGGGGGGGGGGGGGGGGGGGGGGGGGGGGGGGGGGGGGGGGGGGGGGGGGGGGGGGGGGGGGGGGGGGGGGGGGGGGGGGGGGGGGGGGGGAATGAAGTTTAATGAAAAGGACAAGAGATTTGACATTAACAAGCAAACAATTATCATTTTTATTTCCTCTTTTCAGGCAAAAAGTAGATTTACGAAAGCAACAGAAGAAGCTGAGAAGGCAGGTGAGCTTAAGTCTTTATTAGCATTTCTTGACAGCTTAATTTTATGGCATAAAATGCTGCAACTGTAATGATAATCTCTTCTCAGCTTCGTGTACAGAGCCATTCTATTGGTTATATACATACCCCCTCCTCCCTCTGCCTCCCTTCCCCATCTATAGCCATCATCCAGTGTAAGTTCCTATCAAATGTGTTTTTTGAAGGTGGCCCTGGCAGATTCTTCATTTAACTCTGAAAGTCTTTGCCCAGGGCCTCCAGAAACTTCAAAATGGCTTTCTGCTCCTGTCCAACAATGCTCTACGAAATATAGTAATAACAAACCATCCAAGCAGAGATAAAAGATTGAGAGATGCCATCCTACTTTTACTTGATAACACAATTGTATTTAAATTATCTGCTTGGATCTACCTAGACTAAAAAAAATATAACTTGTTATATAAAGAATACAAATGAAAGAAATAAAAACTAACCTCATTAATGAATATTATTTGAGCTCTTTTTATCTATTGCATTATAAATAAAATAGTAAATGCAACCACATCAGTCCGGAAAAGGTTTTAGTTTTATGTCTTTATGTTTATTTAGTTCGTGTTCTTAAGAAAAAGTGTACATTTATAAACAATAAATTCATTTTGTTTTTATTTTATTCAGCTATCTAATAGTTATAATTTTTTTTTAATGTTTGAACTTACATCATACCAATGTGTTTCTTTTTTTTATTGTAGATAACCAATATAAGAGTGCAGTTATGGTGCTGGAAGAATGTCATAAGCTCTGGGAACATGAGATGCTCACTGTTTGTCAGGTACATACATTACTTTTAAATACATGATGTAGTTTATTAGTTTGATGGCTACGATTATTATATAAAGAATTATTTTTAAAAAAATATAATGATCTAAAGTCAGAACATTTTTTTTTATCCATTTGTTTTAATGAGAAATTTAATATTTTTTTTTAAAATTCAGTCTATTCAAGACTTAGATGAGGAAAGGATAAAATTTATGCGGCAAGAAATTTGGGATACAGTTAATGTAGACTCCCAGCTTGCTTTGGATATTGATAGGGTATGTAAACCTTTTGAACACACTGGATGATTAAATCTTAGATTATAAATATGATTTATATAAAATTTAAGAAATTTTGATGAAATAATTTATAACAAATGATATTTTTTATTTATTCAGTTACATAATGTGAAATATTACTGCTCATTCAGTTACATAATGTGAAATATTACTGCTCATTCAATTACATAATGTGAAATATTACTGCTCATTCATTTACATAATGTGAAATATTACTTCTCATTCAATTACATAATGTGAAATATTACTGCTCATTCAATTACATAATGTGAAATATTACTTCTCATTCAATTACATAATGTGAAATATTACTGCTGCTCATTCAATTACATTTTGATACAGTCAAAAAAAATAATATTATACATGTATTTCTCTGATTCAGTCTTGCGAAGCTGTGAGAGAAGTGATGGAAAAGTGTGACGTTGCTTCTGATATACAGGCCTTCATATCTAAATATTCTACAGGGGAGACAAGACCTGGTATGTTTATTAATTATTGAAACTATTGAAAAAAAAAACCTTGTAAATTTCAAATCAGAGAAAAAAAATGTCATTCAATTGTAATTATTTTAGTTTTGAAACCTTTAAATCATATTTTTTTAGACTCAAAAAATTGATAAAACAAAAACATATTTATATATATATATTCATAAAATGGTGAATGAATGCTATGTACATTTTTAATGTGAGATTGTTTTTTCAGTATGATATCAACAATATGTTCTATAAGAATGTTTTCTTTAAATACTTTTTTCATAGAGCCTTTTACTTACAAACACTATACGAAAATTCAAAACATGCATGACAACGACAGTTCTGGCAGTGATAGTTCTAACCCTTACAGTACCATAGCAGAGGAAGATGCATTTAGCAACAAATTTTTTGGAGCATTTAAAAAGAAAATTTAAAATGTGCGGTGGTTGTGTATTTTGTTGAATTATATTCATTTCCATACTAAATAAGAGCATTTTTAAAGCATAATATTAGATGAATAGTCATTCAAATAAAATAAAAATCGAATTATGTAAAATTATCATAAAAATTTATTTTAATAAAAGAATTTGTTCAGTTAATGACACGTTTTTTAATGCGATACAAAGTAATAAGCACACTTTCTTTAAATTATAAATGGTTTTGGGTTATTATATATATTTACAACTGTCTCTCTTAATATGTTATTGATTTATGATTACCTTATGCTATTTGGGGAAAAATGTCTATTTAGTGGGGTATATGATAGTTATAGGTTAGTTTACATTAATTTTCAAGTAGTTTTTTGTTAGTAATAATCATGTGTCATTAATGAGATAAAATCGCATTATTCAGGGAAAGTAAAGTTGGCTGGGTCATTCACTGTTATGCCATGTTTTCTACAGAATGATAAATTCTACTTTGATTGCTACATTGGCTTGCATGATTAACTTTTTTTTACTACATGTATTACTTATTACAAATAGTGAATTTCTCATATAGTGGTAATTTTAGCTTATAGGAGAAATTTAATTAATTTTTATCAAGCACTTAAAACATGCACTATAATTATCCATGATATGTTTATACAAGTACTAAGCTTAACTCTAAAAATGTGAAAGTTTATTATTAGTGTTAAACACATGTTTCAATAATCAACTTTTATTACAGTTTTTGTGCACTTTTTAAAAATTATATTTTTTACTGAAGTGTTCATTTTTGTTCACAATTCTATAAAGAGATATGGCCACCAGCATAAAATTGCTAGATCAGTTTAATATTCATCAGAATATTGTTGGGAAGATAGTAATTTCTTTATGTTTATGTAATGGTGGAAAGTAATGAGTCACTGAACATTTCTATCAAAACCACTTAGCCTGTTGTTTCCCTATTTATATTTTTGTTACAAGCCTCTATAACTTACCTGTAACATTCATTTATATTTTTTACTATGTGATTCTGCATTAACCTACATTTATGAAGTGTATCAAAAATGGAGGTAAGAATGCCTTCTTTACCTTAACCCTGTGATGAGACTTAGCTGGAGCTGTGCAGTAAATTGTGTGTTAAAATGTAATGCACTGTAGCCCATCTTGTCCACATTCTTTCAAATCAAAGAACTTGAAGACGTCAGTACCAGAATTAAACAGACTTCTGGGTTGGCTATTCAAACCATCAGTGCACACAGGAATGGGAGGATGGTGTCCGGTGAAAACAATGGATACATGTAGTAATAATTTTATTTATCTATTCTTTAAAGATCGACAGACTATTTAATCTTCCCAATGATTTTATTCTGAATACTTATAGATATTCTGGTATGGAATAAATGTAAAATGTTTATTATTTTATTAAACGTCCAAATGATGAATTCTAAAATAGGTTCTTTTTCCCAAATAAGTGTTCATTTTGTATGAGATCATTTTTTTTTATCACTTTTTGAGTGACTTGTTTAAGGATCCTTTAGTTTTGTAGAAACCAGTGTTGTATACATTGCTTTTGAATTACTTTTGGTGTAGCTTTAATGGGTTTTTTTTGCTGTCCAATGGATTCTATTTTTTACCAATATTTTGTAGATAATTATATTGTAAATATGTAAATGTAAACACCACAACTATTTTATTTCGAATTAAAAAAATTTGGTATCACTGAGTGATAGTTGAGGGATTCGCTTCTATAAAATAATATATGGAAGAAATCCACTAAATATCAAAACAACAACATTGTATTTGGCTCGTATCAGCTGCCTTCAAATAAAGTATAAATAAAATTCTTTTGGAACTACTGTATGTAGTACTAGTGTCGTTAACATTGTTTGTCTTGTCCAAAACCTGGTTTTTTTTTATTTCTATATGATTATTGCTAAAAGAAATATTCATTAATTAAAAACAAAAAAAGACAATAAAACTATTGCTTTCTTCAAAGACTTACAAACCATTGGATTTTTAAATGTATTATCAAAGAAAAAATGTCATCTCAGAAATACATAAAATGTATATTAATAATGATTTGCAGCAGTAATAACAATGCATTTTAATGAGAACTGTTGCATTGAAATTAGGTAATAATTATCTGTAAACCATACCTTATAATAAATTCTTAATGATTACTTTGCATGATAGTTTGTTTTATTTCATATAAAAAATACATAATTGATTATGATTCGTACACTTGTAGCAGATATTATTTTAGAATGTAGATTAGGTTATAATTTTATACTTTTGTTGTTTATTTAAAAAAAACTCATTAGTACTAGACACACAGGCACATTAAGTACATCAAGAACCGTAACTTAGATAACATACCTTTAAATCGATACATGCTTTTTATTTACCATAACAAAAGAATTTTTATTTACCTAAGCTTGATAATATATGTAATATAAACAATGCACGATACATTTTTGTTTCTAAAATTTGCACTGCACGTATTTGTGTATTGCAGCTTTGACCTACCACAGATAACGTTCTGAAACCAGTAGTAGTATTGATGCAAGGGAAGTAACCCATTTATTAATGCCTTTCGCCATAGCTAACACGGCTAGGTCCCTTTAATCTGTGGGATCCTTAATTAGTTATAAAATTATTTTTTACTCATACAATGTATATGTTAAAAATAACAAAAATATAATCTAATTATTTGCAAAATTATTTATTAAATCATGCATTATTATGGAGCAAGAACATGCATGTAAAATTTCAAGAAAATATATCACTTAAAAGTGCCTTAAAGAAAGACACTAGCTAGTTTAATCTAAATTTAATTTAATCTAGTTAGATAAAACTATCAACAATTAAAAAAAATATTTTTAGAGAAATATGAAAAAAAAAACCGGATGGAATTTATCAATATTTTAATGACACTTTTAGAAAATTAAAGAAAAATCAATAAAATGAATCCATAATATTTTAAGACATCGACTATGACAGAAATTACAGTTTACTATATATCTAATATATTTTAAAATAGATAAGTTCCTTTTTTTGGCCAATTATTTTTGTAATATTAATTTACAGTTGTTTTCTTTCCTTAGCTATGACATTCTCCTTAAGATAAAATCAGCTAATAGAAAAATCCAAACAGAAATGTTGTCACTGTTGCCACTATGATAGCTGCAATGGCAGACACAAACTTGGCTTGAGGATTTTCACCAATATCTGTCATTTTCCTTTTGATGAGAATTTTTTCCTCAAGTGTTAGCTTCGCTTTAGGTTTGTTGTCTATACCACACAGCCAGTTATACATCACACGACAGCAGCTTCGTTTCTTCTCTGACTTTGTATCTGGGGAGAAAAAGACAATTCAAAGCTATTGTTTCATGAATCAACATAATTGAAATATTCTCATTAATGTAATATTATGCGAACCAATTGAGTACAGCAAATGTTTGTGTATGATCGGAAGGGCCCCTTTAGGGGATATTGCTAGGGGTTCAAGATTATTCTGGTGCAGACCCTGATGTCTTTCAATGTTAAGGCATTCTTATGGATAGGTGAACTATCTATCAACAAAGGGCCCGCAATTTGGGGGGTGGGTGCCCAGCCAGAAATTTCATTTATTCTGCAAAGCATTATAAAAATCACATTTTTTTATTTTTTGAAAGTATAAATTTCAGGAAATGAAGGAGTTTGACTTGAAATCATCTCTTTGAGTGAGGGGACAAAAACCTGTACTTAATTTTGATATACATACATACATATATATATATATATATATATATATATATATATATATATACAGGGGCCCCATCAAGTACCTTAACAGGGTTTCCCTATCAATATCCAAAGTAGGTTGTGGGTCTATAATGATTGTGTGCCATATTCATCTAGTTTGCTTATTCCTGACAAAGGTTGTGATTAAGTTGTGAATAAGAGAAAACTTGTAATTTCTATCCATCTTTCTATTCATCCATCAGCCCACGTATCCACCTCCTCTATCAGTCTGTCTGCCTCTCTAATTTATGTATATGATCAAATTAAAAATAATAAAATAACATAATATGTCCGGCAACCTTGATTGTTATTAGCTTCATGAGTTTCATCTTTAGCTCCTAAATCATCATCAGAGTCAGTTTCCTCGGGGGCCATTGGGTCATTCCGTGTCCACCACGTAACACGTCGGAGCTGGGTAAATTGGTTCAAGAGTAAACAAATAATAATATTGTGATATCAGAAGAAGACATTTACTTTTAAGAAATGAAAAGCATCAAGGGAAGTAACTCACTTTTTCTGGGGTCGTTTTTCAGTGAAAAGGGAAATAACTACAGTGGAAATGATGGACACTCCGGAGCGGATTATAACAAAACTAGTTGCAAGTACCCGGCTTTGCCCGGGTTTTAAATAAGGTTTTCTGTTTACCTTTTGTTTACTCCCTCCACCCTCTCTCCCTCTCCCTCTCTCTCCTTACCCCTCTCTCCCTCTCCTTCCCTCTCTAACTCTCCCATCTCCCTCCCTTCTTCTATCACCCCCGTCCCCCCCTCTCTCCACCTTCCTCCTCCCCCCTCTCCCCCTCCCTGCCCCCTCTCTCTCTATCTCTCACTCCCTCCCATTTCTCCCATCCTCTCTCCCTCCCTGCCCCCTTACTCTTTCTCTCTCTTCCTCTCTCCCACCCTCTCTTTCCCTCCCTCCCCACCCCCTCTCTCCCTCCCATCTTTTCTCTCTCCCTCTCCCCCTGCTCCCTCTCTCCCCCCTGTCCACCCCCTCCCTCCCTCTCTCCCCTCCCTCCCTCCTTTCCTCTCTCTCCCCCCTGTCCCCTCTCTCTCTTTTTCTCTCTATCCCTCCCTCCCTCTCTCTCTCTCTCTATATATATATATATATATATATAAATATATATATATATATATATATATATATATATATATATATATACTTATTATTATGGCTTCACACTTCTTCTAAAATCCTTCTTCATTCCTTTCTTTACCTTCCTCAAACTGTACATATCAGGGAGCATGAAAAAACAACAACAATTCTTCGCAGCACAAAGGAACTATACAGCACCAGCGCGCAAGTTCTATTCAATCCTCGGGAAATGACGTCACAGAGGAATTTTATTTATGGCGCCTTCGAGATTACTTTAATATAGTAAAATACTAAAATAAAAAAAAAATTAATTACAATTTAACTACCCATCAAGATGAAACGAAACCTATCCTATAACCTTCCCCATGTAATTATGTGTATGTGTAACAAATTTCACGTTATTTGATTGTCTGGATCTTGAGTTATAAGGGAACAGACAGACAGACAGCAAATGCCTCTTATAAGTATAGAGATGCAGAAAATGAATTTCTTTCAAAACACTCGGTCTCTTGTCTACTTCAAAACTGCCACAGTTAGGGGAGGTGTACACAAACTCTAGAACCATCCTTGTCAGTCCAACTACTGTACTGATGACAAGCCCCCAGAAAGCTCCCTGAAGTTGAAAGGTCAAATATTGTTTACTTATTATAAGGGTCATGCTAATAAAGACACCAAAAGATGCCAACTTCACTTCTAGTTATGTAGCAAATAAAAAAAAAATGAAAAAAAGCAAAATAATATATTCACAGCTTCAGTTGTTCCTTTCCAGAACAGAGCCAGTAAGAAAACCCAGCACCACGGAGGTGATATACACGATGAGATTGTCCACAGTTGTCCCCCTTGAGAACTCTCCATTATGGGGATCCACACAACACTGGCATAAATAAATGATTACATTCTACTAAGTACTGTTGTCAATACATTTTTTTATAAATTGCGGGGCCCAATTTAACGGATGCTTGCGAGGTCCCTCTTCTTATTTTTTTTACAATAACAACTTTTACTATTAATTAGTTAAATGTAAATTGCGGGGCCCCTGCCAGGTGCGGGGCCCGATTAGCAGCAATCGGCCTAAGGCCGGCCTTGGCTTAAAGAATTGATGACCCTAGGCCAGTCCCACCGACAGAAATTTAAGCCCCTGGGCAGGACTTCAGGGGCCCCCGTGCTGATAATAATATTTTCAAAAGTTGATTGGCCAGCTCAGTCCGGGCCCCTAAAACTCGCCGGGGACCCTGGGTATTCGCCCCCTGCCCCTCCCCCCTCTCGGCGGCACTGCCCAAGGCCAACACCTGAAAGTCCTACTACAACAAACCTACATCAACAGTGTACGCCTTGGTCACAAAATAATTTGAAGTTGAAAATATCACTGCTGCAAGCCACATCCAAATGAAAGGGTCCAATGAACTGCCATGTGACAAATGAGGGAAATTTCAAAACCACTTTCCTTTTTCTCAAGCTGGACATAAAGACACACCCAGTGGTCCTCACCTGATCATTGCACCAGTTCCACAAGCCTAGAGTGGTCAAACCAAAGACTGCACCTGGCCAAGGAATATCCCCGGTCACCGCATCTCTCCAAATGTGCATGTAATCTTTTGAAATGTATGTCAAAATAGTAATCTATCTATCTATCTATCTATCTATCTATCTATCTATCTATCTATCTATCTATCTATCTATCTATCTATCTATCTATCTATCTATCTATCTATCTATCTATCTATCTATCTATCTATCTATCTATCTATCTATCTATCTATCTATCTATCTATCTATCTATCTATCTATCTATCTATCTATCTATCTATCTATCTATCTATCTATATATCTGTCTATCTGTCTGTCTATCTGTCTGTCTGTCTGTCTGTCTATTTGTCTGTCTGTCTGTCTGTCATGCCCGACGGGGGGGGGGTTCTATTATCTATTCGTCGTTAGTATTATTATGTTAGGTGCGCCTGTGTGCCTGATGCTTGTTTGCTAAAATCTATCGCCCGACCTGTTCATTTATTGATCACAGAATATGCTCTGGTGAACGCTGAACAACCTTTTTAGTTTTAATTGTAATTCAAGAACCACGCCCACCAGGTTGTTGGCGAAGTTTATAAAAAGATTAAAAAAATGACTGACTACGGTTTTAACATAGATATATAAGACTAGATCGCTTATGGGCTATGCATAGATATATATTGTGCGGACCATAAAGGTATCCACAAACCAAATCGAATTTTGCGTATCTAGGTAGCTCGCGAAATTTGCCCCTCTTTCGCGGCAATGTATTTAAATGGAGATGCTCAAACTGCGGAGAATTTCCGCAGCGGTGCAAAGAAATTTCGCGGCATTGCTTCTAGCAGAGTTTTTTCGCGTTTCGCGAGTGTAAACAATCCAAGACTTACATTTATATATAGAAACATAAACTATATCAGATTATACCCAAAAGTAAATGTTTTTTTTTCAGTTTTTACTTATAAAATACAATAACTGTAGAAAGTGTTTCATAAGAAGAAAATGTCTGCCGACGTCCACAAACAAAAAAAAAGAAAATTTAAAAAATCATTATTTCCGGTCGGCTGACGCCCACTTTCGCTTTGCCTATGTGTAGCGAGGGATTTTCGCACTTAGAAAAATCTCACGCGAGAAATAGCGCGCGGAAAGTTTCGCTTTGATTTGTGGATACCTTAACTTTAAAAAGAGAAGAGTACAATTCTGTATAACTTATATATTTTTACAAATTCTTTGCAACTATGATGACGTAGTACGCATAGAAACCTTAGTCACTGAAATAAATAGCAGAAGACATTTTGCATTGTTTTCCTTGACAAATTTTCAAAAAAATTTTTTTTTCAATTAACTCTGAATAAAATGCCTTCGTGTTGTGTACCCGGTTGTTTGATTATATTATTACTAGCCGTCAAATATAATTTTTTCGGACACATCAGTTGATTTTAAAAGCGCCAACCTCTAGCATGAATGGTGATTTTTTTTTAATTAAAAGGAAGGAAATCTTTTTCGGTAAAAAATAAAGAACTGTACATAACTGTACTCTTCTCTTTTTAAAGTAAGGGTCTCGAATACAACACTTTTTCGGTCTCGATTAAATAAGCATAAGCGATCTAGTCTTATATATCTATGGGTTTTAAATAGGGCTTTGTTCTGGCCAGATATTTGTTACCAATGAAGACTTTAAAAAAAAAAGAAAGAATTAGTACCGCGTCAATGCATCCATTGTACCAGAGGCGGCCTTTGCAGTATGCCAGGCCCCTGGGCGAACGTCTTGTGCGGTGCGGAGAGCCGTAGGTGTGTGGGCTATACTTTTTAACTACGACGCTCCTATCGCTGTGCGCCCCCCCCCGTCAGGTGCGAGTCCTGTGGGGGTTGGCCTAGCCGGCACACCTCAAAAGACTGCCACTATAGAGTCAATAAAATATTGTATGATATATCAGACTTGGCATTAAAAAAAAAGTGGGATTGGTAGACCTTCAAGAAGAGTGCGTGATTACAGGAGACCCCCCTTACCATCGGTGTAAGCGCTACCAGGAGTCTAGCCACAGACGCACACACTAGCAGACCTGCTTTTCGTCACGCACACTCCGGTACACACACTGGCGTATATCTGAAGACAGTACAGTCTCTCATAACCGCACAAACACAAAACTTGTTTTCTTGTAAATCCTTACATTCTAGTCAGGTAAACATTTATTCTTTTCATTGTTACTTGACTTGATTGTAACTTGAGTTCATTGTTACTTGACTTGATTGTAACTTGACTTGCATGAAACTTGGTTTATCGTTACTTGTCCTGTTGGTAACTTAGCTTGATTGTAACTCCAGTTGAGTGTAACTTGGCTTAATTGTAACGTGGCTTGACAGTTACTTGGCTTGGCTCTAACCACTTTCATTTTTAATCTTCCATGAAAAACACCCATAAGTCTTGACTTGTGACACATTTTTCGCCATGCACACTTTCCACATCAGACCCCCCACTGTCTTTCCCACCACCCCTCCCACCTTCTGATGTTCTGCCGGTGTTCTGATGACATAGTTTTGAAATATCCTGTCATCTGTTATTGTACCGTGTTATCGGTAATACTGTAGTAAGGGGGGCGGCGGCCAGATAGATCCTTATCTTCTTCATTCTGTTTACCAGCTTTGAATAGATCACTACATAAAGTTTAGGGCGTGTCGCGGGAGCCGTGAGGGGGAATAAAGACCGACTCGATAACAACACACACACACAAAAAATGACCCTTTCCTCCTTGACCAGACAAGTTGGTCTAAAGTTCGACCCGTCTCGGATGTTTTCAACATTTCCTTGTAAAGAATAACAGCCTTTGGACTCATTTTTTTTATATGCGGTGTCTTCTTTTTCTTTTGTGAAATCTATCTATCTATCTATCTATCTATCTATCTATCTATCTATCTATCTATCTATCTATCTATCTATCTATCTATCTATCTATCTATCTATCTATCTATCTATCTATCTATCTATCTATCTATCTATCTATCTATCTATCTATCTATCTATCTATCTATCTATCTATCTATCTATCTATCTGTCTGTCTGTCTGTCTGTCTGTCTGTAATAATGTCTGTCTGTCTGTCTGTCTGTACTAATGTCTGTCGTCATGGCGTCTGTCTGTGTTCCTGTCTATTAAAACTTCTCTCCGTTTGTTTGTCTTTCTTCAGTCTGTCCGTCTGTCTTTCTAAATGCATGCCTGTTGTAAGTGTGCCAGTTAATCATGCTTGTTTGAATACCTGTCTTCATGTCGGCATAGGCCTACTACCTGTTAGACTACCTTTCTGACGGACTTATTTTTTCTGTCCCAATCTCCACCATTTTCTTTCTGCACACAACAGTACGCGCGATACCAATACTGGATATAGCACACAACAATACGCGCGATACCAATACTGGATATAGCACACAACATTTTCATTGTTCTGATCATACCATTCTTTTTAAACATGATATTCTTACTATGCGTTTATATTTCATTATTTCTCGTAAACTCTTTTGTAAACAAACAAGATGTTGATATTTTACGTGAACTGTGTGCTTACCGTTTTTTTTTTAATTACCAATGTATGTGTCAGTTCAATATTACATTATGTTTCACACCATTGGTGGTCGTATGATGATTGTTCGATCGACAGGGAAACACATTTTTCAGCAGCACCATTAATGGTATCGGTACTCTGATGATTCATATACTGGCCTGATGATTGGGGAAAATAGCACATATACCTTGCTCCCTGGGCCCACCTAAATGGGCCAAAGAAGCTCAGCGCTTCCACAAACCTTTTAACATATTACACAACTGTATTTCATAAGCAAACACGTTTACTTAGGTTATTTTTAAATAGACCAGGTTAACTCCTGAAATGGCAAAATAGAAAAAAAATAATTATGAGCTTGGCAATTCAGAGTTTCGCCTTGTAAAAATGCAACTCTTTGTTTCTCTGAATTTTTGCTTTATTATTACATTTATATCTAATCATTATTAATATGTCTTCATACAACAATGCACTCTATCATCAAAAGATACAAATAAAATAATTGCCTCACACATACACTCGCATGTTTAGAGTCTCAGTGCCCTGGTGTACCAACACTCATCTCAGTGCCCTGATGCACCAACACTCATCTCTGTGTCCTGGTGTACCAACACTCATCTCTGTGTCCTGGTGTACCAACACTCATCTCTGTGTCCTGGTGTACCAACACTCATCTCTGTGTCCTGGTGTACCAACACTCATCTCTGTGTCCTGGTGTACCAACACTCATCTCTGTGTCCTGGTGTACCAACACTTATCTCAGTGCCCTGATGTACCAAAACTCTACAGAATATGAAGTGTTTCAAGAGATTATAACTGATTTGATAGATTAAGGGCCGGGGAAGAAAGAGTAAGTGGCTGAAGCCCTGCCCCCGTGTTGAACGATTCGTTTTTTTTCCTGCTTATTTTTTTTTTAACGAATTAGCGTCTTGATTCTGACTGGCCATTTTCATTACGTCTGCATTTTTTTTTCCATCTGAAATTTTCATTCGCCATCTTTTAATAAGTGGTAACTTCCGGTATAAGACCGAGCTCATCCACGTCACGTAGTTCATTCGCGCACTGACGGTCGGGCTTGCAAGTGGGGTTTTAAAAAAAAGTAAATAAATAATTAAAACTATATTTAAATTTCAGTAAAGTAAAGAGTTTTGTTTCGATTTTTCCCCACACGACGGCTGTGGAGTGTACATCAAAGTCTTACGGCGGCTGTGGAGTGTACATCAAAGTCTTACGACGGCTGTGGAGTGTACATCAAAGTCTTACGGCGGCTGTGGAGTGTACATCAAAGTCATGTTACGACGGCTGTGGAGTGTACATCAAAGTCATGTTACGACGGCTGTGGAGTGTACATCAAAGTCTTACGGCGGCTGTGGAGTGTACATCAAAGTCTTACGGCGGCTGTGGAGTGTACATCAAAATCTCCCTTTTTTAATTTCGGTTTTTTTCTGTATCCGTTACAACTTTACCAACTGATAATGAAGCAATGAGTTAAATATTTTTTTGTCCAGGTTTAGCGGTTGCTCATTTCGGAAGTCGGTGAAGAGCTAGGCGTTAAATCACTATAGAACTCGAAAAAGGAAACACAAAGCTATTGGAACAAACATTCTTATTGTGATGTTTAGGAATGCAAAGTTTGAATGCGAATTATTTTGTGTTTTTAATTTTTTTAAATCTCTTTTTTCTTCCTTAATCTCTCTTTAACATGACCGTTTCCATTTCAAATTATCGCTGTAGTTTACACTTTCTTTTTCTTCTCTCTCTCTCTCTCTCTGTCTCTCTCTCTCTCTCCCCCTCTCTCTCCCTCTCTCTCCCTCTCTCCCTCTCTCTCCCTCTCTCTCCCTCTCTCTCCCTCTCTCTGATGGTACGAGTGTTTGTGTGTGTGTGTTTATTTGTGCGTGTATTTAAATGTTCAGCAAAAAAAAAAATGTATCGATTCAAAACGAATATAAAAGTTTAAAAAAATCTATAAATAATCTTTGATACCAACTAACAAGCAGTGTATTTTATTTATAAATTGATATAGTTGTATCATTTTAACTGTTCTATAGTAGCTTAATATCAATGGTAGTAGCTTTATATTTATGATGGTAGCTTTATATCAATGACAGTTAGTAGCTTTATATCTACGGTGTTAGCTTTATAGCGATGGTAGTAGCTTTATACCTATGGTGTTAGCTTTATATCTATGGTGTTAGCTTCATGTCGATAGTAGTAGCTTTATATCTTTGATGTTAGCTTTATATATATATATATATATATATATATATATATATATATATATATATATGGTAGTAGCTTTATATCTATGGTGGTATCCTAAGACCTTTGTTTGTTTGTTTTTATTTTTCAGACAAGGTTCAGCGCGACTTCGTCTTCGTCCCTCAAACTGACACAATCAGGTATTTCAATAGCAGGAAACAAAATATCTCCTTTTGTTTTTTTTTTCAAACGGCTGTTCATCCGAAGGGTCGCTGGACACAGTCAGTGGACTGAACTATCCTTTCTGCTGGATTATTTCCTCTTTGTGTGTTGTGTTGCCACTTTCACAATTCATTTTTAAATCTGTGTTGTGTTGTGATGCCGTCTTGGGAGAAAATGAGCCAAAAATCTTATGAAAATATGTTTTGGGTAAGTTTTTTTTTTACAGTAGATTTTACATTATACATACACATACATACATATATATATATATATATATATATATATATATATACATATATATATATATATATATATATTTAATTTACCGTTAGTTTGATTGAGGCAGTGATCAGTAGGGCTGTTTACAAATAGTTTATATTCTGTGATATACACTGTGTGTGTGCAGAGTCGGCTTTAGCAGAAAGGGTGGGGGGGGCTTTTGGGAAGTGTCAAATGTGGGGGACGAGTGTCGTAATTACCCCATCGCTTCTATTGCCTTGGTCTTCCCCCTCGGGCGCGGGGGTCTGGGATCCTGGCCCTAGTTGTCACCCTGAAATGTCACCAATGCCGTTTGCCAGACAACATGGATGCCATCAAACTGCGAGAGATAGAACCGGGTGGGTTCCGGGACATTGCTGGAAACAACCCTCCTCGTTAGCCGACCAATCTGTGTTCGTGAATTGGGCGGCAGTATTCCAGGGTATTACCCTTGAATTGGTGATAGGTGATTTTGTAAGGTGAATATAAAGGGTGACACAAAAATACGGGGGATACGTTTGAAATGCGTTGTGGCAGAGATGGACAGTTGGCAGCACCGTGGAACAGGGACTTTGAGCTGTCACCGATGTCGTAATTTAGTCATGGATATGGACAGGGACAGGGACTTTGAGCTGTCACTGATGTCGTAATTTAGTCATGGATCAATGGAACGGTCAACAAAGTGCATAAGAAATGTTTTTACAAAAACAATGGTTGGTTTGAAGGGTGCGCAGAAGTAGTTCCGATGTTGCTGATTTCTTCTCTCTCCCCCCACCCACACACACTTATGGCGTCATAGTCGGGTTTCCTCGAAACACGCGGTTAAAAACTTCGGATCGGTATGTTGAGATGCTGCAAGTCTTCAGTCATAACTGCCTTGAAAACATTGTTGTTCAACAACTTCGCCTAACCTGGTTTCAACTAACGCAGGGCCGAACCTATGGATTTGGGGGCCCGGGGGGTCTTGGCCTCTTTGGGAGCCCCTTCATTTTGACATTCGACACAATGACATGATATGAAGTACTTAATATTTAATGTAAAAAAAATGTGGAGCCCCCTCAAGCTGGTGCCCGGGGGGGGACTTTCGAATTTGGACCCCCCTCCCCCACGCACCCTAGGTACGCCTCTGACTGGACGGTGCGGTGATCGATCATACCACATGGAAATCTATGGCCGTAGTTAAGTCACCGTGTCACCGCAAGTTTCAGTGGCGTTCCCTGAGCCCTTAAGATTTTCACTAACTCTGTCGGATTGTGTATTTGTGTGTGTGTGTGCGTGCGTGCATGCATGCGTGCGTGCGTGTGTGTTAGTGTTGGTTTGGAAAGGGGGGGGGGTGTTGTTGTAGCTACATTAATAGTCGGGTCCATATCACTCGGCCAAGGACACTGGATGGATGGAAACAAAGACTTCAAGAAGGAATTCGTGTGGTATCCCCCCTTGCAGCGATAAACAGGGAACATAAACAACAGGTTGGAAGAATGCACAGCTATTGGATGACACCACCTGAAAGACGTCATTTTCAAACATGGATAATCTGGAATACCGTCTCTTGAAAACGTAGTAGTGCTCCGACGGCTGTCAATGCATTTTTCTGATGTTGAGTGTCTTCTGTTTTAATTGGATTGATCAAAAATTATGTTGCTGTTGTCGTTATTTTTTTTCGAAAAAAAATGCTCTATTGTCCCCGTTTTGTCTGTCTGTCCGTCCGTCCGTCATCACCCTAGATCTCAACAACCATAAGTCCTAGACCCATGATGTAAAGATCATTTTGTAGGTCTTGGCCTGCCAAGAAATGACTTTTTTCCATTTCGCGATCTGACCTCTCAGGGCCGTAAAAGGGGCCTTAGTACCGTTTTTTTTACTATATAAGCTATATTAATAAAGGAGCGCTATATCTCAGCAACTATAAGTCCTAGACCCATGATGTATATATCATTTTGTAGGTCTTGACCTGCCATGTGTACATCAAAAGTTCATTTCGCGACAGTACCTCTGAGGGCCGGGCTTCAGGGCTCCTAAGGGGCTTATATATTATATATACACCTTGTACGTTCAATAACCCGTTCATTTGGTGCGAAATACTGCAGCACGTAGTTTCACCAAGATTTATTAAGAAACTCATCAAATGAAATAGTAAGCTTGTGTTCTGAGTTTAATTGAAAGTATCAGAGCTATGCAACAATTGACGGAGTTTTCGGACAATTAAATGACTATAATTTAGAATGTTTTCAATTATGAGTCCTATTTCAGTAACCACAAACCACTTGTAGTTAGATTTAAGAGACAATAATTTTGTTTTCAAATATAAAAAAACGTCTTTATAATTTTTTTTTTTTTTTACAAATATATGCATTACACAATTGAATTTATAAACATTTCCAAATTTTACAAATATTTACTGAAAGCTAACAAACGTACTGATACATAATACGAAAATGCGCTAACACGTCCTGTGTCCAGAATGGAACAGGCTTAATTGCTTGTTTTCTGTTACCCTGAAATTCTTCGTTGAACATTTGGTTGGGGGGGGGGGCGTGTCTTTCTTCCTTCATGTTATACGCGCACACTTATTATTGCCTTTATCAAGGGAATTTCTTTTCCTCTTAAAACACACGCATACTTTACACATATGCAGGCACCACTTACAAAACTTAATGCTTTCAAGATTATAAATAACTGTTTGTATTTTTTTCCTTTAAAATCTCCATTATATTTATTCACCTCTCTCTTTTAACACAAACTTGTATGACCGTTCAATGGTGCTGTAAAAGAGAATTCACAGCTAACGATACAAAAAAAAAATCCCTTACGCATAGACGAAGTACAGGTTTATAATAATATACAATAAATGTGATAAATTTAGCTCAAAGAGCATCGAAGACTGATAGTAAACATTTTATGGATCACGTACCGTAAAGCGAGACTTTCATTGGTCATTGTCTTTATCTCCCTTGGATCGAGCATAATAACATTCAAGAAGGACTCGACACAGTAGACTTGCTGTTGCCCCAATATGTGTGTTCAAGTTAGTTAAATAATATACCAAGAGCTTTATGGTTACTTGCATTGGCGATGTTACAGGGGGCGCGGGGGACGGTGTGGGTTAGTGAAATCCGGGACATTAGGGGCTGACTCAAGGGGGAATTATTGTTTTTGCGAGCCGCCCCCCCTCCCTTAACAATTTTCGCGGCAGGGGCCCCTTGTGGAAAATTCGCGTATATTCTGTTTGACGATTTCTAATTGAACGTTGATTATCACGACGAACTAGGATGTTGAATACAGACGGACGATGAATCAACTCTCAAAGTTCCACACCGTATATCATTTGTAGCGCTTCATTGCCCCAAAAGCTACATGTCATAAAACTTAACATGACGTTTACACACAATAACTACATTTATCATCTCGTGTGAACTAAAACACGTCATCAGGCGATCGGCTCTGGGGTGCGAGGTGCCTAACAAATCGCGACATTAATTTTTTTTTCAATCCACAGCCCCAAATACGTAAGCTACGCAAATGACTACTTTATTTGATAAGGAGACAGAGGCGTACCTAGGGTGGGGGGAGAGGGGGGTTCAAATTCGAAAGTCCCCCCCGGCCCCAGCTGGAGGCCCCCCCCAAAAAAAAATATTTCTACATTAAATATAAAGTACATTATCTAATGTCATGATGTCGAATGTAAAAAATGCAGGGGGCCCCAAAGAGGCCAATCCACCGGGCACCCAAATCCCTCGGTTCGGCTCTGTAAGGAGATTCAATTGAAACTTTTTACTTACCAAATAGCTTCATTGGTGTTGGTGGGGGGGGGGTCGACTTTGGTTCTGTGGGCAGTTTCCGGTCATCTTTTTCTCCCTATAAATTACAGCTCAGTGATTCATGTAGCAATTCTTTTATCACGAGCGACTTGCAATGGCTGATTTCACCAGCACTTATTCCACTTCTTACCACTTAACTGGGATGAACTCTAAAAACAACAACTAATGTTTGACTGTCAATACTGATAGACTGAACAAGACAACTGGGCTGGACCGTCTCCTCATAAACAACTACCATCTTACTCTGCCAAGCAACTAAACGCCAACTGCCAGTCTACACACATTTAATAGCAACTGTGCATGGAGACAACATGACGAAATTAAACATTTTAATCGTGCCAGAACCATTGTGGGTATTAAATTGTAGGGGGGCCACAATTGTGTAGCTTTTTAATGGTTTATTCCTCAGGGTGGTGACCTGAGCAGTACAAAAGGTTATGAAGCTTTAGTGAAAAGAAATTCTGAGAGCAAGAAACTGTTGAATGACTTGGAAGAGTATCTCAAAAAAAGGTAATTTTGTATTTACTCTGACAGTGCCGGCTTTATGTATAGGCGATATAGGCAGCTGCCTAGAGCGGCATTATTTCAAGGAGCGGCAAATTCCAGCATAATAAAATAAAATGAAAAATATAAAAATTAAAGATAAAATGAATAAATTTGAGAAAGTGTAGAATTAAATTAGAGCACAAAATTGATTAGAGTGGCGACAACAAATAAGTCACGAGGATTAACGCTCTATCTTAATTTATTATATCAATATTATGACATCACTATTTTCAAAATTATTTTCTTCTTTTGCATTTAACAAAATTAGATTCAGATATAATGGAATATCCTGCTAAATGGCCAGATATAAGTGATAATATTCGTTGTTTTCTTATTCAGCATGATCCAAAGCAGATCAAATTTGAGTCTGGTTATCCAAAAGATGAAAGTTGGAGACAATTTTCTAATTACCTCTATACACGAAAACTGGCTAACGGAGAAACTTTAACTCTTCATCGACGGCAGGTTTTTGGTCATTTTTTATTACCAAACAGGTGTCCTTACATTTTGGACTATATTGTCTGTTTCCTTTATAGCCCATATATGTGTGATATATCATTTTTTTCTACTTTGAATAGGCTTTAAAACTGTGCAGATATTTTTGTGAAAATGAAACTTGATAATATTTTTAAAAAAAAGAATTTAACAAAACAAAATTATTTTTTTTTAAAGTGTACAAACAGCAATAAGACAAAAAACAAGTATCAAAAACAAAAACATCTTTTCAGACATTTTATTAATCTACATATATTTCTGAAAGGAAATATTCAGTTATCAATCAATTTCTTCAAAAAATAAATGTTTGTTGACTTTTTTTCAAATATGCATATTTTCCTTTAATTATTCACATAAAAAATCTAATTTTAAGAAAAACGCAAAAAATGTAGAAAAAAAAGTTTTCTTTATTAAAAAAGACATAATGCACAGTCTGTTTTTTGCACTGCCCCTCACTTTTTTGACAAAATGTCAAAAAAGTGAGGGGTATGGCTTTATGCGCGCCTGTGTCGTGAGGCTACCTTGTGTTTTTTCTTAAAAAAGTTGAAAAAAAATGTTTTTTGGTCAGTTTTGAATGTTTTTATTTTTTTTTTTTTTTTTGATTTAGCGAGTGTTAGTTCCATCTTTGTCACTAGATTTAAGTTCTTTTTCCACTAAATAATGAGAATCTGAGTCCATTTTAATTTAGTCGAAGTGACTGACAAAACGTAAACAAATCAAAATGACGTTCGGTGCCGGTCAACTGATAGTGTTATTTTATTTGCGAGAAATTGTAGTTCAATAAAAAATAAATAAATATTTTTTATTAGAAAGTATTTAGAATGCATTTTTTTAATAAAAATATAACATTTGTAATAAAAAAATATTTAAAAAAATAATATTTTTCATGGTTTGACTTTATGGATCACCAGAGTCACATTTTAATGTATGCCGTTTGTTGGGAGTTAAAAAGGAAATGGTTGATGTATTCTACGTCAGTAGATAAGGTATATTGTTTTTTGCTGCAGAATATATAACAGGAGTAAATCTGTCTTAGCAACACATGACAGTTGTGACTGGAAAAATATGCCAAGTATATTGCAGCATCATGAAAAATCTCCAGATCATTTAACCAGTTATCATGATTGGAAAGAACTAAAAATGAGGATAACAAATAATAAAACTATTGATGACGTGAATCAGCGCCTTATAAATTGTGAAGCGAAACACCGGAAAGCTGTATTAGAAAGAATAATATCTTTGGTACATGGAGTTCAAAATTTACCCCTGAGAGGGCAGTCTGATCGGTTATATACATCTCATAATGGAAACTTTTTGAAATTTGTTGAAGTTATTGCTGATTTTGATCCGGTAATGAAAGAACATACAAGACGTTTTAAATCAGATGAGATTCATGACCATTATTTAGGAAAAAAATATTCAGAATGAGATCATTCAATTGTTGAGTAAGAAGGTAAAACAGAAAGTGATTAATGATGTAAAATGCAAAATATTACGCTATAGTTCTCGATTGCACACCAGACGTCAGTCACAAAGAACAGATGACAATGATTGTTAGATTTGTTACAGCAAATGAATTGACAAATGACAAACCTTCAGAAGTTTCTATCAATGAACACTTCATTGGATTCGTAGAACTTGAAAAATCTACAGGTGCAAGTATGGTGGAAATTTTACTTAAAGAACTGTCAGATTCGGGCATTCGTCTATATAATATGAGGGGACAATGCTACGATAACAGAGCGAACATGCGGGGAATACATAATGGTGTCCAAGCAAGAGTTAAAGAGCTAAATCGAAGAGCCTTTTATGTCCCATGCAATGTGCATTTGGTGGTGAATGATGCCGTAAACTGTTGTTTGGTAGCAGTACGGTTTTTTTGAGGTAATTAAATATATATATATATATATATATATATATATATATATATATATATATATATATATTTTTTTTTTTTTTTTCTACATCAACACATCGCTGGAAAGTATTGTTAGAATATGTCAAAAACAAAGAGGCAGTAGGTTTAACTGTTAAAAAGTTATGCGCAACACGCTGGGAAAGTCGAGTTAATGCTGTGAAGGCAATTCGATACCAAACAGTTGAAATTTACGATGCACTCGTTTCAATTGCTGATGACATTTCACTTTATGGACCACGTGGAACCCAGTCCCTTGCAGAAGCTAAGGGAGTTGCACAAAAAATACTCGATTTCAAGTTTATTTGTTCATTAGTGATTTGGTATGATTTTTTATTTTGAGATCTATATATCTAGCAAAACATTTCAAGAAAAAGACCTTGATTTAAAGAAATCAATTCAACAATTGAATGCAACTAAAACTGTGCTCCAGAATTATAGAACAGATGAAGGTTTTGCTAAAGCAATTACAACAGCTAAATCATTGGCTGAAGAATTTGCTATTGAGTGCAGTTTACCTACGGAAATACAAATAATATCTCGACTAAGAAAGGGACAATATGACTATGAAGTTTCAGATGATCCAATTCTCGAGCCAGAAATGAATTTCAGAGTAAATTTTTTAACCAGATATTGGATACCGCAATTCAATCAGTTATTGATCGATGTATGCAGTTAACATCTCAAAGTGATTTATTTGGATTATTGTATGACATTAAAAACTGGAGAAACGTGATAAAAGAGAGGTTTTCACAGATTGCATGGACCTTCAATTAGCTTTAACATCTGAAAACGAAGATTCAGCAGACCAGCCCCGTAGCCAAGGGGGGGGGCACTGGGGGTCTTGCCCCCTCGCTAGGTACGGAGCCCCCCCCGATTAAAAAAGAAGAAAAGAGGAAAAAATAAAGAAAAAGTAAAGGTGCCCCCTTGCTGGGTATTGGTGCCCCCCTGCTTACTTTGACCTAGCTACGGGCCTGCAGCAGACATTAATGCAACAGAACTGTGTGATGAATTATTGGCTTATACAAGGAGAATTACAGACAAATCAAGCCCTAGAGTTATATTAGACTATCTATGTGGAATGGGCTTGGTTGCCTAGAGTTCCCGACAACAGTGGCGAGTGCAGAGAGAAGCTTTTCGCTCAAACTCATAAAAATATATCGTCGTTCTACAATGTCTCAGCATCGTTTGGCTATAGAGAAAACGATTGCAGAAGATTTGGATTTGACCGAGGTAATTGAAGAGTTTGCCTCTGCAAAAGCTAGAAAAGCATATTTTTATTGAATTCTCTTCAATCTTTTTAATGCTTAATAAACATGACATTTAATTTTTTTTTATCTTTCATTACTTTTTTAACTTAGCAGAAAAAAAAAACTTCCTAAAATACACTACGTATACTTAAAACTCTTTAACTTTTATAAAGTTGCCAAATTTTAAAAATTTTAAAACTATAAATCAGCCCCATAGCGTGAAAATTCTACAGCAGGGGCCAGACATTCTGCAGCAGGGGCCAGGCAATAGCAGGGGGGGCCAGGAGGTAATACATTTTACTAAGTAGAACAAATAAGCAGGAAGGGCCAGACAAAACGCAGGGGGCCCGGCCCCCTGCCCCCCCCGCACGCTACGGGCCGGGTATAAATACATCATATTTTTATTTTCATAATTTGGACTTACTTCAAAATAAATAGCATTTAAAGAGTTTTCTTAGAAAAAATGAAACTAAAAAGGGCGGCATTTTTGTCCTTGCCTATATCACAAAAATGTCTAAGGCCGGCACTGTTCTTTGACCCCACATTGACCCCCGGTACATTTATTGAAATTATAGTCATGAACCCAATGAAAATATTAACAGATATTAAAGCAGTTCATTATTCATCCCAACACAACTTGAAATAGTTATTGTTATGAAAGTGGCTTTTTTAAAAAGAGGTTAATATGTGGTTTAATAAAAGGTATATAGGTCAAAGTTCACAGTTGACGTTAGTTGAATTCAAAAAAAAAAAAGAATTTTAAACTCAAATGAACCAAGTTTTTTTTTTCCTGACAGGTCTAAATTGGAATCAGATTACAGCAAAAGTCTTTCAAGCCTGGGGAGGTCTTTTAAACAAAGAGAAGATTTTGGGTATGTCCTGTCTAAGTCATATACCACTAGTCATATATATGCAGCCCTCTGTAAGTAAGTCATATACCAGTAGTCACAGGTCAATATATAGTGCCCTTTTTTTATCTAAGTCAAATGGTTACAGTTTAGTTCAGATCTAGGCAGCTACATCCTTTTGACAGAGCCAGCATTGTAATTGATTTAAATTTTCAGTCTCTGAATAAATGTTAAAATGAGTAATCATGTATGATAAATCTGAGAATCATTCGGAAACATATGTTACTAAAAATAAAGTTACAAAAAATATCTTTTCTTATTTTTCAGTGTCCTAGAGGTGACTCTAAATCTTCTGAAAACAGACTTGGACTCCAAGGCCAACTTTCATAGCAAGGCAGCTAACAGCTTCCAGCAACATGCAGAAAGTGTCAAGAAATTCAAAGAAGACCAGACAAACAGGAGAAAAGAAGTGATTATTTTTGAATGAGTCATTTAGTTGATACAACATGATTTATATGTTTTTAAATCTTTTATCCTATCTATAACAAATGTAGTTGTGAATATGTTTGAGATTTCAATTTACATTGTATAAATTTCAGTACGAAGAGTCCTTGAATAAAATGCAGATTTCTAAACTAACGCAGCTGAACAAAACTGTACAGGTAAAGAATGTGGATAATACTGTTTAAAATTTTTTTGTGGCGTGTTACCATTGAATGGGCATTTCATTGTTATATCTAAGCAATCATTTTATTTTGCATACATATATATGTATATAAATATTTATAATATAAAACAATGAGTATTTCTCCATCTTCCTCACAATGATTGTGTTAAAAGCTATAAGTTTTAAGTAATGGTTCCTAGATAATTTCATAGCTTTTAGAATTTGAAGGGGTACTATTTGATAACTTTACTAAGTTAAATAATATATTCACAAATTTTTGGTACCAATATTTAAAGAATAAACACATTTTTAAATCATACAATCACACTAACTTGAGCCAAAAAAAAAATTCACAAAAAACCCCTTCAACATTTTTACAGTGTAATTACAATTTGTTTTTCAGAGAAAACAGCATTAACATATCTTGTGTCGTTATTTAATATTATTTATGTATTCAATTACTGTCTGACAAGTGATTACCATATATATGGTATATATGTTCATAAATATAAGTGAAAATATATTCAATGTTGCCAGATATCCTGATTAGTTTTGGAAACTTTTTTGAAACTTTTTTTTATTGATTTGACCAATGACAAAGACAAAATATAAATTATTATTTTAAATGGTTTTTATAATGCTGATGAAAATTGGCATCATAGTTCATAAGTTTCGTTTCTAATTTTTGCATGTTATTATAATTAAAAAAAAATATATTTTCAGTCTTTTAATGTATTTTTCAGTCAGAGAAAACATACGTTAAAAAGTGTTCATATAGAGATACTGCACAGGCTACATTTAAGGAAACCAGCAACAGCCAACAAGCTCAAGTGAAAGACATTGAAAGGGTAAAGAGAATTCAGCAGTAGATTTTCTAAGTTGGATATCCTGAATAATTGTACATATAAAAATATACTAGACGGCATGCTCAGGGATGAACATAGTGCACAAAGATGAAACTAAAAGAGCCAGAAAAATCTTGTGTGGCATTTTTAAATGTGAATTATCAAAAACCCTTACACTGAAATTGATATCTCAGTAATTTAACCCTTAATTCTACACATGGTAAAAATCTCTTCATCTGTCAATATTTAAAGGCCTACATAAAATGTTTTATATCTAGAAGGAGTACCTAACATCAATCAATCTAACTATATTTTAATCACTTTATTTTTTAAAATCTATGAATAGATTGATCTATCTATTTGTGTATCGCTCTGTTTATTCATCTCAGGTTTCATATCTTCTTTATACATTCATCTTCAACTATCTCTCTCTATGCACTAAAATTTAAATGAGTACATAAATAGTAAACAAAATTCTAAATGAAAAAGACGTTAAAACATGAATTTAAATAAAAACACAAAAAGTTGGAAGCACACTGAAATATAATTGGAGAAAACAAAAGTAACTTGAACGTAAAGCATTTTGTAAAGCCTGTCTTTGATTAATTTTGCTTAAACATCAACAGTATAAGATATAACATATTTGAAGCATTGTCTACCTTTTTAATACTCTTATAGCAGACCATCTGTGCTTGTAAAAATAAAATCTCACACCATTGTTTGTAAATTAAATATTTCATTTTCCGATATCCTCTCTCGATGAATAATTGTTTCAAGTACAATTGTGATAAACTCTCATTCTCAGAAGTGTTTTCTTTTTTGTAATTTTTTTTTTGTTTCGGTCATGGCATAAAGAGATTATTAAAAAATCACTGTGTGAAATAATGTTTAGTATTTAGTTAAATTTCATGAAGTAAAAGTTTAATCAGAAAGGACAAGAGATTTGACATTAACAAGCAAACAGTTAAATTATCATTTTTATTCCCTCTTTTTAGGCAAAAAGTAGATTTTCCAAAGCAACAGAAGAAGCTGAGAGGGCAGGTGAGCTTAAGTCTTTATTAGCATTTCTTGACAGCTGAATTGTATGGCATAAACTGGCACAACTGTAATGATAATCTCTCATCTTATGGTGCTTCCTGTACAGAGCCATTCTATTGGTTATATACATACCAGGTGACTGCCTAGCCCCCCCCCTCCTCCCTCTGCCTCCCTTCCCCATCTATAGCCATCATCCAGTGTAAGTTCCTATCAAATGTGTTTTTTTGAAGGTGGCCCTGGCAGATTCTTAATTTAACTCTGAAAGTCTTCGCCCAGGGCCTCCAGAAACTTCAAAATGGCTCTGCTTCTGTCCAACAATGCTCTACGAAATAAATATAGTAATAACAAACCATCCAGGCAGAGATAAAAGATTGAGAGATGCCATCCTACTTTTACTTGATAACACAATTGTATTTAAATTATCTGCTTGGATCTACCTAGACTTAAAAAATAAATAAATATAACTTGTTATATAAAAAATACAAATGGAAGAAATAAAAACTAACCTCATGAATGAATATTATTTGAGCTCTCTTTTATCTATTGCGTTATAAATAAAATAGTAAATGTAACCACATCAGTCCGGAAAAGGTTTTAGTTTTATGTCTTTATGTTTATTTAGTTCGTGTTCTTAAAAAAGAGTGTACATTTATAAACAATAAATTCATTTTGTTTTTATTTTACTCAGCTATCTAATAGTTATAATTTTTTTTAATGTTTGAACTTACATCATACCAATGTGTTTCTTTTTTTTATTGTAGATAACCAATACAAGAGTGCAGTTATGGTGCTGGAAGAATCTCATAAGCTCTGGGAACATGAGATGATCACTGTTTGTCAGGTACATACATTACTTTTAAATACATGATGTAGTTCATTAGTTTGATGGCTACGATTATTATATAAAGAATTATTTTAAAAAAAATATAATGATCTAAAGTAAGAACATATTTTTTTATCCATTTGTTTTAATGAGAATTTCATATTTTTTTTTTTAAATTCAGTCTATTCAAGACTTAGATGAGGAAAGGATAAAATTTATGCGGCAAGAAATTTGGGATACAGTTAATGTAGACTCCCAGCTTGCTTTAGATATTGATAGGGTTTGTAAACCTTTTGAACACTCTGGATGATTAAATCTTAGATTATAAATATGATTTATATAAAATTTAAGAAATTTTGATGAAATAATTTATAACAAATGATTTTTTTATTTATTCAGTTACATAATGTGAAATATTACTGCTCATTCAGTTACATAATGTGAAATATTACTGCTCATTCAATTACATTTGATACAGTCAAAAAAAATATTATACATGTATATCTCTGATTCAGTCTTGTGAAGCTGTGAGAGAAGTGATGGAAAAGTGTGACATTGCTTCTGATATACAGGCCTTCATATCTAAATATTCTACAGGGGAGACAAGACCTGGTATGTTTATTAATTATTGAAACTATTGAAAAAAAAAACCTTGTAAATTTCAAATCAGAGAAAAAAAATGCCATTCAATTGTAATTATTTTAGTTTTGAAACCTTTAAATCATATTTTTTTAGATTAAAAAAAATTGATAAAACAAAAACATATATATTATTATATTCATAAAATGGTGAATGAATGCTATGTACATTTTTAATGTGAGATTGTTTTTTCAGTATGATATCAATAATTTGCTCTATAAGAATGTTTTCTTTAAATACTTTTTTCATAGAGCCTTTTACCTACAAACACTATACGAAAATTCAAAACATGAATGACAACGACAGTTCTGGCAGTGATAGCTCTAACCCTTACAGTACCATAGCAGAGGAAGATGCATTTAGCAACAAATTTTTTGGAGCATTTAAAAAGAAAATTTAAAATGTGCGGTTGTTTTGTATTTTGTTGAATTATATTCATTTCCATACTAAATAAGAGCATTTTTAAAGCATAATATTAGATGAATAAAATACAAATACAAAGTAATAAGCGCACTTTCTTTTAATTATAAATGGTTTTGGGATATTATATATATTTACAACTGTCCCTCTTAATATGTTGTTGATTTATCATGATTACCTTATGCTATTTGGGGAAAAATGTCTGTATAGTGGGGTATATGATAGTTATAGGTTAGTTTACATAAATTATCAAGAAGTTTTTTTGTTAGTAATAATCATGTGTCATTAATGAGATAAAATCGCATTATTCAGGGAAAGTAAAGTTGGCTGTGTCATTCACTGTTATGCCATGTTTTCTACAGAATGGTAAATTCTACTTTGATTGCTACATTGGCTTGCATGATTAACTTTTTTTACTACATGTATTACTTATTACAAATAGTGAATTTCTCATATAGTGGTAATTTAGCTTATAGGAGAAATTTAATTAAGTTTTATCAAGCACTTAAAACATGCACTATAATTATCCACGATAAGTTTATACAAGTACTAAGCTTAGCTCTAAAAATGTGAAAGTTTATTATTAGTGTTAAACACGTGTTTCAATAATCAACTTCTATTACAATTTTTGTGCACTTTTTAAAAATTTTTTTTTTTACTGAAGCGTTCATTTTTGTTCACAATTCTATAAATTGCTAGATTAGTTTAATATTCATAAGAATATTGTTGGTAAGATAGTAATTTCTTTATGTTTATGTAATGGTGGAAAGTAATGAGTCACTGAACATTTCTATCAAAACCACTTAGCCTGTTGTTTTCCTATTTATATTTTTGTTACAAGCCTCTATAACTTACCTGTAACATTCATTTATATTTTTTACTATGCATTCTACATTAACCTACATTTATGAAGTGTATCAAAAATGGAGGTAAGAATGCTTTCTTTACTCTTAACCCTGTGATGTAGACTTAGCTGGAGCTGTGCAGTAAATTGTGTGTTAAAATGTAATGCACTGTAGCCCATCTTGTCCACATTCTTTCAAATCAAAGAACTTGAAGACGTCAGTACCAGAATTAAACAGACTTCTGGGTTGGCTATTCAAACCATCAGTGCACACAGGAATGGGAGGATGGTGTCCGGTGAAAACAATGGATACATATAGTAATAATTTTATTTATCTATTCTTTAAAGATCGACAGACTATTTAATCTTCCCAATGATTTTATTCTGAATACTTATAGATATTCTGGTATGGAATAAATGTAAAATGTTTATTATTTTATTAAACTCCAAATGATGATTAAAATAGGTTCTTTTAAATAAGTGTTCATTTTGTATGAGATCATTTTTTTTTATCCTTTTTTAGTGACTTGTTTAAGGATCCTTTAGTTTTGTAGAAACCAGTGTTGTATACATTGCTTTGAATTTTTTGGTGTAGCTTTAATGGGTTTTTTTTGCTGTCAATGGATTCTATTTTTTTACCAATATTTTTAGATAATTATATTGTAAATATGTAAATATAAAAACACAACTATTTTATTTCAATTAAAAATTTGGTATCACTGAGTGACAGTGAGGGATTGCTTCTATAAAATAATATATAGAAGAAATCCATCAAATATAAAACAACAACATTGTATTTGGCTGTATCAGCTGCCTTTAAATAAAGTATAAATAAAATTCTTTGGAACTTACTGTATGTAGTACTAGTGTGTTATTTTGTCTAATGTAAACCTGGTTTTTTTTTTATTTCTATATGATTATTGCTAAAAAAAATATTCATTAATTAAAAACAAAAAAAAAGCAAAAAAAGATAATCAAACTATTGCTTTCTTCAAAGACTTACAAACTATTGGATTTTTAAATGTATTATCAAAGAAAAAATGTCATCTCAGAAATACATAATATTTATATTAATAATGATTTTCAGCAGTAATAATACATTTTATTTTTTTTATTATTTTTTATTTAAAAAAAATTTTTTTTTTCTTCTTTTTAACGCCGCCATTGCCAGCATGGTAGGGTGTAGTGTGCCTACTACACCAGCATTGTTGGCGGCGCTGATGCACGTCTGCCATGCCTACAGAGCGGCGAGGTGAGTGTGCCCACTATTATCTGCAGGGATGGCAGAAAGATGGGTTTTAATCCTTACCCAAACTGGCCAGACGAGCAGGGTGTGTGTGCTGCCGATCGACCAGAATGGCAAGGAAAGGGGTTTTCCTGCCACTCGGACAGAGGGGAGGGTGTAGTGTGCCTGTACCCTCAGCCCGAAATGGCAGGCTGCGCAGGTGTGCTTGAGTGGGACGGAGTGGAAGGGTGTTGTGTGCCGACCACATCCGTCACCACCGCCAGCTGTGAATACTGCGGTCTCGGATTGTCCTCACCGACCACAGTACCACCACCCTCGCAAGTAATGGTTTTTTTTTCCTGACTAGAGATCCCCTATGATCCATCCCCCGTGGATCATGGTATGTCTCTCAGACCAGGAAGGAGAGTTCACAAAATATCATGCCTAAATATTATGTGATACTCTTCATTTTAGACAAAATAATACATTTTAATGAGAACTGTTTCAAAGAAATTAGGTAATAATTACCTGTAAACCATACCTTATAATTTATAAGCTGTGTATAAATTCTTAATGATTACTTTGCATGCTAGTTTTTTTTATTTCATATAAAAAATACATAATTGATTATGATTCGTATACTTGTAGGGAATTAAATAGTTACAATATTATTTTTTTACTCATACAATGTATATGTTAATAATAACAAAAGTATAATCTAATTATTTGCGAAATTATTTATTAAATCATGCATTATTATGGAGCAAAAACATGCATGTAAAATTTCAAGAAAATATATCACTTAAAAGTGCCTTAAAGAAAGACACTAGCTAGTTTAATCTAAGTTAGATAAAACTAACGACAATTAAAAAAATATTTTTAGAGAAATATAAAAAAAAAACCAAAAAAAAAAAAAAACCGAATGGAATTTTCAATATTTTAATGACACTTTTAGAAAATTAAAGAAAAATCAATATAAAATGAATCCATAAAATTTTAAGACATCGACTGTGACAGAAATTACAGTTTACTATATATCTAATATATTTTAAAATAGATAAGTTCCTTTTTTTGGCCAATTATGTTCGTAATATTAATTCATAGGTGTTTTTTTTTTTTAGTTGTGACATCCTCCTTAAGATAAAATCAGCTAAGAGAAAAATCCAAACAAAAATGTTGTCACTGTTGCCACTATGACAGCTGCAATGGCAGACACAAACTTGGCTTGAGGATTTTCACCAATATCTGTCATTTTCCTTTTGGTGAGAATTTTTTCCTCAAGTGTTAGCTTCGCTTTAGGTTTGTTGTCTATACCACACAGCCAGTTATACATCACACGACAGCAGCTTCGTTTCTTCTCTGACTTTATATCTAATGTAACCAGGGGAGAAAAAGACGTTCAAAGCTATTGTTTCATGAATCAACATAATTGAAATATTCTCATTAATGTATAATTATGCTAAGAGCCGTTCTTAGATTTTTCGGGGGGCTCCAGTTCAGAGCCCATTAAGGGGGTGCAGTCCGAACAAAGTAGAAGCCCTGCTCTTGGGGAACAAATAGGGTACAGTAAATGTTTGTGTATAATCAGGAGGTTCCCATTAGGGGTATATTGCTAGGGGTTCAAGATTATTTGGATGCAGACCCGGCCTGACCCTGATATCTTTCAATGTTAAGGCGTTCTTATGGATAGGTGAAATACTGTCAGCAAAGGGCCCGCAATTTGGGGGGGGCCCAACCAGAGATTTCATTTATTCTGCAAAGCATTAAAAAAAATCACAATTTTATTCAGCTTTCTTTTTTTTATTTTGAAAGTTTACATTTCAGGAAATGAAGGAGTTTGACTTGAAATCATCTCTTTGAGTGAGGGGGCAAAAACCTGTACTTAATTTTGATATATATATATATATATATATATATATATATATATATATATATATATATACAGGGGCCCAATCCAGTACCTCAATGGGGTTTCCCTATCAATATCCAAAGCAGGTTTGTGGGTCTACAACAATTATGTGCCAAATTTATCTAGTTTGTTTATCCCTGAAAAAGGCTGTGATTAAATGTGAAAGAAGAGAAAACATGTAATTTCTATGCATCTCTCTGCCTCTCTCATTAATGTATATGACCAAATTATGAATAATAAAAAAAAAATATGTCCGGCAACCTTGATTGTTCTTAGCTTCATGAGTTTCATCTTCAGCTCCTAAATCATCATCAGAGTCAGTTTCCTCGGGGGCCATTGGGTCATTCCGTGTCCACCACGTAACACGTCGGAGCTGGGTAAATTGGTTCAAGAGTAAACAAATAATAATATTATGATATCAGAAGACGACATTTACTTTTAAGAAATGAAAAACATCAAGGGAAGCAACTTACTTTTTCTGGTGGTCGTTTTTCAGTGAAAAGGGAAATAACTACAGTGGAAATGATGGACACTCCGGAGAGTATTATAGCAAAATGCAGAAAATGAATTTCTTTCAAAACACTCGGTCTCTTGTCTACTTCAAAACTGCCACAGTTAGGGGAGGTGTACACAAACTCTAGAACCATCCTTGTCAGTCCAACTACTGTGCTGATGACAAGCCCCCAGAAAGCTCCCTAAAGTTGAAAGGTCAAATATTGTTTATTTGTTTTTACGACAATAACAGATGCCAACTTCACTTCTAGTTATGTAGCAAATAAAAAAAATGAAAAAAAAAAGCAAAATAATATATTCACAGCTTCAGTTGTTCCTTTCCAGAATAGAGCCAGTAAGAAAACCCAGCACCACGGAGGTGATATACAAGATAGGATTGTCTGTAAGTATGTCCACAGTTGTCCCCCTTGAGAACTCTCCATTATGGGGATCCACACAACACTGGCATAAATAAATGATTACATTCTACTAAGTACTGTTGTCATCACATTATTATTATTATTATTATATATATATATATATATACATACATATATATATATATATATATATATATATATATATATATATATTAGGGTGGGTCAAAAATTTTTTTTTATTGAAACATTATTAAAAAGTTGTTACATCATGGTAGTACATGGAATATGTACAAATATTTGAAAACTACATAGTTTTACTACTCCCAACTTTTGTGACTGAACATGTAAAATTTGTGACCTAGGTTATTCAAAAAAGAAATGATATGCATATAAAATTTGTGTTTTAACTTTATAACCTTTTTTATAAACAACTAATTAGTTCAGACAACTGGGATAAGCATTGCATCCATTTTTCTCTCAATATAACTGGTGTACCATGTATTCATTATCGGATCACGCATGGTTGTTTTATTTCATTTTTTATTAATTTTTCAATTATTTTATTAAGTTCTTCTATGAATATGGGTTCTTCTACAAGAAGTGCAACTGTACATTCTGTGTTTGGGTCAGCAGCTGAATTGCCTAAAAGACAACTTCCAACCAGTGAAGATGTTTTCAAGGCTATTGGTGGATGCTTAAAATGGAACAATACAATCATAGCTTCATTCACGAGCTCACGCATTAGCTCATGAAGTTAAACAATTATATGACCAGGCTAGTATCCCTACAAATGACATTACCAGTATAATTGTTCGAGTAAAAAGATGCAGATGTTAGGGATAGAGGAGACTGTAAATGTAAATTTCTGTGCTTGAGTGGGCATTTTGGGTGGATCAAAAGATGGCAAGAAATATGTCCATAGACAATGTTGACAAGCAAACAACAAAAATATTACAAAATCGACAGAAAAGAAAACATTCATTGATGCAGGGTGGCGATTAGATAGGAACCACAAATGATAACGTCAAAGATAAAAGAGAAAGATAATAGTAATAAATACATTTTTTATGAATTTTGAAAATTTTGTATGGTGAAAATAAGCAAAAAATGCTAATTTTGAAAATTAAAAAAAAAAAAAAAGGACTTAAAATTTCTTGAAGAGCCTCTGACATTCTATAAATGCACCTCTTCTACATAAAATAATTTTTTTTAGACATAGTGCATTTTTTTTCGCCCCGTACCCCCTTGAACTAAAAGTTGGGAGTGGAAGACATTATCTGATTTTTTTTAAATTTTACATTTTTACAATCAGTAGGACCATAGGCAACTTTTTGAATATGTTTCATATTCCCAACTCCAAAAACATTTTGTCAGAGGCTCTTCAAGAAATTTTAAGTCCTTTTTTTTTTTTTAATTTTCAAAATTAGCATTTTTCACTTTTTTCACCATACAAAATTTTCAAAATTCATAAAAAATTTATTTATTACATAATCAAAAAAGTACTTTGACATTCCCTAAAGTAAGCTTTTCTGATTATAAAAATATACATTGTATATGAAACAGTCTATAAATATTTCAGAAATATTTGCCACAAAAAGGTCATAAATTTCAAGATGGCGGCATGCCGCACCCACAAATATCAATATGTTAATATTTTTTGGTTAACAAAATTATTTTTAAATCTACTATATTATTACTAAGATATTAAAATGTCTTAAACTTAAATAATAAAAAAGATTTTGCTTTGACCCAGGTACCCCCCAATGTATGACATTTTACAACATTTAGAATGTTTGGTATAAGTAATATGAAATTGTACAAATCTATAAATCGTTCATGCAAAATATACAATACATATGAATAATACTGTTTATGGATTGTCACAGGAAACTTGCTTTGCTTTCAATTTTCAAAACCATCCCATGTCGAGAGCTATGTCCGTACAGTTTGAAATGTCCGTACACTTTCAAACTAACAGCAGTAACTTCTTTAATTGCTCTTTCAACAGCTTGAGAGTGACAGGGAATTTGATCCAGTATGATTGGATTGTTGCGTTTAAGTTCATTATAAATATGTTCCAGCAGAGGAGGGGATGTCACTGCACAAAGATCCCAGTTAATCATCTGATCATATGATTTAGCTGCAATATTCAGGATTATGTCATTTTTGTTGAAAAATTCTAACTCTCCATGGAGCTGGTTTATGTCGTGCTGTTATGATTTTATTTACTGCATACCTTCTGATTTCTTCATCATTGTCCTAACTGCAGCCAATAGAATGTTTTCTGGATGTGCAAAGTAGCAGTTATTTTCCAATACAGGAAATATAATAGATTGATCAGCAGTATCAAGGTTCTGAAGCAGTTGTATCATATAGTAAAAGTTTCTAGCCCCACTTTGACAAGATGGATCGCAAAAACCCTGTTCGTTTTTGTTAACCATCTTTGCTCTCATCAGTATGTTCCTTGGCTGCCCTATCTCTCCAAATTTTTCTATGTCGACGCATCTTTGCTGGATCCAGAGCTGTAGATGGTGTTAACATGTTTAAGTCCTTCAACACAGCTTTAACGATAAGACATGTATCCCTATTGCTTAGTTTACATCGATCCACTGCTTCATATTGATATCTGTTTTGTTATTTGGAACATTCCTCATCGCTGGAGAAGTCTACATCAAGTAGTTCATCATCTTCAGCATCCTGATCTGGAATATCATTATCTTTCTCATCATTGACGTTATCATTTGTGGTTCCTATCTAATCGCCACCCTGCATCAATGAATGTTTTCTTTTCTGTCGATTTTGTAATATTTTTGTTGTTTGCTTGTCAACATTGTCTATGGACATATTTCTTGCCATCTTTTGATCCACCCAAAATGCCCACTCAAGCACAGAAATTATTATTGTGGACATTTACAGTCTCCTCTATCCCTAACATCTGCATCTTTTTACTCGAACAATTATACTGGTAATGTCATTTGTAGGGATACTAGCCTGGTCATATAATTGTTTAACTTCATGAGCTAATGCGTGAGCTCGTGAATGAAGCTATGATTGCATTGTTCCATTTTAAGCATCCACCAATAGCCTTGAAAACATCTTCACTGGTTGGAAGTTGTCTTTTAGGCAATTCAGCTGCTGACCCAAACACAGAATGTACAGTTGCACTTCTTGTAGAAGAACTCATATTCATAGAAGAACTTAATAAAATAATTGAAAAATTAATAAAAAATGAAATAAAACAACCATGCGTGATCCGATAATGAATACATGGTACACCAGTTATATTGAGAGAAAAATGGATGCAATGCTTATCCCAGTTGTCTGAACTAATTAGTTGTTTATAAAAAAGGTTATAAAGTTAAAACACAAATTTTATATGCATATCATTTCTTTTTTGAATAACCTAGGTCACAAATTTTACATGTTCAGTCACAAAAAACTCATAGTAAATATAGTAAAAATTTCGAACAAAAGTTGGGAGTAGTAAAACTATGTAGTTTTCAAATATTTGTACATATTCCATGTACTACCATGATGTAACAACTTTTTAATAATGTTTCAATAAAAAAAAAATTTTTGACCCACCCTAATATATACATATATATATATTTGAATTGTATCACCTGATTTAATAATATTTGTGTTAAATTGAGGATGGATTTCAGTTTCACCAGTTTTTTATTCAAGGGCATAAAATATATATTTTTTTAATATCGATATAAAAATACAAATCTAAAAAAAAACAACTTTCAGACCTCAGTCCAATGAGAACTAGGATACAAACTCTGCCAACTATCATAAGTTCCTGCTGTGGAGCTCTCCTTCTGAAGCGTCTCCAGATATCCATGGTAACCATGGAGCTGGCCGAGTTGAATACAGAGGTCAGTGTACTCATTAAGGCGGCCAGCAGTGCAGCTAACATGATGCCACGTAAACCTTTGGGGTGAAGGGGAGGGCAAAAACGTACATATAAATTAAAAAAAATAATAATTAGGATAAACAAAAAAAAATAAGCACCGTGAATGGAGGCTCACCTTGTGGCATTCTACGAAGAACTAAGAGCGGATAAGCGATGTTGGAACATCCAGCTGAGTTACCGCAAACTTTGATACAGGATTGAGGGTCTGAACAGGCGATTTCATCTGAATATACACCGTTGAGAGATTATAATTTCAGTTTTATATTGATTTTTTAAACTATAGAAAGAAGAAACTAGCAGCAATGGTGGCCTTAGCAGTACGCAGGGCCTTGGACAAGTGTCTTATTTGGGACCGAAGGTAGTAAAAGCCTACATATAACAACGTAACTACAGGGGGGGGGACACCTTCAAGTTTGGGGCCCCGGGGTGAATTCCCTTGTCAAAACTCCCATAAGGCTGCTCTGCTAGCAGAGATAGATGGATATTGTGGGAGCATGGGTGGGAGAGTTGTCTAACCTGGAAATAAAACTCGACTAATCATGCCTGGAATGATCCATAAGAAAAACGGGAAGATCTTCAAGCCCGCAGCGAATACCGTTCCACCTTTACTGTGGCTGATGTTTTTAGCTGACAAACATCGTTGGACCATAATCTGTTGGACAAAAAAAAACAACAACAACAACTGTTTTTCTTCAATCTCAACAAAATAAAAACAACCAACTTTGATTGGTAGCCAGAATATCCATGAAAGTAATTAAAAACTATATATAATATACAATAGAGAAGCTAATACAGTTTTGAACAATTAAAACAAGATTGTTGTAAAATTTGATTGAAGCAGGGCCGGCCTTACAAATAGCGGGGCCCAATTTAACGGATGCTTGCGAGGCCCCTCTTCTAATTTTTTTTTACAATAACAACTTTTACTATTAATTAGTTAAATGTAAATTGCGGGGCCCCTGCCAGGTGCGGGGCCCGATTAGCAGCAATCGGTCAAATCGGCCTAAGGTCGGCCTTGGCTTAAAGAATTGATGACCCAAGGCCAGTCCCACCGACAGAAATTTCGGGCCCCTGGGCAGGACTTCACGGGCCCCCGTGCTGATAATAATATTTTCAAAAAGTTGATTGGCCAGCTCAGTCCGGGCCCCTAAAACTCGCCGGGGACCCTGGGCATTTGCCCCCTGCCCCTCCCCCTTCTCGGCGGCACTTCCCAAGGCCAACACCTGAAAAACCTACTACAACAAATCTACATCAACAGTGTACGCCTTGGTCACAAAATAATTCGAAGACTGAACATATCACTGCTGCAAGCCACATCCTAATGAAAGAGTCCAATGAACTGCCATGTGACAACTGAAGGAAATTTCAAACCCACGTTTCTTTTTCTCAAGCTGGACACACAGACACACCCAGTGGTCCTCACCTGATCATTGCACCAGTTCCACAAGCCTAGAGTGGTCAAACCAAAGACTGCGCCTGGCCAAGGAATATCCCCGGTCACCGCATCTCTCCAGATGTGCATGTAATCTTTTGAAATGTATGTCAAAATAGTAATCTATCTATCTATCTATCTATCTATCTATCTATCTATCTATCTATCTATCTATCTATCTATCTATCTATCTATCTATCTATCTATCTATCTATCTATCTATCTATCTATCTATCTATCTATCTATCTATCTATCTATCTATCTGTCTGTCTGTCTGTCTGTCTGTCTGCCTGTTCTTGTCTGTCTGTCTGTCTGCCTGTTCTTGTCTGTCTGTCTGTCTGTCTGTTTGTCAGTCTGTCCAAAAGATATATATAGTGATAAATAAATCACAAAATCGACCTTTCCTGGGCATTCCACATGAATAGTTGGCCGGGTCACTCATTGTCAGGTTGGAAGCTGCACGTGCATATTGCGTCATGAACTCATTCCAACCACCGACATCAACTAGTGCTGCAATGATAGGCTCATGTGACGTAATAACACGGAACTATTTACCAAATCAATGTCTCATATAATAAATAATATGTTCATTTTAGGTCAAAGTTTATGTTTTCCAATTACGACCACAAACTGAGCCAAAGTAATGGCAGTACTGAGCAGTAAGTAATGGCATTTTATCTTTTATAGATTATTTATACAGTTAAGATTTACTTTTTTAAATTACATTTCGATTAAGAATCCATTTAACGGTTCAATTGTATATAAATCAAAACATTTGTAATGAAAACCATTGGAAAAGCGAAATCCTGACATTAACAGAAGTGGCCTTGCTGTGTGTGTGGGGGGGGGAGGGAGAGGGAGAGGGGGAGGGGGCAGTGCGCGGGGCCCTGGGGGCGGGCGAATACATCATGTTACAGTGTTCTCTGCAGATTTATAGCAGACGACATACGAATTATGGAAACGATTAGAAGCTGTCGAGGGCTGTTGTCGTTGAATCTTGATATCCTATGGGATTTGCAGTGTAAAGAAACGGATCATTTATCATGTTTGAGCTTGTCGTGCCTACAAAGATACTGTACTTTTTTTACAAAAAAAAAAACGAAAACAAAAAGTCGGACGATAACCGAAAAGTTGGAAAAGTTATCATCAGTCTAGGACCGTTCACATGTTATATTATGGGCTGGGCAGTGGTGTAGTGAGGGGGGGCATCATGGGTGGGAGCATCATGGGTGGGGGCGTTCAAAAGTTAAGCTCGCTACGCCACTGGTGCGGGAGGGGGTTTGATGTTTGTTAAATATGGATGGATAAATATTTATATTTCTTAACCACCCCCCCCCCCACGATGGTCATCGTTGTTATTTAATTAAGGTGGTGGTGGTGGTGGTGGGGGTTCTTATATAGTGTTATAATGGGAAATGGGAAAGGGGTACACATTGTTTTTTAGCTTTATTGTGTGACCCCCCCCCCTTCCCTCCCCCCCCCCGACTATTGTTGTTAATGTGGTGATGGGATACTTGTGTTGTACACAGGGACCAGTTCACTAGTGACGAATGTTGTTACGAGCACAGTGAAAGTTCCTTGGGTTTGTATATGTCAGTGCAAGCACCGGCTTCCCTTATTGACTCAACGTGACAGTATTATTTCACAGATGTATTTACCGTGGATTGTAATATATATATATTTTTTTTAATTTTTATAATTGGGAAGAATCACAAGGCCACTGGTGTTCTAATCAATTCTTCTTTATCAAATCAATATTCTTTATGCACAATAGAACAACAATCTAGTTTTTGATCATCAACGTAACCTGAGGCAAAATAGGCGGATTCCTGCCCCCCCCCAGGTTTCCTCACTGAGCCCTTGTCGGGGGCACCGGACTAAAATGATTTAATATTTAGGGGTCGTCAAAGAAGGCCCGAATGTTAAAAGATTTTTTTAAGGGGTCCGATATTTATAGGCAATGCCATTGCAGCATTTTTGCCCGTGACCTCCATATTATACCTTTAGGCCCCTCAAATGCACATGTGCAAATGTGCCCTTGCTTAGTGCTCCCAAACTGTATAAACGACACTGAATGCATCCAAACATTCTGTTGGTTTTTTAAAATATGGAATTTGATTTAGTTTTTTTAAATTTATTTTCCCACATCTAAACAAAATAATAATTATTAATTGTTAAGTTTAGAAGTTAGCCCCCTCCCCTTTTGCACACGCCAGTAGCGAGTGACTCATCAGTTGACCATGGAACATAACCCAAGGTCATGGGCAGAAATGTTACGTCTAGAATTTACCGTACCTTCCCCCCCCTCCCCCTGTAACGTGTCAAACTTAACCCCTTCCATACTAGTTAAAAGTTGTTTCTATCAGCTCTCTCTGCCTTTGCACACGGATTATCTACTGTCCCACTCGCACCCCGCCAGCCTTTATAAAGTGGACGCAGAATGTATCTCGACAGAGGGCGGCCCACACAGAGAGAGTGGGGAGTCGGCCCCGCATACCTAGAACAGTCGGTCCTGTAGATTTAGGGAAGTTTTATAGAATATTTAGAGTAGAGAGGGGGCACGAATACTTAGAGTAGACTTGAATAGTTAGACTTGTAAAATATTATTTCACTAAATTTGTATCATAGTACATTAAATCAGTGTTGTAAAGTACACTCCTAAGAGTTGTGTTGTTTATATACTAGTACCTATACCAGTGAGTTATAGTTAAAGATTTGGTAATTAAGTTAAATTACCTGGCGAGCCTGCCCTACATATAATATCAGCCTGCATTCCGTACGCCACATTTGGCGAGCCTGCTCAAAGAGCCACTGAATCTTCTGAGACGTTGCCGACGCAGTCACCACTTAAGTCCACAGGAGCCACACCGGCTCATAAAGTTTACAGGAGCCACACCGGCTCATGCAGTCTACAGGAGCCACACCGGCTCATACAGTCTACAGGAGCCACACAGGCTCATACAGTCTACAGGAGCCACACAGGCTCATACAGTCTACAGGAGCCACACCGGCTCATAAAGCCTACAGGAGCCACACAGGCTCATACAGTCTACAGGAGCCACACCGGCTCATAAAGCCTACAGGAGCCACACCGGCTCATACAGCCTACAGGTGCCACACCGGCTCATACAGTCTACAGGAGCCACACCGGCTCATACAGTCTACAGGAGCCACACCGGCTGATACAGTCTACAGGAGCCACACCGGCTCATACAGTCTACAGGAGCCACACCGGCTCATAAAGTCTACAGGAGCCACACCGGCTCATACAGTCAGCAAGAGCCCCACCGGCTCATTAAGTCTTCAGGAGCCACACCGGCTCATACAGTCACCAAGAGCCACACCGGCTTATAAAGCCATCAAGAGTCACGCCAATTCATAAAGGCAGCGAAAGCAGAGATAGAGAGAGAGAGTCAGTCTGTGAGGATTCGTAAAAACCAGATAAGTTTCAATTTTCTCTTAGTGCACTATCAAATGTCTCGTTTATTTTGAATCTTTCTAAATATTTTGTTAGTAGTCTCCCCCTGAGGACATCTTTGTTACTTGTGTAACAGAGTGGCAAATCGGTGCTCGGAGAGATTACATTACATTTATTTGTTTGTTTATTACTGTATAGTTTTTGTATATGTGACAGTATTGTTTTATTTGTTGTTACTATCAGTTTCTCTGCCTTTTGTCTTGTGTAATTCGTACTGTATTTGTACCCAGGAAATTTTTTTTTTGTTTAACTAGATAGTGTGTATATCAAATAGTTATTAGTACCATTTGAGTAGATTAAAGGTATATACTGAGGTAAGTCGTAGTAACATATTTAGCTTGTAGTTTAACTAGGTCTAGGAGAATGTCATCGTTCGAACATTTCGTGTCACTAGGACAATCATTAGGGGTAGAGCCAAAAAAATTAGAGAAATAGGCGCAGGATAGAGTAGATAAAGAACAGGCTAGATTAGAAAAGGAGCATAGTCAGGAAATAGCTCAAACCCAACTAAAAATCAAAGAATTAGAGCTAGAGAAATATTTAAGGAATAGCCAGTGCAATAACCCCAACCTTCTACCGCCAATCACCCCACAATCAATTATAGACCATAGTCTTCCGAATAGAATAGCCCAAGATAAATGTCACATATTTGACGAGACAAAGACGACAGTAGACCACGAAGAACTGATGGCAGGTTTCCATGTATTTGAAAGGACGAATGAAGAAATTATGTACAAGGCTACTAAGATAATGCAGGCAGAAAGAGAGAAACATGATATACATAATATACAAGAAGAAAATGAGAAGCTACGACTAGAAAATAAACGACTTAAATCAGAGAAAGATATGTTACAAGCTGAATTAAATAGATTGATCTTGGAGAAAGACACACATAGTAAACTAAAGACTGGCAGTTCTTTAGAAGGTCTACCACTTAGGGTGGATGCCATAGAAAAATTTTTGAGGACACTCAGTAAGAAAATAGAAGTAGTTGATTTGGTTGCAGCCTCTGAAACAAAGATTGACCAAAGTTTAAATAACGTAATTAACAGGCTGAACAAATCAGAATCGCCAGTGGTTGTAAACAAAGGTGATACAGACGCTAACTATGGACAAATACGTAACATCGCTATACACAGAAGTAAAGATGATAAAGTAATGAAGCCAGTAAATAGAGAAAGAGAACACATAAATAAAGAAATAAACAGGTCAAAATTTATTAGAAAGAGGTTTCCAGTTATGGATCCTATTAGTAAACAAAGTAACCAGGTAACACAACGAAAAACAACCTTTCAAGGGCGTTTTAAACATGTAGCTAATCAAAGTCAGTCAGTGGGAGAAGATGAACAACGGCAGAGAATTCGATTTACAGGAAAAAATCACAATACACCTAGAATAATAGTCGTTAGGAACAACGATAGCTACAAGAGCGATATGCCCATAGAACATGTTAGGACAGACAGATGTGATTATGAAATTAGACGACAATTTGATGAAAAAGGGAAATGTTGCGAAAAAGAGAATTTGTTGAAGAGTAGACAAATGAAGACACAGTGTAGACATGGTACGAATGACGTGTTTCTGTATAGGGGTAGATACGACCCACGACATCATGATGGTAGAAGTATAAACAACACTTGCCGAGGGGATGATAGTCTAAGTTACTGCTATAGAAATATGGGTAAAGATTTATATGGTAGGCGAAGGGTAGAGCAATGCTTTAGGCCTCATTACCCTGATCAGTGTTTCGCTTCTAAGTCAGTACCAAGAAATAATCGGGTGGATAACGACTTTTATCAAATAAGAAAGCCTAGATATGGGTTATTTCAAGACAGGGAGAGAAAGTTGAATTGCAACTGGCGGGAGCATATGGTAAAATAGCTCCTGGGCCACTTGACATCCTTTTTCCATACGTACTAGTAGAGTGTGAAAGTAGGTGTAAATAATTTAAACAAAGATAATGCCGTAGTTTATATGATACCTCATCCCTATAAGTAAGACGTAAATGTTGCTAAAATACTAAGTAAACGTAAATTTTAAAAGAGTTTAATATTTTTTTTTAAAAAGCTAGGCGACGAAACAAGGTAAGTAATGTAAGGAACTATAGGTAGTAACTGAATTAAGTAAGATCAGTTAGGGCCAGAAGGATGCACGGTAAGTCTAGTTGTGTTGTTTGTTTGACTAGTGCACTAAGAGTAATAAGCCCAACATTTTTTCCCCCTCGTAAAGGTAAGAAAATACTTTCCCTATGCTATAAATAGAACGGACTGACCAAAGCCTTACACAGGTACTACACGCCTCTCACCACGCCAGAGACGATTACGTCATACACCACGGTCTACCATACAGCAGAACAGTGCTGAGAGTCAAGAGTTATCGTTCGCCCTTGAAAACAGTGACCACTGTAAGACCACGCCTCTTAACTTGACCTCTTACCTGTTGACTACCTCAGTCGATCAGACGTAGCAGTTTATCCCAGATGACCACACCGTCAAAGAAAGAAAAGGAAAACTATGAACTAAATAACATTTTTTTTTCTCTTCCCAATTCTAATTTTATTAATTGATGTCATATGTATCAGTAATATTTTTTTTGTCTCTTTCTCACTTCCTTCTCAATTTGAATTTTATTGATTGATGTCACGTCATTTGTACATTTATATACCTAAATGTGTCTAGTATTTTTTGATGTTTTATGACATGCCTAGGGCATAGTGCTTTTAGCTAAGATATAGTATAAAATGTTTTTGTTTGTTTCGTTACACGAAACTTGGGATGAAGGGAGGTGTTACGTTTAGAAGTTACCCCCCCCCCTTTTGCACACGCCAGTAGCGAGTGACTCATCAGTTGATCATGGAACATAACCCAAGGTCATGGGCAGAAATGTTACGTCTAGAATTTACCGTACCTTCCCCCCCTCCCCCTGTAACGTGTCAAACTTAACCCCTTCCATACTAGTTAAAAGTTGTTTCTATCAGCTCTCTCTGCCTTTGCACACGGATTATCTACTGTCCCACTCGCACCCCGCCAGCCTTTATAAAGTGGACGCAGAATGTATCTCGACAGAGGGCGGCCCACACAGAGAGAGTGGGGAGTCGGCCCCGCATACTCAGAACAGTCGGTTCAGTAGATTTAGAGAAGTTTTATAGAATATTTAGAGTAGAGAGGGGGCACGAATACTTAGAGTAGACTTGAATAGTTAGACTTGTAAAATATTATTTCACTAAATTTGTATCATAGTACATTAAATCAGTGTTGTAAAGTACACTCCTAAGAGTTGTGTTGTTTATATACTAGTACCTATACCAGTGAGTTATAGTTAAAGATTTGGTAATTAAGTTAAATTACCTGGCGAGCCTGCCCTACATATAATATCAGCCTGCCTTCCGTACGTAACATTAATCAATGAGTTTAAAATAATTTCATTTCATCGACCTGAAGAAAATCGATGAAGTATAATCTACTCACTGATGACAAATAAAATGGCCGCTCCAATCAGAAGAATGATAGTCTGAAGAGTATCTGTGTAGATGACCGCAGCCAGACCACCTAAACAAAAGTTTATAAGACGAGAGCAATAAATTATAAACCAACACTACCATCTTTGTTTCTGAATGGCAACCAACACTACCATCTTTATTTCTGAATGGTAACCAACACTACTATCTTTGTTTCTGAATGGCAACCAACACTACCATCTTTGTTTCTGAATGGCAACCAACACTACCATCTTTGTTTCTGAATGGCAACCAACACTACCATCTTTGTTTCTGAATGGCAACCAACACTACCATCTTTGTTTCTGAATGGCATTTAGTTTAAATGGAGCATCGGAGTATACGTCGATAGTTCTTAAAACAAAAACAAAATAATTGTGCCAGTTTTTTTTTTCTTGTTTAATAAAAAAAGTGAAAACTGTGTTAGTTTGAATGAAGCCTCTTAAGCTGTAAATATAGACAAACAGATATTCCATACACAAATAGACCGGCGATAACCATCCACAGTTCCTAGTGTCTCAAATGTCTCAATTGACTTTTGTGTGTGACCTGTTTTAATATTTAGTATTTTGAACTATATGAAAAACATGCTTGTGTTACATTTACTAAGTAATCAAGTATACCTTAAAATGACTTACCAGCTACAGTGTATATAGCAGTTACGGCCAAGATGATGGCGATACAGGCGTACAGGTTCCAACCCAAAATTTGCTGCATGAAAATGGCGCCAGAGAAAATCTCGGACTGTAATGTTATGTTAAGACATGATTTTTTTTTTTAGAAAAAAGTCAAACAATAGGCTTGTATGAAATAACATTGAGTGTATGAAGGAAACGATTGTTTACAGCATCGCCTAACTCAGTTTCAGATAGAAGCATTTTTTTTAAAGAATAAATATAATGTAATACGAGAGAACTACTTTGTAAGTTCTTACTTACAGATATTTTGATCATGACGTAGATAAACAGGGCAAATACGGAGAGGAAAATTCTTAGCCCAACGCCACCAAATCTTTTCTTCAAATATTCTGGCATAGTGAAAGCCTAGAGTGAAGTGAAGCAAGGAAACAAACAAACTAAAGGCATGGTAGATTTAGTTCATTTGAGACTAATCTATTTTGAAATGAGACTAATCTATTTTGAGATGAGACTAATCTATTTTTGAAATGAGACTAATCTATTTTGAAATGACACTAATCTATTTTGAAATCAGACTAATCTATTTTTGAAATGAGACTAATCTATTTTGAAATGACACTAATCTATTTTGTAATGAGACTAATCTATTTTTAGATGAGACTAATCTATTTTGAAGTGAGACTTATCTTTTTTGAAATGAGACTAATCTATTTTGAGATGAGACTAATCTATTTTGAAATGAGACTACAGTTGAAATATATATTGAAATAAGACTAATCTATTTTGAAATGAGACTAATCTATTTTGTAATGAGACTAACCTATTTTGAAATTAGACTCATCTGTTCTGTAATGAGACAAATCTATTTTTGAAATGAGACTAACCTATGTGGACTTGGTGAATAATCTATCAATAATTAAAGTGTGATTGATAAGGTGAGTGAGCAACTTACACCACTTGATACATAGACTGGAACGAAAATCCAGCCGAGGCTATCAGCAGGTAAATGGCCTGTGGGAGGCAAAGTATGTTAAATAAGTCAATAATCATGTAGTCAATACATTGCGTCACCATACTTTATTTGAAATCACAGAAGTACAGCGGTTCCAGTTTCGTAGTGAGGGATTAGGCAAGGGGGGGAGGCATCATGCCTCGGGCGCTGCTCACAAAGGGGCGCCAAATATTATATTTCACATATAATAATAATACTACCATATTATATGGTTTTTGAATGGGGGAGGGGCGACGCTAAAATGGGTATCGTGCCCCGGGCGCGAGTTAAGCTCGCTACGCCACTGAACGGCTCTCAACCTTTTTCGCGAGTGTACCCCAAATGGTGCACAATCATGTCCACGGGTTACCCCCTCAAACGTAAGTTCGCGGGTAAATATACTTATTTTCAAAATGGAATGGGATTACCTTTCTAATGCGTCACTTGGTCACGTGGGTTTAATGATGGAGTCAATCAAAAAAACTTTCGACCTTCTTCAAACTTTTGAAGGTTTAAACAAAAAATATTTCTCGCTGCGTGCCCCTGCGTAACCTTACGCGTATCCCTTAGGGTACGCACAGGGCCGGATTTACAAACAGGCCGACCAGGCCGTGGCGTGGGGGGGGGCTGCGAAATAAGGGGCCCTAAATTGTTGAGCAGTATAGGCCTACACAAATCAAAATGGGGCCTCAAATTTTTTGGATGGCCTAGGGCCCATAAAATTGTATATCCGGCTCTGGGTGCGCGTATCAGATGTTGAGAACTGCGGCAGTAACACATTACATGTATAGATAGAATAATTTATAACTCACGTGCCACTCGTATATAGCGCAAGAGAAACCATTGGCTGCTGCTGTACCGGCCAGACCAATGAACATTGGCGCTCCGACATTGCTGGCAAATATGGAAGCACCAACCTGGATAATACATGAAGTTTATAACATATTTGGCGTTTAACAGGTTTAATGCCATCATATCTTCAAACCAAATGATGTATATTAAAAAAATGTATAAATATCAATTTTAAATAGTATTTATGAAATATAGCCTATATTATTTCGTGTTTAGAGCAGACGTCTTTAAGTTAATTTTTTATTTTACTTACAGGGAACCAGTGCATGTCTTTTCCCGCCAGAAAATATCCCGCAGCGCTGTTTCTGTTTGGTCGAAATGTTGACTAAATATAGACACAACTTAATTAGTTTCGAACATTTTTTTTTCATATCGTACTACCGTAAGATAAAATAGAAAAAAAATACTAACGAAAAAAAAAAAGGGTAAATGGACTAAATTATCATAATCGTTCTTTTGTATTTATGGGCCTTAGCCAGAGGTTCTCAAATACATTTTGGTGAACTTAGACAAAAGTAACTGTCGAAAACCTATTTGCATTATATATTTTTTTTTTAGAGTTAATACTTGAAGGGTTTTACAGTAGGGTCGCTTAGAGTGCATATCCATAAACTATTTTTGTTTTAACCACAATCAACTCAATGAAGTAATATGTTGATAGAATATGTTAAGTCACATTAAAAAAGGTTTATTTTATTTTTTTTTTGCTATTTATTCAGATTTAAATAAAATTAATTTGATTTTATTGGATAACAACTTAAACAACTTACCCAAAGTCCAACAGCTATCACAAGAATAAAGTACACAACAATGGCCGCATAATCCCCACCGTCTAAAGTCTCTGTCATTTTTCTGTGTTGTGTCCTGTTCTTTTGGCAAATTTTGTTCAACAAGCGAAGTGGTTAGATACTAACCCTAACCCTAACCCTAATTCTAATCAAGTTATCTGATAAAACATTGCTGACAAAAAAAAAAATGTGAGTATGATGCGGGAGAAGAAAAAACACCAAACAACAAAATATTTATGAATTCTCAAAATATCTCGATATCTGGTGTGTTATATAACTCAATCTAAACATAAAAGTACATATTAAAATTGTGAAGAATGGGAGAGATTCACTCAATATACCTTTTTAACTCATCGTTTAACACGGATGCATGAAAAATGAAATAAATGTTCTAAAATTACCGATGCCATATTACTTCATGTATGATCCACTCGTAAAAGCAATGCTAAGACAAAGATATATTTAGCCTATATATACCAATGAAGCCTAACTTGAGTTCCTTACAAAGATATACTTATAGTCTATATACCCACGAAGCCTCACTTGAGCAGAATACTTTGTGACACTGGTGACTCCATAGTTCAAATATTTATATATGTCCGTGTTTCAATAGGTAAAGTCCGTGTTTCAATAGGTAAAGTCCGTGTTTCAATAGGTAAAGTCCGTGTTTCAATAGGTATCATTTTTCATTATAACAAAATGTATTGAATGAAGCATGGGCGTAATCTAACTAAAATGTTTTTTTTCTCTCTTTATCTTACCACAGCTGGTGTCGACGATGATTATAAGGGTTGATAATGAGTAATGTTTTGAGTCGGGTTCGAATCTTAAGTAGGGCACCTTTCAAAGGTCTTGGTTTGTATTTCCATGGTTCCTTCGTGCAAAGCCAAACGAATGGATAGGCGCACGTCAAGGTCCCTCGCTGCCAAAGACTTCCACTACCATAGGCCCCCGATGCTTAAGGCCCCTACAGCCAAAGCCCCCCCCCCCAATTTCTATAACACAATGCTATCAAATCTAATTCTTTATTTCAGAGGTTCTCAAACTTTTCCTCTTCGCGATCCACGACAAGAACCACAACCCATCAGTGATTTATAGGATCTAAGCGATAAACACCTCATCCTGATAGTGAATTGAATAATAATAATAATAATAAATGTTTCCTACCATTCAAACTCGTTTCAGGGGCGGGGCACTCCGGGTAAAATCATTAGAAAGAGAAACATCAAAAGTACAGACAAGGAAGAGTTATCTTACTTATTTTAAAAAAAAAAAACATTTACCGTTTCTCAACTGTTACAGCAGACAAGCCACCCCCCCCCCCCTTACAATTATTTGGTCTATAATTTAAGCGAGAATTGATTGGTGATTTTTAGGGTAAAGGTTTCGCTCTTAAAGAATGAAAGCAGAACTTCTTAAAAATAGTGGCTTGCAGGAACTAATTGTTTCTTCCGTATCAAAAACCAAAAACTCTCCTTGTCAGTTAAATATGTTTTTTTTTTGGCTTCGGGTTTTAGCTTACACACATCTGCAGTGCCTTAACCGGCGTTAATTCTGCAGTGTCTTAACCGGCGTTAAAAACGACCGGACTCTAAATATGCTTGCCCCATCGAGTTGCACAAAAAAAAAACTACTACAGTGAGGAGAATGACGCCCCTGGATGGTAGCAAAGTAAAGGACGCCCTGTGCAGAGCACCCCCAGCGTCTTCGCCTGACGTCACTGCATACGTGGGATTGAGTGGGGGTGTGTGATTATTCACCATTTCCTCTTTCTCTCTCTTACTAATTTACTTCAGCTGTAAAGATAAGTTTGATTTTTCAAGAAAATACCAGGTAAAGACCATCCATCAGGCCCGTAGCGATATTTGAGCAAGAAATGTAGATAAAATAAAATAATATGAAAAATGTGTTTTCTCATTTGGTTTAATTTTTTTATTTTTAGCTCTATATAGTTTGTGTAGTAAAGAAATTAGAAAAAAAATATTTTCTTTATAATTCGTCAAGGTAATAGTTGGAAGCCATGCTCGGGTGCAGTGGAAGGTAGAGTGGCTGATTTGGTGAGTCGATCCCATGCACCCTTGTCAGTGGCGTAGTGAGGGGGGGGGGCAAGGGGGTCGTCATGACCCGGGCGCTACTCACAAAGGGGGCGCCAAATAGTATATTTTACATCTAATATTATATGGTTTTCGAATGGGGGTGGGGGAGCGCTAAAAAAGGTATTGTGCCCCGGGCGCGAGTTAAGCTCGCTACTCTACTGATTTCATGCGGCATCTCGCAGATTCACCAGTAATGCACAGTTCGTTAGACATGTCTTTCACTGTGGCGTTCAAAGCTATTCGTTAAAATATGATGACAAGCATCCAGTGGAGGTTAAAAGTATGAGGAGGATAAAAAAAAACAGGCAAGGAAAAAGTACCGAAAAAAAAACGAAACAAAACTGAGAAAGGACAAGGGTGAAATGGGGTCGAAAATACAAACTATCCGTCCGTACGTCTGGTAATTCTAAGAAAGACCGCCATGTTGTTTATCATTCATTTATACATATTAGGGCTGTACCGGATTCTAATTTTTAGATCCTGCAGGATCGGAACCGGAATCGGATTTATTATTGGAATCCTGCCGGAATCGGAACAGGAACCGGATTTTAATCAAACAAAGAAATGGATAACATATATTAGAAAGTATAATAAACATGTTTAATAATACATGAATTCCAATTTATATATATATATATATATATATATATATATACTGTGGCAGCCCCCGATAGTTCATTTTCTTTAGTTTTCCATAGTGACGTCACCGAACCGTGTTTTTTTTTTAATTTATACTTTCATTTAATTTTAAACCATTATCTGACTATTTCCCATAAAAACGCATATTAAAATGCATTTCAAATCTAAATCAATATCACTTTAATGTTCAATTAAAATTGTATCTTCAATTTATTTATCTAAATTTGCGAGGAATTTTATCCAAATCGTGACAAAATCCACTAAATTAAAAAATGTGCAGAAAAATAAATTATTGAGCTTTTTTAAAACTGTAAACACCCAAAAATAGATCGTTGTCTGCTCTTTAAAAAAAGTTAAATTTTGATAGATAAATATAGTTTATAGAAAACAGGAATCAAAAGTAGCGGAAGATAAGGTGTGGTATTACTAGACCAGGGGTCGGCAACCTTTTGAGATGGAAGAGCCTAAAGTTATAATTTACAATTTTTAAAGAGCCATTAAATTTGTTGTTTCAATATTACTGTATTTGATGAAGCTGCAATTTGACATCGAAAGAGCTACAACTTGACATCGAAAGAGCCGCATGCGGCTCGCGAGCCACAGGTTGCCGACCCCTGTACTAGACTAAATATTAGGGAGCGACCGATAATCGGATCGGTATCGGTATGGGACCGATATTGGCAATATCGGTTAATATCGGATCGGCCGATATTTGTAGGGAGCGACCGATAGTCGGACCGATATTGGCACTATGGGTTTTAGATCTTATATGTGCCTTCCCTTCCTAAAATAATAATATAGCAAGAAAGTAATCGCTCCCTTATCATTAACGCGGTTTTTTTATACCCTCCCCCCCTCCCTCCGCCCAACCCAGTTTCATTTTTGACACAGCAGCACAAAGATGACGTAATTTACCAACAGGGTCGGCGAGTTGAAGGACAAATTTACTTTTAATCTTCTTTTGTTACTCTTATATTCTGTCATTCATTTACTTTCTTACTATCAACTATTTGTTAAGTGTTTTAGTGAACATCAGAAAAGAAATTGTATTGTAAAATGACACTCTTTGATGTTACCGCATGGCAATTCAAAGCTAAATTTTGATCGGTCGGCTTTCATTTTTCATCTTCTGTTCTTTTCTTTCTTTCGTGTGTCAACATTAAAAATTCTTTCTTGCGTTTCATTTTGGTTATAGCAACAGTTGTATCAGGGACGAGGCGTGAGTGTTTGCCGGTTTAACTCTTAGAGAAAAATCTATTGATGTTTTTATTGCTATATACACAGCACAAACGAAAATATGCCTTTCCATCATATCGACATCGCTAGTTTCAGAACGTTAATTAATTAATAGATTTGCCAGGCAATAAATGATGCCTAGCTGTAGACAAACATTGACAGAACAATCGCAACATAGATTTTAACTTCGTAGGCAGCAGTTAAAAGATAAGTTGGCTTCAATTAATACTATATTTACAACTGCCGATTGCTGAACGTCCATACGAAGTTTTATTGGTGTTACATTACATTGGTTAGATCCTGGGTTATTCTCTCAGGATAGCTGAATCCCAGGATAGGTCCCAAGAAATTTTCTTCACCCGGGATATTGTTGGGTTAATAAAAGGAGGCTGGGAAAGGTAACACCCACAATCCCATACAATAGCCGTGGCACAGAATTATAATTATAAACGGGTTCATTATACGTTCAACAACAATACGCTATAGTACCTTCACCGATACACTACAGTATATAATGTTAACTAGTGAATGAAAGTTTTCTCTTTTTACACTGACAGAGAAGGGAGCAGGAGGTTTACTTGTCGAAAGGCTAAATAACCAAAACATCTTCATTAAATATTACAAGTGGGGCTTCAGTCGACATACGTGGGGGTGAGGGTATGTGCGAATTGCGACAGGTTGGGGGTGGTAGATCTACTTAATAAGTGGACGGAACTTAAACTTCAAATGGTTGAGTCAAATTCTGTTATTTATCGATTTGGTGAACTTTCCGCATTTGGTCAAATTAACGCATTTAAGTGTTGCGTTAAAAATTTTAATCGCAAATTTTTTTTGGCGCGTTAATTGCAAATTAACGCAGTTTAATCAGCAGCTCTAATTAATACATTTTTACTTTTTTAGTTTGACATGAATTATTTACAACTTTATCTTACTTTTCTGTTTGTGAACAAGTAAAAAGTAAAAACAACAAATTGTTTGTTATAAGTTTAATTTTAAACAATAAACATGCAGATTTCTTAGATTATGCAGGCATGGTTTGTGTTTCTGACTTCGGTCTTTCGGTCTGTCTTTTCAAATCTTTTGTTTTTCTAATCTTCTAATCTTCTGCAAGACACCCTTTCATTAATACCAAAATATCGGTATCGATATCGGCAAAAATGCTGGGGAAAAATATCGGTCGCTCCCTAATAATGAATACTTGCATTGTTCTGTTAGCTCGGGTCAACCATCGAAATCCCCTCTTACCTGTGATGTGCATACATATTTGGGAATAACTTAATTATATGTCTGTTTTAATTTTATAATATTTATGACATATTTTCGCAATTTTAATGGCTTAAAATTTAAAAAGTATGTATTATTAACTTAAAAATCATTAATTAATCTTTTTTTTAAATATCCTTTAAAGAGCTCTATTCTATTTTTAGGTCTTAAATTAATGTAATGAGAATATAATGTTATGCTGAAGAAGAAAATTACCTTGGTGTAACGACTGAGAGGTGTCAGTGGACTGCACATTATTACCTGATTAGTAACTGAACCTCGACATCTGCTGGTAGTGTCTATTGTTCTAAATCGGACAGTCCAGATCGTTATCTGAAAGACTTATGTCAAGTTCTATGTTTACTTGCAACACATTCGTAGACCTAATTTATCCATACAATAGAGGTGGGTTTTTTTTTAATTTGCAAATACACTTTTTGTGATATATATTTATATGTACGTGTATATATATGTATATGTATATATATATATATTAGAGCTGCTGTTCGATTTAAAAAATTGATCGCAATTAACGCATGATTAAAATTTTTATCGCAAATTAACGCACATTTTAATCGACACAATATAATACATTTGTTTGTACTCAAACTAGTCGTACATATCCCCCTCCACTTCCCATCGAATGCATCCCATATGTGCCTTTCCTTCATAAAATAATGATATAGCAAGAAAGTATTTGCTCCCTTGTTGTTAACGCGGGTTTTTTTATATCACCCCCCCTGCCCATCCAAGTTTCATTTTAGACACAGCTGCAGAAAGATTGACGTCACTTACCAACCACAAGTTACATTGTTTCAAAGCTATGACACTTGTCAATCAAACTATAACACGTGCAGATGTTCACTAATTGTATCATTCAGGGTCATAAGTTTGAAATAAGAAATGGCAATCCTATTGTTTCAAGGTCATATCGCTGCTATGATTTTATGCAAACGTGACAAACGGGGTCTTTTCGTCTGATCTGGTATAGAATTGTGTTATTTACTGATATTTTAATTTTTTTCTGCAACTCTGAAATAAACAGCTTTTGGGTAAAATTTAACGCATTTAGGTGTTTGTGTTAAAAAATGTAATCGCATTTTTAACGCATTAATTACGCTTTAATTGCAGTAAATCAACAGCCATATATAAAATTTAACTCAGTATCACAATAATAGGCAAAAAGTAGATTTTCCAAAGCAACAGAAGAAGCTGAGAGGGCAGGTGAGCTAAAGTCAATATTAGCATTTCTTGACAGCTTAATTTTATGGCATAAAATGCTGCAACTGTAATAATGATCTCTTATCTCAGCTTCATGTACAAAGCCATTCTATTGGTTATATACATACCAGGTGACTGCCTAGCCCCCGCCCCTCCTCCCTCTGCCTCCCTTCCCCATCTATTGCCATCATCCAGTGTAAGTTCCTATCAAATTTGTTTTTTGAAGGTGGCCCTGGCAGATTCTTCATTTAACTCTGAAAGTCTTCGCCCAGGGCCTCCAGAAACTGTCCAACAATGATCTACGAAATATAGTAATAACAAACCATCCAAGCAGAGATAAAAGATTGAGAGATGCCATCCTACTTTTACTTGATAACACAATTGTATTTAAATTATCTGCTTGGATCTACCTAGACTAAAAAAATATATCTTGTTATACAAAAAATGCAAATGAAAGAAATAAAAACTAACCTCATTAATGAATATTATTTGAGCTCTTTTTATCTATTGCATTATAAATAAAATAGTAAATGCAACCACATCAGTCCGGAAAAGGTTTTAGTTTTATGTCTTTATGTTTAGTTAGTTCGCGTCCTTAAAAAAGAGTGTACATTTATAAACAATAAATTCATTTTGTTATTGTTTTATTCAGCTATCTAATAGTTATAATTTTTTTTTAATGTTTGAACTTACATCATACCAATGTGTTTCTTTTTTTATTGTAGATAACCAATACAAGAGTGCAGTTATGGTGCTGGAAGAATGTCATAAGCTCTGGGAACATGAGATGCTCACTGTTTGTCTGGTACATACATTACTTTTAAATACATGATGTAGTTTTATTAGTTTGATGGCTACAATTATTATATAAAGAATTATTTTTAAATACATGTGTAGTTTATTAGTTTGATGGCTACGATTATTATATAAAGAATTATTTTTAAATACATGTAGTTTATTAGTTTGATGGCTACGATTATTATATAAAGAATTATTTTTAAAAAAATATAATGATCTAAAGTAAGAACATTTTTTTTTATCCATTTGTTTTTATGAGAATTTAATATTTTTTTTTTTAAATTCAGTCTATTCAAGACTTAGATGAGGAGAGGATAAAATTTATGCAGCAAGAAATTTGGGATACAGTTAATGTAGACTCCCAGCTTGCTTTGGATATTGATAGGGTATGTAAACCTTTTGAACACTCTGGATGATTAAATCTTAGATTATAAATATGATTTATATAAAATTTAAGAAATTTTGATGAAATAATTTATAACAAATGATATTTTTTATTTATTCAGTTACATAATGTGAAATATTACTGCTCATTCAGTTACATAATGTGAAATATTACTGCTCATTCAATTACATAATGTGAAATATTACTGCTCATTCATTTACATAATGTGAAATATTATTTCTCATTCAATTACATAATGTGAAATATTACTGCTCATTCAATTACATTTTGATACAGTCAAAAAAAATAATAATATACATGTATTTCTCTGATTCAGTCTTGTGAAGCTGTGAGAGAAGTGATGGAAAAGTGTGACGTTGCTTCTGATATACAGGCCTTCATATCTTAATATTCTACAGGGGAGACAAGACCTGGTATGTTTATTAATTATTGAAACTATTGAAAAAAAAAAACCTTGTAAATTTCAAATCAGAGAAAAAAATGCCATTCAATTGTAATTATTTTAGTTTTGAAACCTTTAAATCATATTTTTTTAGATTAAAAAAAATTGATAAAACAAAAACATATATATTATTATATTCATAAAATGGTGAATGAATGCTATGTACATTTTTAATGTGATTGTTTTTTCGGTATGATATCAATAATATGTTCTATAAGAATGTTTTCTTTAAATACTTTTTTCATAGAGCCTTTTACTTACAAACACTATACGAAAATTCAAAACATGCATGACAACGACAGTTCTGGCAGTGATAGCTCTAACCCTTACAGTACCATAGCAGAGGAAGATGCATTTAGCAACAAATTTTTTGGAGCATTTAAAAAGAAAATTTAAAATGTGCGGTTGTTGTGTATTTTGTTGAATTATATTCATTTCCATACTAAATAAGAGCATTTTTAAAGCATAATATTAGATGAATAAAATACAAATAAAATAAAAAATCGAATTATGTAAAAATTATCATAAAAATATATTTTAATAAAAGAATTTATTCAATTAATGACACGTTTTTTAATGCTATACAAAGTAATAAGCACACTTTCTTTAAATTATAAATAGTTTTGGGATATTATATATTTACAACTATCTCTCTTAATATGTTATTGATTTATCATGATTACCTTTTGCTATTTGGGGAAAAATGTCTGCATAGTGGGGTATATGATAGTTATAGGTTAGTTTACATTAATTATCAAGTAGTTTTTTTGTTAGTAATAATCATGTGTCATTATTGAGATAAAATCGCATTATTCAGGGAAAGTAAAGTTGGCTGGGTCATTCACCTATATGCCATGTTTTCTACAGAATGGTAAATTCTACTTTGATTGCTACATTGGCTTGCATGATTAACTTTTTTTTACTACATGTATTACTTATTACAAATAGTGAATTTCTCATATAGTGGTAATTTTAGCTTATAGGAGAAATTTAAATTAAGTGTTATCGAGCACTTAAAACATGCACTATAATTATCCACGATAAGTTTATACAAGTCCTAAGCTTAGCTCTAAAAATGTAAAAGTTTATTATTAGTGTTAAACATGTGTTTCAATAATCAACTTTTATTACAGTTTTTGTGCACTTTTTAAAAATTATATTTTTTACTGAAGTGTTCATTTTTGTTCACAATTCTATAAAGAGATATGGCCACCAGCATAAAATTGCTAGATCAGTTTAATATTCATCAGAATATTGTTGGTAAGATAGTAATTTCTTTATATTTATGTAATGGTGGAAAGTAATGAGTCATTGAACATTTCTATCAAAACCACTTAGCCTGTTGTTTCCCTATTTATATTTTTGTTACAAGCCGCTATAACTTGCCTGTAACATTCATTTATATTTTTTACTATGCATTCTACATTAACCTACATTTATGAAGTGTATCAAAAATGGAGGTAAGAATGCTTTCTTTACTCTTAACCCTGTGATGTAGACTTAGCTGGAGCTGTGCAGTAAATTGTGTGTTAAAATGTAATGCACTGTAACCCATCTTGTCCACATTCTTTCAAATCAAAGAACTTGAAGACGTCAGTACCAGAATTAAACAGACTTCTGGTTTGGCTATTCGAACCATTAGTGCACACAGGAATGGGAGGATGGTGTCCGGTGAAAACAATGAATAGTAATAATTTTATTTATCTATTCTTTAAAGATCAACAGACTATTTTATCTTCCCAATGATTTTATCATGAATACTTATAGATATTCTGGTATTGAATAAATGTAAAATGTTAATTATTTTATTAAACTCCAAATGATGATTAAAATATGTTCTTTTAAATAAGTGTTCATTTTGTATGAGATCATTTTTTTAAATCCTTTTTTATTGACTTGTTTAAGGATTCTTTAGTTTTGTAGAAACCAGTGTTGTATACATTGCTTTGAATTTTTTGGTGTAGCTTTAATGGGTTTTTTTTTGCTGTCAATGAATTCTATTTTTTTTACCAATATTTTTAGATAATTACATGTATATTGTAAATATGTAAATATAAAAACACAACTATTTGATTTCAATTAAAAATTTGGTATCACTGAGTGACAATGAGGGATTGCTTCTATAAAATAATATATAGAAGAAATCCGTCAAATATAAAACAACAACATTGTATTTGGCTGTATCAGCTGCCTTTAAATAAAGTATAAATAAAATTCTTTGGAACTTACTGTATGTAGTACTAGTGTGTTATTTTGTCTTGTCAAAACCTGGTTTTTTTTTTATTTCTATATGATTATTGCTAAAAGAAATATTCATTAATTAAAAACAAAAAAAGACAATAAAACTATTGCTTTCTTCAAAGACTTACAAACCATTGGATTTTTAAATGTATTATCAAAGAAAAAATGTCATCTCAGAAATACATAAAATGTATATTAATAATGATTTGCAGCAGTAATAACAATACATTTTAATGAGAACTGTTGCATTGAAATAAGGTAATAATTATCTGTAAACCATAGCTTATAATTTATAAACTGTGTATAAATTCTAAATGATTACTTTGCATGATAGTTTTTTTATTTCATATAAAAAATACATAATTGATTATGATTCGTATACTTGTAGGGGATATTATTTTAGAACGTAGGTAATAATATTATACTTTTGTTGTTCATTAAAAAAAAACTCATTAGTACTAGACACAGAGGCACATTAAGTACATCAAGTACAGTAACTTAGATAACATACCTTTAAATCGATACATACTTTTTATTTACCATAAAAAAAGAATTTTAATTTACCTAAGCTTGATAATATATGTAATATAAACAATAGTACATTTTTGTTTCTAAAATTTGCAATGCACGTTGTGTGTACTGCTACTTTGACCTACCATAGATAACGATCTAAAACGAGTAGTACTATTGATGCAAGGGAAGTAACCCATTTATTAATACCGTTCGCCATAGTTAACACGGCTAGGTCCCTTTAATCTGTGCGTCCATTAAATAGTTACAATATTATTTTTTACTCATACAATGTAAATGTTAAAAATAACAAAAATATAATCTAATTATTTGCAAAATTATTTATTAAATCATGCATTATTATGGAGAAAGAACATGCATGTAAAATTTCAAGAAAATATATCACTTAAAAGTGCTTTAAAGAAAGAAACTAGCTAGTTTAATCTATGTTAGATAAAACGATCAACAATTAAGAGAAATATGAAAAACCGGATGGAATTTATCAATATTTTAATGACACTTTTAGAAAATTAAAGAAAAATCAATAAAATGAATCTATAATATTTTAAGATATCGACTGTGACAGAAATTGCAGTTTACTATATATCTAATATATTTTAAAATAGATAAGTTTTTTTGGCCAATTATGTTTGTAATATTAATTTACAGTTGTTTTCTTTCCTTAGTTATGAAATTCTCCTTAAGATAAAATCAGCTAATAGAAAAATCCAAACAAAAATGTTGTCACTGTTGCCACTATGATAGCTGCAATGGCAGACACAAATTTGGCTTGAGGATTTTCACCAATATCTGTCATTTTCCTTTTGATGAGAATTTTTTCCTCAAGTGTAAGCTTCGCTTTAGGTTTGTTGTCTATACCACACAGCCAGTTATACATCACACGACAGCAGCTTCGTTTCTTCTCTGACTTTATATCTAATGTAACCGGGGGAGAAAAAGACGTTCAAAGCTATTGTTTCATGAATCAACATAATTGAAATATTCTCATTAATGTATTATTATGCGAAGAGCCGTTCTTAGATTTTTTGGGGGGGCTCCAGTTCAGAGCCCATCAAGGGGGTGCAGTCTGAACAAAGTAGGAGCCCTGCCCTTGGGGAACAAATAGGGTACAGTAAATGTTTGTGTATAATCAGGAGGTTCCCATGCGGGGGAATTTGCTAGGGGTTCAAGATTATTCGGATGCAGACCCTGATGTCTTACAATGTTAAGGCGTTTTTATGGATAGGTGAACTATCTGCCAACAAAGAGCCCGCAATTTGGGGGGTGGGGGCCCAGCCAGAGATTTCATTTATTCTGCAAAGCATTAAAAAATCACAATTTTATTCAGCTTTCTTTTTTTTTTATTTTGAAAGTTTACATTTCAGGAAATGAAGGAGTTTGACTTGAAATCATCTCTTTGAGTGAGGGGGCGAAAACCTGTACTTAATTTTGATATATATATATATATATATATATATATATATATATATATATATATATATACAGGGGCCCAATCCAGTACCTCAATGGGGTTTCCCTATCAATATCCAAAGCAGGTTTGTGGGTCTACAACAATTATGTGCCAAATTTATCTAGTTTGTTTATCCCTAAAAAATGCTGTGATTAAGTGTGAAAGAGAAAACATGTAATTTCTATACATCTCTCTGCCTCTCTCATTAATGTATATGACCAAATTATGAATAATAAAAAAAAATATATCCGGCAACCTTGATTGTTATTAGCTTCATGAGTTTCATCTTCAGCTCCTAAATCATCATCAGAGTCAGTTTCCTCGGGGGCCATTGGGTCATTCCGTGTCCACCAAGTAACACGTCGGAGCTGGGTAAATTGGTTCAAGAGTAAACAAATAATAATATTATGATATCAGAAGAAGACATTTACTTTAAGAAATAAAAAGCAACAAGGGAAGTAACTTACTTTTTCTGGTGGTCGTTTTTCAGTGAAAAGGGAAATAACTACAGTGGAAATGATGGACACTCCGGAGAGGATTATAGCAAAATGCAGAAAATGAATTTCTTTCAAAACACTCGGTCTCTTGTCTACTTCAAAACTGCCACAGTTAGGGGAGGTGTACACAAACTCTAGAACCATCCTTGTCAGTCCAACTAGTGTACTGATGACAAGCCCCCAGAAAGCTCCCTAAAGTTGAAAGGTCAAATATTGTTTATTTGTTTTTACACAATAAAAGATGCCAATTTCACTTCTAGTTATGTAGCAAATAAAAAAAAAGCAAAATAATATATTCACAACTTCAGTTGTTCCTTTCCAGAATAGAGCCAGGAGGAAAACACAGCACCACGGAGGTGATATACAAGATGAGATTGTCTGTAAGTATGTCCACAGTTGTCCCCCTTGAGAACTCTCCATTATGGGGATCCACACAACACTGGCATAAATAAATGATTTATTAACATTCTACTAAGTACTGTTGTCATCACATTATTTTATATATATATATATATATATATATATATATATATATATATATATATATATTTGCATTGTAGCACCCGATTTAATAATATTTTTGTTAAAATGAGGTTTGCATTTAAGTTTCACTATTATTTTTTTTAATCAAGGGCATACAATATATACTTTTTAACATCTATATAAAAACATTATATATAAATAAAGACAGTTTTCAGACCTCAGTCCAATGAGGACCAGGATACAAACTCTGCCAACTATCATAAGTTCCTGCTGTGGAGCTCTCCTTCTGAAGCGTCTCCAGATATCCATGGTAACCATGGAGCTGGCCGAGTTGAATACAGAGGTCAGTGTACTCATCAAGGCGGCCAGCAGTGCAGCTAACATGATGCCACGTAAACCTTTGGGGTGAAGGGGAGGGCAAAAACGTACATATAAATTAAAAAAAATAATAATTAGGATAAACAAAAAAAAATAAGCACCGTGAATGGAGGCTCACCTTGTGGCATTCTACGAAGAACCAAGAGCGGATAAGCGATGTTGGAACAGCTGAGTTACCGCAAACTTTGATACAGGATTGAGGGTCTGAACAGGCGATTTCATCTGAATGTACACCGTTGATAGATTATAATTTCAGTTTCATATTGATTTTTTAAACTATAGAAAGAAGAAACTAGCAGCAATGGTGGCCTTAGCAGTACGCAGGGCCTTGGAAAAGTGTCTTATTTGGGACCAAAGGCGGTAAAAGCCTACATATAACAACGTAAATACAGGGGGACACCTTCAGGTTTGGGGCCCCGGGGTGAATTCCCTTGTTGAAACTCGCATAAGGCTGCTCTGCTAGCAGAGAAAGATGGATGTAGTGGGAGCATAGGTGGGAGAGTTGTCTAACCTGGAAATAAAACTCGACTAATCATGCCTGGAATGATCCATAAGAAAAACGGGAAGATCTTCAAGCCCGCAGCGAATACCGTTCCACCTTTACTGTGGCTGATGTTTTTAGCTGACAGACATCGTTGGACCATAATCTGTAGGACAAAAAAAAAAAACAACTGTTTTTCTTCAATCTCAACAAAATTAAAACAAAAAAACAACTTTGGTAGCCAGAATATCCTTGAAAGTAATTAAGAACTATATATATATATATATATATATATATATATATATATATATATATATATATATATATATAAAATATACAATAGAGAAGCTAATACAGTTTTGAACAATTAAAACAAGATTGTTGTAAAATTTGATTACAATGTTTAAGTATATGCAGCTTGAAGCAAGGCTTGCCTTACAAATTGCGGGGGCCAATTTAACGGATGCTTGCGAGGTCCCTCTTCTAATTTTTTTTACAATAACAACTTTTACTATTAATTAGTTAAAAGTAAATTGCGGGGCCCCTGCCAGGTGCGGGGCCCAATTCGCAGCAATCGGTCAAATCGGCCTAAAGCTGGCCTTGGCTTAAAGAATTGTTGACCCAAGGCCAGTCCCACCGACAGAAATTTCGGGCCCCTGGGCAGGACTTCACGGGCCCCCGTGCTGATAATAATATTTTCAAAAGTTGATTGGCCAGCTCAGTCCGGGCCCCTAAAACTCGCCGGGGACCCTGGGCATTTGCCCCCTGCCCCTCCCCCCTCTCGGCGGCACATCCAAATGAAAGGGTCCAATGAACTGCCATGTGACAACTGAAGGAAATTTCAAACCCACGTTTCTTTTTCTCAAGCTGGACACACAGACACACCCAGTGGTCCTCACCTGATCATTGCACCAGTTCCACAAGCCTAGAGTGGTCAAACCAAAGACTGCTCCTGGCCAAGGAATATCCCCGGTCACCGCATCTCTCCAGATGTGCATGTAATCTTTTGAAATGTATGTCAAAATAGTAATCTATCTATCTATCTATCTATCTATCTATCTATCTATCTATCTATCTATCTATCTATCTATCTATCTATCTATCTATCTATCTATCTATCTATCTATCTATCTATCTATCTATCAATCTATCTATCTATCTGTCTATCTGTATGTCTATCTGTCTGTCCGTCTGTCTGTCTATATGTCTGTCTGTCTGTCTGTCATGCCCGACGGGGGGGGGGTTTCTATTATCTATTCGTCTTTAGTATTAATTATGTTAGGTGCGCCTGTGTGCCTGATGCGTGTTTGCTAAAATCTATCGCCCGACCTGTTCATTTATTGATCACAGAATATGCTCTGGTGAACGCTGAACAACCTTTTTAGTTTTAATTGTAATTCAAGGACCACGCCCACCAGGTTGTTGGCGAAGTTTATAAAAAGATTTTAAAAATGGCTGACTACGGTTTTAACATAGATATACGACTAGATCGCTTATGGGCTATGCATAGATATATATTGTGCGGACCATAAAGGTATCCACAAACCAAATCGAATTTCGCGTATCTAGGTAGCTCGCGAAATTTGCCCCTCTTTCGCCGCAATGTATTTATATGGAGATGTTCAAAATGCGGAGAATTTCGGCAGCGGTGCAAAGAAATTTCGCAGCATTGCTTCTAGCAGAGTTTTTTCGCGTTTTGCGAGTGTAAACAATCCAAGACTTACATTTATATATAGAAACATAAACTATACCAGATTATACCCAAAAGTAAATTTTTTTTTTCAGTTTTTACTTGTAAAATACAATAACTGTAGAAAGTGTTTCATAAGAAGAAAATGTCTGCCGACGTCCACAAACAAAAAAAAAAAGAAAATTTAAAAAATCATTATTTCCGGTCGGCTGACGCCCACTTTCGCTTTGCCTATGTGTAGCGAGGGTTTTTCGCGCTTAGAAAAATCTCACGCGAGAAATAGCGCAGCGGAAAGTTTCGCTTTGATTTGTGGATACCTTAACTTTAAAAAGAGAAGAGTACAATTCTGTATAACTTATATATTTTTACAAATTCTTTGCAACTATGATGACGTAGTACCCATAGAAACCTTAGTAACCGAAATAAATAGCAGAAGACATTTTGCATTGTTTTCCTTGACAAATTTTCAAAAAAAAATTTTTCAATTAACTCTGAATAAAATGCCTTCGTGTTATGTACCCGGTTGTTTGATTATATTATTACTAACCGTCAAATATAATTTTTTTGGACACATCAGTTGATTTTAAAAGCGCCAACCTCTAGCATGAATGGGGATTTTTTTTTTAATTAAAAGGAAGGAAATCTTTTTTGGTAAAAAATAAAGAACTGTACAGAATTGTACTCTTCTCTTTCTAAAGTAAGGGTCTCGAATACAACACTTTTTCGGTCTCGATTAAATAAGCATAAGCGATCTAGTCTTATATATCTATGGGTTTTAAATAGGGCTTTGTTCTGGCCAGATATTTGTTACCAATGAAGACTTTAAAAAAAAAAGAAAGAATTAATACCGCGTCAATGCATCCATTGTACCAGAGGCGGCCTTTGCAGTATGCCAGGCCCCTGGGCGAACGTCTTGTGCGGTGCGGAGAGCCGTAGGTGTGTGGGCTATACTTTTTAACTACGACGCTCCTATCGCTGTGCGCCCCCCCCCCATCAGGTGCGGGTCCTGTGGGGGGTTGAACAAGCCCACCTCAAAAGACTGCCACTATAGAGTCAATAAAATATTGTATGATATATCAGACTTGGCATTAAAAAAAAAAGTGGGATTGGTAGACCTTCAAGAAGAGTGCGTGATTACAGGAGACCCCCCCTTACCATCGGTGTAAGCGCTACCAGGAGTCTAGCCACAGACGCACACACTAGCAGACCTGCTTTTCGTCACGCATGTGTACATTGTGTATTTACACACACACACACACTCTAGTACACACACTGGCATATATATGAAGACAGTACAGTCTCTCATAACCGTACAAACACAAAAACTTGTTTTCTTGTAAATCATTTACATTCTAGTCAGGTAAACATTTATTCTTTTCATTTTACTTGACTTGATTGTAACTTGCGTTCATTGTTACTTGACTTGATTGTAACTTGAGTTCATTGTTACTTGACTTGATTTTAACTTGACTTGCTTGAAACTTGGTTTATCGTTACTTGTCCTGTTGGTAACTTAGCTTGATTGTAACTCCAGTTGAGTGTAACTTGGCTTAATTGTAACGTGGCTTGACAGTAACTTGGCTTGACTCTAACCACTTTCATTTTTAATCTTCCTTGAAAAACACCCAAAGTCTTGACTTGTGACACATTTTTCGCCAGGCACACTTTCCACATCAGCCCCCCCCCCCCCGCTGTCTCCCCCACCACCCCTCCCACCTTCTGATGTTCTGCCGGTGTTCTGATGACACAGTTTTGAAATATCCTGTCATCTGTTATTGTACCGTGTTATGGGTAATACTGTAGTAATGGGGGCGGCGGCCAGATAGATCCTTATCTTCTTCATTCTGTTTACCAGCTTTGAATAGATCACTACATAAAGTTTATGGGGTGTCACGGGAGCCGTGAGGGGGAATAAAGACCGACTCGATAACAACACACAAAAAAAAATGACCCTTTCCTCCTCGACCAGACAAGTTGGTCTAAAGTTCGACCCGTCTCGGATGTTTTCAACATTTCCTTGTAAAGAATAACAGCCTTTGGACTCATTTTTTTTTATATGCGGTGTCTTCTTTTTCTTTTGTGAAATCTATCTATCTATCTATCTATCTATCTATCTATCTATCTATCTATCTATCTATCTATCTATCTATCTATCTATCTATCTATCTATCTATCTATCTATCTATCTATCTATCTGTCTGTCTGTCTGTCTGTACTAATGTCTGTCTGTCTGTCTGTACTAATGTCTGTCGTCATGGCGTCTGTCTGTGTTCCTGTCTATTAAAACTTCTCTCCGTTTGTTTGTCTTTCTTCAGTCTGTCCGTCTGTCTTTCTAAATGCATGCCTGTTGTAAGTGTGCCAGTTAATCATGCTTGTTTGAATACCTGTCTTCATGTCGGCATAGGCCTACTACCTGTTTGACTACCTTTCTGACGGACTTATTTTTTCTGTCCCAATCTCCACCATTTTCTTTCTGCACACAACAGTACGCGCGATACCAATACTGGATATAGCACACAACAATACGCGCGATACCAATACTGGATATAGCACACAACATTTTCATTGCTCTGATCATACCATTCTTTTTAAACATGATATTCTTACTATGCGTTTATATTTCATTATTTCACGTAAACTCTTTTGTAAACAAACAAGATGTTGATATTTTACGTGAACTGTGTGCTTACCTTTTTTTTTAAATTACCAATGTATGTGTCACGTTCAATATTACATTATGTTTCACACCATTGGTGGTCGTATGATGATTCGATCGACAGGGAAACACATTTTTCAGCAGCACCATTAATGGTATCGGTACTCTGATGATTCATATACTGGCCTGATGATTGGGGAAAATAGCACATATACCTTGCTCCCTGGGCCCACCTAAATGGGCCAAAGAAGCTCAGCGCTTCCACAAACCTTTTAACATATTATTGTATTTCATAAGCAAACACGTTTACTTAGGTTATTTTTAAATAGACCAGGTTAACTCTTGAAATGGCAAAATAGAAAAAAAATAATTATGAGCTTGGCAATTCAGAGTTTCGCCTTGTAAAAATGCAACTCTTTGTTTCTCTGAATTTTTGCTTTATTATTACATTTATATCTAATCATTATTAATATGTCTTCATACAAAAATGCACTCTATCATCAAAAGATACAAATAAAATAATTGCCTCACACATACACTCGCATGTTTAGAATCTCAGTGCCCTGGTGTACCAACACTCATCTCTGTGCCCTGGTGTACCAACACTCATCTCTGTGCCCTGGTGTACCAACACTCATCTCTGTGCCCTGGTGTACCAACACTCATCTCTGTGCTTTGGTGTACCAACACTCATCTCTGTGTCCTGGTGTACCAACACTCATCTCTGTGTCCTGGTGTACCAACACTCATCTCTGTGTTCTGGTGTACCAACACTCATCTCTGTGTCCTGGTGTACCAAAACTCTACAGAATATGAAGTGTTTCAAGAGATTATAACTGATTTGATAGATTAAGGGCCGGGGCAGAAAGAGTAAGTGGCTGAAGCCCTGCCCCCGTGTTGAACGATTCGTTTTTTTTTTTTCCTGGTATTTTTTTTTTAACGAATTAGTGTCTTGATTCTGACTGGCCATTTTCATTACGTCTGCATTTTTTTTTCCATCTGAAATTTTCATTCGCCATCTTTTAATAAGTGGTAACTTCCGGTATAAGACCGAGCTCATCCACGTTACGTAGTTCATTCGCGCACCGACGGTCGGGCTTGCAAGTGGGGTTTTAAAAAAAAAAGTAAATAAATAAATAAAACTTTATTTAAATTTCAGTAAAGTGAAGAGTTTTAAGTTTCGATTTTTTTCCCACACGACGGCTGTGGAGTGTACATCAAAGTCTTACGGCGGCTGTGGAGTGTACATCAAAGTCTTACGGCGGCTGTGGAGTGTACATCAAAGTCTTACGGCGGCTGTGGAGTGTACATCAAAGTCTTACGGCGGCTGTGGAGTGTACATCAAAGTCTTACGGCGGCTGTGGAGTGTACATCAAAGTCTTACGGCGGTTGTGGAGTGTACATCAAAGTCTTACGGCGGCTGTGGAGTGTACATCAAAATCTCCCTTTTTTAATTTCGGTTTTTTTCTGTATCCGTTACAAATTTATCAACTGATAATGAAGCAATGAGTTAAGTATTTTTTTGTCCAGGTTTAGCGGTTGCTCATTTCGGAAGTCGGTGAAGAGCTAGGCGTTAAATCACTATAGAACTCGAAAAAGGAAACTCAAAGCTATTGGAACAAACATTCTTATTGTGATGTTTAGGAATGCAAAGTTTGAATGCGAATTATTTTGTGTTTTTTAATTTTTTAAAATCTCTTTTTTCTTCCTTAATCTCTCTTTAACATGACCGTTTCCATTTCAAATTATCGCTGTAGTTTACACTTTCTTTTTCTCTTCTCTCTCTCTCTCTCCCTCTCTCTCTCCCCCTCTCTCTCCCTCTCTCTCCCTCTCTCTCCCTCTCTCTGATGGTACGAGTGTTTGTGTGTGTGTTTATTTGTGCGTGTATTTAAGTGTTCAGCAAAAAAAAAAATGTATCGATTCAAAACGAATATAAAAGTTTAAAAAAATCTATAAATAATCTTTGATACCAGCTAAAAAGCAGTGTATTTTATTTATGAATTGATATAATTGTATCATTTTAACTGTTCTATAGTAGCTTAATATCAATGGTAGTAGCTTTATATTTATGATGGTAACTTTATATCAATGACAGTTAGTAGCTTTATATCTACGTTGTTAGCTTTATAGCGATGGTAGTAGCTTTATACCTATGGTGTTAGCTTTATATCTATGGTGTTAGCTTCATGTCGATAGTAGTAGCTTTATATCTTTGATGTTAGCTTTATATATATATATATATATATATATATATATGGTAGTAGCTTTATATCTATGGTGGTATCCTAAGACCTTTGTTTGTTTTTATTTTTCAGACAAAGTTCAGCGCGACTTTGTCTTCGTCCCTCGAACTGACACAATCAGGTATTTCAATAGCAGGAAACAAAATATCTCCTTTTGTTTTTTTTTTCAAACGGCTGTTCATCCGAAGGGTCGCTGGACACAGTCAGTGGACTGAACTATCCTTTCTGCTGGATTATTTCCTCTTTGTGTGTTGTGTTGCCACTTTCACAATTCATTTTTAAATCTGTGTTGTGTTGTGATGCCGTCTTGGGAGAAAATGAGCCAAAAATCTTATGAAAATATGTTTTGGGTAAGTTTTTTTTTTTTACAGTAGATTTTACATTATACATACACATACATACATATATACATATATATATATATATATATATATATATATATATATTTAATTTACCGTTAGTTTGATTGAGGCAGTGATCAGTAGGGCTGTTTACAAATAGTTTATATTCTGTGATATACACTGTGTGTGTGCAGAGTCGGCTTTAGCAGAAAGGGTGGGGGGGGGAGGGGCTTTTGGGAAGTGTCAAATGTGGGTGACGAGAGTCGTAATTACCCCATCGCTTCTATTGCCTTGGTCTTCCCCCTCGGGCGCGGGGGGTCTGGGATCCTGGCCCTAGTTGTCACCCTGAAATGTCACCAATGCCGTTTGCCAGACAACATGGATGCCATCAAACTGCGAGAGATAGAACCGGGTGGGTTTCGGGACATCGCTGGAAACAACCCTCCTCGTTAGCCGACCAATCTGTGTTCGTGAATTGGGCGGCAGTATTCCAGGGTATTACCCTTGAATTGGTGATTAGGTGATTTTGTAAGGTGAATATAAAGGGTGACACAGAAATACGGGGGATACGTTTGAAATGCGTTGTGGCAGAGATGGACACTTGGCAGCACCGTGGAACAGGGACTTTGAGCTGTCACCGATGTCGTAATTTAGTCATGGATATGGACAGTGGGCAGCACCGTGGAACAGGGACTTTGAGCTGTCACCGATGTCGTAATTTAGTCATGGATCAATGGAACGGTCAACAAAGTGCATAAGAAATGTTTTTACAAAAACAATGGTTGGTTTGAAGGGTGCGCAGAAGTAGTTCCGATGTTGCTGATTTCTTCTCTCTCCCCCCACCCACACTTATGGCGTCATAGTCGGGTTTCCTCGAAACACGCCGCGGTTAAAATCTTCGGATCGGTATGTTGAGATGCTGCAAGTCTTCAGTCATAACTGCATTGAAATCATTGTTGTTCAACAACTTCGCCTATCCTGGTTTCAACTAACGCAGGGCCGAACCTATGGATTTGGGGGCCCGGGAGGTCTTGGCCTTTTTGGGAGCCCCTTCATTTTGACATTCGATACAATGACATGAGATGAAGTACTTAATATTTAATGTAAAAAAAATGTGGGGGCCCCCTCAAGCTGGTGCCCGGGGGGGGGACTTTCGAATTTGGACTCCCCCCCCTCCCCCACGCACAGGTTGGAAGAATGCACAGGTACTGGATGACACCACCTGAAAGACGTCATTTTCAAACATGGATAATCTGGAATACCGTCTCTTGGAAACGTAGTAGCGCTCCGACGGCTGTCAATGCATTTTTCTGATGTTGAGTGTCTTCTGTTTTAATTGGATTGATCAAAAATTATGTTGCTGTTGTCGTTGTTTTTTTTCGAAAAAAAAAATGCTCTATTGTCCCCGTTTTGTCTGTCTGTCCGTCCGTCCGTCATCACCCTAGATCTCAACAACCATAAGTCCTAGACCCATGATGTATATATCATTTTGTAGGTCTTGGCCTGCCAAGAAATGACATTTTTCCATTTCGCGATCTGACCTCTCAGGGCCGTAAAAGGGGCCTTAGTACCGTTTTTTACTATATAAGCTATATTAATAAAGGAGCGCTATATCTCAACAACTATAAGTCCTAGACCCATGATGTATATATCATTTTGTAGGTCTTGGCCTGCCATGTGTACATTTTGCGATAGGACCTCTGAGGGCCGGGCTTCAGGGCTCCTAAGGGGCTTATATATTATATATACACCTTGTACGTTCAATAACCCGTTCATTTGGTGCGAAATACTGCAGCACGTAGTTTCACCAAGATTTATTAAGAAACTCATCAAATGAAATAGTAAGCTTGTGTTCTGCAACAATTGACGGAGTTTTCGGACGATTAAATGACTATAATTTCGAATGTTTTCAATTATGAGTCCTATTTCAGTAACCACAAACCACTTGTAGTTAGATTTAAGAGACAATAATTTTTTTTCAAATATAAAGAAACGTCTTTATAATTACTTTTTTTTTTACAGATATATGCATTACACAATTGAATTTATAAACATTTCCAAATTTTACAAATATTTACTGAAAGCTAACAAACGTACTGATACATAATACGAAAATGCGCTAACACGTCCTGTGTCCAGAATGGAACAGGCTTAATTGCTTGTTTTCTGTTACCCTGAAATTCTTCGTTGAACATTTGGTTGGGGGGGGGGTGTCTTTCTTCCTTCATGTTATACGCGCACACTTATTATTGCCTTTATCAGGGGAATTTCTTTTCCACTTAAAACACACGCATACTTTACACATATGCAGGCACCACTTACAAAACTTAATGCTTTCAAGATTATAAATAACTGTTTGTATTTTTTCCTTTTAAATCTACATTATATTTATTCACTTCTCTCTTTTAACACAAACTTGTATTACCGTTCAATGGTTCTGTAAAAGAGAATTCACAGCTAACGATACAAAAAAAATCCCTTACGCATAGACGAAGTACAGGTTTATAATAATATACAATAAATGTGATAAATCTAGCTTAAAGAGCGTCGCAGACTGATAGTAAACATTTTATGGATCACGTACCGTAAAGCGCGACTTTCATTGGTCATTGTCTTTATCTCCCTTGGATCGAGCATAATAGCATTCAAGAAGGACTCGACACAGTAGGCTTGCTGTTGCCCCAATATGTGTGTTCAAGTTAGTTAAATAACATACCAAGAGCTTTATGGTTACTTGCACTGGCGATGTTACAGGAGGCGCGGGGGACGGTGTGGGTTAGTGAAGTCCGGGACATTAGGGGCTGACTCAAGGGGGAATTATTGTTTTTGCGAGCCGCCCCCCCTCCCTTAACAATTTTCGCGGCAGGGGCCCCTTGTGGAAAATTCGCGTATATTCTGTTTGGCGATTTCTAATTGAACGTTGATTATCACGACGAACTAGGATGTTGAATATGTCATAGTTAGTTTTTGTGTATATCAGTTGTATGTATAATTTATGTTTGCTTCTGCTTCTGGTAGGTGTATAATCTATTTCAGTCTCTTCGGATGGTTTAACTAACTTGACTTGCACGTGTATATATATATATATATATATATATATATATATATATATATATATATATATATATTTAAAAGACGAACTACATGTAAAAAACACTGAGTAGACTTCTATGTATACATGTACATATATTTATTTGCATATAAAGGAATTTCTTATTTTGACATTGTACAATAAAAATGATGTGATAAAATATATTCTTACACTAACAAAGTCTCAGGTCGTCGTCTCAATTATCGTCTGTTCTAAAACTAATAATTTCACTTCCGCTAAACTAAGTGGCCAGATAATTAAAACCATCTCTGTGCCAACTGTAAATTCTCTAGCCTAAACTGATTATTACAACATCCCCCTTTCCTTTAAAAAACAAATGTTATACATTTAGTTTTTTTTAGTCTGTCGTTTTTCTGTCTTTAACTTAATAAAATTTACTTTTGTCAAAATTAAAATACAAATTTTTGTTGTGTCACATCACATCAATGGTAATCTATATAAAAAAAATGTCAATGTATATACAAAATGTCAAACAAAATGGTTATGATACAAAATATCAAACTAGTTATGATACAAAATTTATTAATAAAAATATTCTTGTCAATACTATATCTCATATTTCAATTTTTAAATGCATCATATAGCATATCATAATATTGACATAAAAATTTTTTCAATTTTCAAAAATATTATTATCAATTCAGTTTTAAACAAAAAAAATCTATACAATAATAAGTGATTATTCACATTAGTTGGTACCAAGTACCATAACTTCTTCATAAGTTTTAAGTGCATTTTTGATTATCATTGTTATCTCCCTTCTTTTCTCCCTTTTTTTTTAGTGATTATTTTCTATCACCTTATGACTTAATTGTCATTTCTTTGTACATATTCACTTAATGAATTTATTTTCAATATTCAACACTTTCATATTTTTCTTTACATCATTCTCATTCTTTTCTTTTGTATGAGAGCATTTTATTTCAGTACAATATCTTTTTCATGTTGTCTTTTGACAAACTTCTTTCTGTTGCAACAATATTTTGTTCAACTTATTAATTACCTTGCTTTATCTAGCAAGTCATTTTTTTTTTTATCTCTTATGAAGACCTTTTCTTTTGTCTTCTGTCAATAACACTTTCCTTAGTGATTTGACAATATTCATTTTGCACTCATCAATTATATAAGACATTTTTCTTATGTCTTTCTCATCATTTTATATAGTGTGAATATATTAACTTTGCACTTTTTCGTGTCAATTTATCTTGACATATTTAATATTATCACTATGTACAATTCATTATGTCTTCTGACATATAAAATATTTAAACATCATTTTAATAAAATTCATATATTATTACAATCTTCATACCTTTGACTTCTTTAGTCAATAATTGTTCAAGTTACCTTTTTTGAGACTAATAAGTCTTCTTGACAATAATCAATGTCATAATCAATAATCCTTTGATTGGATTTAACAAAATTTAACTTTTTAAAATCATTATAAAATTTTGAACAATTAACTTCAAACAATGAACAAATTCAATAAAATATGCATTAATAATCAGTGCTTAATAAAATGTTTGCATAAAATTCATTAATATTTTCATCAATGTGAATGAAATGAATGAGTAATTAATCATTTTTACAACATATTCTCATGTACATATACTTGTTTAGTGTATGTGTTTTATTTTAAACACAATCTCTCCTCATTCTCATCTTAATTAAGTATGCATATTTCTATTTTAAATACATTATGCATCAATCATCAATATGAAATGTTCAATATACATGATTTAAAAAAATATTTGAGAGTCAATATACTCAATACAATAGTGTACTTGACAAGCTTAAATGTCATTATCATAATTCATGTATTATATTGTATTTTTAATACATAAAATGTTTTTCTTTTCAAATACAACTCTTATTTGTATTAATCATTCCAATATCCATATAATGTGTATTTATAGTTCCAACATTCATCTTATTTATTTTAGTCATTATCCTTATTGTTCTACTATATTTCATTGCTACTTGTTCCAATAAAATTTATATTTCATTATTGTTCCTATATTCATTTATTTATACTTGTTATTCCAATTAATTATATGTATTCTTGTTGTCCCAATACAGTATTTTCTATGTTTGAATAATTCAATATGTTTACTCAAAAAAAAAATATACTTATTTCTGACTGAGTCTCGATAAAATATCTGTTTTGTTTGGCTCTTCTAAACTGCATGTGTTTTCTTTATAAAACCTATGACTTTTATTTGCGTCATGTTTCTGTATATGTTTAAATTTCTGATTCTCACTAAATGATTTACATCTTGATTGAGTATGTCCTTTCATCTTACAGTTTAAGCAGCAAATATTTTTTAGTTTGAAACAGTTCTCTTTAAGATGACCAATTTTCTTACAGAATGTACATGTAGGTACATCACAATATTGTCTACTTCTATTTCTTTTATATCTCAAAGTTTGATAATTATTTATTGGTTTGTGTGTGTTCCTATTTGAATGGTAATTGTGTGTATGTCTGTTCCTAAAGTTGTTATCCTGTGGTTGGTACTTATATCTGATATTAGTCTTATGCGTCTCAATGTCCCTTGTTTTAAATGGACAAAATGATTGTTGATGTCCGAAATTCTTACATGTGTAACAAGTTATGTTTTTCAGTTTGAGGGTACATCTATTAGCTTTATGTCCAAAATCCTTACAAAAGAAACACATTGGTTTGTCTCTATTTTGTGTTGTTGACTCTATTTTATTTCTATTTTGTTTTTTAGTGTCTGTAATGACAGAACAAAATGATTCTGCAGTTTTTGAAATTGAATGAATTTTCTTTATCAAAGGTGTATCTGTTTGTGTTTCAGTTTCACTTGTTGTCTTGCTTATTGATGTTCTGTTTAAGTTTACCTGATTGTTATTTGTTAATTGTGAATCCGCTATTTTCGTTATTATTTTTTCTATAGTGCTTGACTGTTCATGTAGTATGTTATATGAATCAGTCACATCAGCTGTAATACTTTTTTCAAATTTTTCAAATTTACTTGTCAATGTTTCTAGACTTTGAATTAATGTTTGAATTTGTCGACTCTGATCTTGTACAATTTGTCCCAAAATAGAATTGTCATTTTATTGAACTGAATTTGTAACAGGACTGTGATCATTGTCATTTATTTTTAAACTGGTGCTTTCTAATGTGTTCAATGTATCTACTTTATGACATACTTCATTGTTTAAATGAACAAATAATTTGTTTCTTGATTCGAATTCTTTATTGCAATTATTGCATTTAATAATAGGCTTTTTATTTATTATGAGATTATTACTTTCTATTTCTGACTTTTTGTGAATGGGTTTTAGTCCTAGTTTTTCTCTGTATAAATCTAATTCATGCTCCATATCTGCTCTCATTTTTTTTACTTCTCTTTGTAATGCCATTTCCTGTTTTATTTTATCTGCTTGTATTTCTGCATCTCTTCTATTTTTTTCTGTTTCTCTTCTATCTTCCCTATCTTTATCCATATTATCATTAGCAAATTTTACAAGTTTATCACCTGTTAGACCTGCACTTTTGCCTTGTTTAAGATATGTTTCCCATGGATCAGAGGTTTCCTCAGCCATTCTAAAATTTATTTATTTTTTCTTTATCAAATTATTTATATAATTGATTTCTTAATTTTAATTTATTTATGCTGTATTGGTTTTTTATTGTATATATGTATATATAGTATATTTCAGTATTCAATATTCCTGAGTCTATATGCAATTTTATGTCAAAATAAAATTAAATTACCAATGTAAAAATAGTTCTAATAATAAGTGACAAATGAAAACATACAATAAATAAAATATTTCTAAGATTAATATGCTATTACTAAAAAAATGTAAAAAAAATTTTACAGGCTAAGTTAATATTATTTAATTAAATTTAGAGTTAGACGAGCGAAAACAAGTGTACAACTTTACAAGATTACTTGTAAAAAAAAATGTATACAGGATACGAACAGTTACTTCTAAACAAATATTTTAAGTAAAATATCTAGATGAAAACAACATATATTTATTTTAATTTAACTAATTTTGCAATTAGAACTTTTCAAAAAGATATTTAACTATATACTAAGGATGTAAAAAAAATTGTTTCTAAACATTAATACTAAAATAATAAAATTGACATAGTTTGCAAATAAAACAACAATTATAATTAAACAACATGAAATCACTGCAAAATACCTTTCTTGTTACTTCGGACTTCGGATCTCCGGTGTAGAGTGCTGTAAAGGGAGTTTCGGAAAGGTGTAGACTCACTTCTCTGGTTGATATAAATAGGTAAAGTATAGATCAGAGTGTAGTCACTTCATGGCTCTCTTAGTACAGTACGGTACGGTATGGTCTGCCAATTTTCGGATCACCTTCTTTTTCACCCACACGAGGATTTCGTAAAAAGAACTGATGTAAATGTTCTTATGAATTTACTGCTATAGCGATGTTTCAACAGTAGTAAAAATATGAAGTCCAACAAATGAAGCAAGTATAGTTGTATATATTACAGTAAAGTACTGTATATTGGTGGATGTAACACAGATGTAAAAATCAGGAACATGTAGAACTTGTAAATCTTTCAGTGCTTCAATGCATATTGTCAAATGCATACCATTCATATATAATGTTCTTTATGGAACTTTACCGCTGCATACCATTCTATATAATAGTTCTTCCTAGAACTTCACCGCAGACGCCATTCTATGTCATAGTTAATTTTTTGTGTATATCAGTTGTATGTATAATTTATGTTTGCTTCTGCTTCTGGTAGGTGTATAATCTATTTCAGTCTCTTCGGATGGTTTAACTAACTTGACTTGCACGTGTATATATATATATATATATATATATATATATATATATATATATATATATATATATATTTAAAAGACGAACTACATGTAAAAAACACTGAGTAGACTTCTATGTATACATGTACATATATTTATTTGCATATAAAGGAATTTCTTATTTTGACATTGTACAATAAAAATGATGTGATAAAATATATTCTTACACTAACAAGGTCTCAGGTCGTCGTCTCAATTATCGTCTGTTCTAAAACTAATCATTTCACTTCCGCTCAACTAAGTGGCCAGATAATTAAAACCATCTCTGTGCCAACTGTAAATTCTCTAGCCTAAACTGATTATTACAAATACAGACGGACGGTGAATCAACTCTCAAAGTTCCACACCGTATATCATTTCTGTCAGTCGGTATATTGGTAGCGCTTCATTGCCCCAAATGCTACATGTCATAAAACTTAACATGACGTTTACACACAATAACTACATTTATCACCTCGTGTGAACTAAAACACGTCATCAGGCGATCGGCTCTGGGGTGCGAGGTGCCTAACAAATCGCGACATTAATTTTTTTTCAATCCACAGCCCCAAATACGTAAGCTACGCAAATGACTACTTTATTTGATAAGGAGACAGAGGCGTACTTAGGGTGGGGGGAGAGGGGGTTCAAATTCGAAAGTTCCCCCACGGCCCCAGCTGGAGGCCCCCCCCCCAAAAAATAAATATTTCTACATTAAATATAAAGTACATTATCTCATGTCATGATGTCGAATATAAAAAATGCAGGCCAATCCCCCGGGCACCCAAATCCCTCGGTTCGGCTCTGTAAGGAGATTCAATTGAAACTTTTTACTTATCAAATAGCTTTATTGGTGTTGGAGGGGGTCGACTTTGGTGATGTGGGCAGTTTCCGGTCATCTTTTTCTCTCTATAAATTACAGCTCAGTGATTCATGCACCAATTCTTTAATCCATCGTCAGAAAAATCATATATCCCTTGACTTGTACAATAATATCACGAGCGACTTGCAATGGCTGATTTCACCAACGCTCATTCCACTTCTTACCACTTAACTGGGTTGAACTCTAAAAACAACAACTAATGTTTGACTGTCAATACTGATAGACTGGACAAGACAACTGAGCTGGACCATCTCTCACGAACAACTACCATCTTACTCTGCCAAGCAACTGAACACCAACTGCCCCAGTCTACACACATTTAATAGCAACTGTGTATGGAGATAACATGACGAAATTAAACATTTAATCGTCCCAGAACCATTACTGGCCTACAAATGAAGTGGGTATTAAATTGTAGGGGCCACAATTGTGTAGCTTTTTAATGGTTTATTCCTCAGGGTGGTGACCTGAGCAGTACAAAAGGTTATGAAGCTTTAGTGAAAAGAAATTATGAGAGCAAGAAAATGTTGAATGACTTGGAAGAGTATCTCAAAAAAAGGTAATTTTGTATTTACTTTGACCCCACATTGACCCCCGGTACATTTATTGAAATTATAGTCATGAACCCAATGAAAATATTAACAGATATTAAAGCAGTTCATTATTCATCCCAACACAACTTGAAATAGTTATTGTTATGAAAGTGGCTTTTTTAAAAAGAGGTTAATATGTGGTTTAATAAAAAGATATATAGGTCAAAGTTCACAGTTGATGTTAGTTGAATTCAAAAAAAAAATGTATTTTTTAAACTCAAATGAACCAAGTTTTTTTTTCCTGACAGGTCTAAATTGGAATCAGATTACAGCAAAAGTCTTTCAAGCCTGGGCAGGTCTTTTAAACAAAGAGAAGATTTTGGGTATGTCCTGTCTAAGTCATATACTAATATTCATATATTAGTAGTCACAGGTCAATATATAGTGCCCTTTTTTTTATCTAAGTCAAATGGTTACAATTTAGTTCAGATCTAGTCAGCTACATCCTTTTGACAGAGCCAGCATTGTAATTGATTTAAATTTTCAGTCTCTGAATAAATGTTAAATGAGTAATCATGTATGATATATCTGAGAATCATTCGGAAACATATGTTACTAAAAATAAAGTTACAAAAAATATCTTTTCTTATTTTTCAGTGTCCTAGAGGTGACTCTAAATCTTCTGAAAACAGACTTGGACTCCATGGCCAACTTTCATAGCAAGGCAGCTAACAGCTTAAATCAACATGCAGAAAGTGTCAAGAAATTCAAAGAAGACCAGACAAACAGGAGAAAAGAAGTGATTATTTTTGAATGAGTCATTTAGTTGATACAACATGATTTATATGTTTTAAAATCTTTTATCCTATCTATAACAAATGTAGTTGTGAATATGTTTGAGATTTCAATTTACATTGTATAAATTTCAGTACGAAGAGTCCTTGAATAAAATACAGATTTCTAAACTAACACAGCTGAACAAAACTGTACAGGTAAAGAATGTGGATAATACTGTTTAAAATTTTTTTGTGGCGTGTTACCATTGAATGGGCATTTCATTGTTATATCTAAGCAATCATTTTATTTTGCATACATATATATGTATATAAATATTTATAATATAAAACAATGAGTATTTCTCCATCTTCCTCACAATGATTGTGTTAAAAGCTATAAGTTTTAAGTAATGGTTCCTAGATAATTTCATAGCTTTTAGAATTTGAAGGGGTACTATTTGATAACTTTACTAAGTTAAATAATATATTCACAAATTTTTGGTACCAATATTTAAAGAATAAACACATTTTTAAATCATACAATCACACTAACTTGAGCCAAAAAAAAAATTCACAAAAAACCCCTTCAACATTTTTACAGTGTAATTACAATTTGTTTTTCAGAGAAAACAGCATTAATATATCTTGTGTCGTTATTTAATATTATTTATGTATTCAATTACTGTCTGACAAGTGATTACCATATATATGGTATATATGTTCATAAATATAAGTGAAAATATATTCAATGTTGCCAGATATCCTGATTAGTTTTGGAAACTTTTTTGAAACTTTTTTTTATTGATTTGACCAATGACAAAGACAAAATATAAATTATTATTTTAAATGGTTTTTATAATGCTGATGAAAATTGGCATCATAGTTCATAAGTTTCGTTTCTAATTTTTCCATGTTATTATAATTAAAAAAAAAATATATTTTCTGTCTTTTAATGTATTTTTCAGTCAGAGAAAACATACGTTAAAAAGTGTTCATATAGAGATACTACACAGGCTACATTTAAGGAAACCAGCAACAGCCAACAAGCTCAAGTGAAAGACATTGAAAGGGTAAAGAGAATTCAGCAGTAGATTTTCTAAGTTGGATATCCTGAATAATTGTACATATAAAAATATACTAGACGGCATGCTCAGGAATGAACATAGTGCACAAAGATGAAACTAAAAGAGCCAGAAAAATCTTGTGTGGCATTTTTAAATGTGAATTATCAAAAACCCTTACACTGAAATTGATATCTCAGTAATTTAACCCTTAATTCTACACATGGTAAAAATCTCTTCATCTGTCTATATTTAAAGGCCTACATCAAATGTTTTATATCTAGATGGAGTACCTAACATCAATCAATCTAACTATATTTTAATCACTTTATTTTTTTAAATCTATGAATAGATTGCTCTATCTATTTGTGCATCTCTCTGTTTATTCATCTCAGGTATCATATCTTCTTTATACATTCATCTTCAACTATCTCTCCCTACAGAAATGCACTAAACTTTAAATGAGTACATAAGTAGTGAAAAAAATTCTAAATTAAAAAGACGTTAAAACATGAATTTAAATAAAAACACAAAAAGTTGGTAGTGCACTGAAATACGATAAGAGAAAACAAAAGTAACTTGAACGTAAAGCATTTTGTAAAGCCTGTCTTTGATTAATTTTGCTTAAACATCAACAGTATAAGATATAGCATATTCGAAGCATTGTCTACCTTTTTAATACTCTTATAGCAGACCATCTGTGCTTGTAAAAATAAAATCTCACACCATTGTTTGTAAATTAAATATTTCATTTTCCGATATCCTCACTCGATGAATAATTGTTTCAAGTACAATTGTGATAAACTCTCATTCTCAGAAGTGTTTTCTTTTTTGTAAATTTTTTTTTGTTTCGGTCATGGCATAAAGAGATTATTAAAAAAATCACTGTGTGAAATAATGTTTAGTATTTAGTTAAATTTCATGAAGTAAAAGTTTAATCAGAAAGGACAAGAGATTTGACATTAACAAGCAAACAGTTAAATTATCATTTTTATTCCCTCTTTTTAGGCAAAAAGTAGATTTTCCAAAGCAACAGAAGAAGCTGAGAGGGCAGGTGAGCTAAAGTCAATATTAGCATTTCTTGACAGCTGAATTGTATGGCATAAACTGGCACAACTGTAATGATAATCTCTCATCTCATGGTGCTTCATGTACAGAGCCATTCTATTGGTTATATACATACCAGGTGACTGCCTAGCCCCCCCCCCTTCCTCCCTCTGCCTCCCTTCCCCATCTATAGCCATCATCCAGTGTAAGTTCCTATCAAATGTGTTTTTTGAAGGTGGCCCTGGCAGATTCTTCATTTAACTCTGAAAGTCTTCGCCCAGGGCCTCCAGAAACTTCAAAATGGCTCTGCTCCTGTCCAACAATGCTCTACGAAATAAATATAGTAATAACAAACCATCCAGGCAGAGATAAAAGATTTAGAGATGCCATCCTACTTTTACTTGATAACACAATTGTATTTAAATTATCTGCTTGGATCTACCTAGACTTAAAAAAAAATATATATATAACTTGTTATATAAAAAATACAAATGGAAGAAATAAAAACTAACCTCATCAATGAATATTATTTGAGCTCTCTTTTATCTATTGCGTTATAAATAAAATAGTAAATGCAACCACATCAGTCCGGAAAAGGTTTTAGTTTTATGTCTTTATGTTTATTTAGCTCGTGTTCTTAAAAAAGAGTGTACATTTATAAACACTAAATTCATTTTGTTTTTATTTTACTCAGCTATCTAATAGTTATAATTTTTTTTTAATGTTTGAACTTACATCATACCAATGTGTTTCTTTTTTTTATTGTAGATAACCAATACAAGAGTGCAGTTATGGTGCTGGAAGAATCTCATAAACTCTGGGAACATGAGATGCTCACTGTTTGTCAGGTACATACATTACTTTTAAATACATGATGTAGTTCATTAGTTTGATGGCTACGATTATTATATAAAGAATTATTTTTAAATACATGTAGTTTATTAGTTTGATGGCTACGATTATTATATAAAGAATTTTTTTTAAATACATGATATAGTTCATTAGTTTGATGGCTACGATTATTATATAAAGAATTATTTTAAAAAAAATATAATGATCTAAAATAAGAACATTTTTTTTTATCCATTTGTTTTAATGAGAATTTAATATTTTTTTTTTTTAAATTCAGTCTATTCAAGACTTAGATGAGGAAAGGATAAAATTTATGCGGCAAGAAATTCAGGATACAGTTAATATAGACTCCCAGCTTGCTTTAGATATTGATAGGGTTTGTAAACCTTTTGAACACTCTGGATGATTAAATCTTAGATTATAAATATGATTTATATAAAATTTAAGAAATTTTGATGAAATAATTTATAACAAATGATATTTTTTATTTATTCAGTTACATAATGTGAAATATTACTGCTCATTCAATTACATAATGTAAAATATTACTTCTCATTCAATTACATAATGTGAAATATTACTTCTCATTCAATTACATAATGTGAAATATTACTTCTCATTCAATTACATAATGTGAAATATTACTGCTGCTCATTCAATTACATTTTGATACAGTCAAAAAAAATAATATTATACATGTATTTCTCTGATTCAGTCTTGTGAAGCTGTGAGAGAAGTGATGGAAAAGTGTGACGTTGCTTCTGATATACAGGCCTTCATATCTAAATATTCTACAGGGGAGACAAGACCTGGTATGTTTATTAATTATTGAAACTATTGAAAAAAAAAAAACCTTGTAAATTTCAAATCAGAGAAAAAAAATGCCATTCAATTGTAATTATTTTAGTTTTGAAACCTTTAAATCATATTTTTTTAGATTAAAAAAAATTGATAAAACAAAAACATATATATTATTATATTCATAAAATGGTGAATGAATGCTATGTACATTTTTAATGTGAGATTGTTTTTTCAGTATGATATCAATAATTTGTTCTATAAGAATGTTTTCTTTAAATACTTTTTTCATAGAGCCTTTTACCTACAAACACTATACGAAAATTCAAAACAACGACAGTTCTGGCAGTGATAGCTCTAACCCTTACAGTACCATAGCAGAGGAAGATGCATTTAGTAACAAATTTTTTGGATCATTTAAAAAGAAAATTTAAAATGTGCGGTTGTTGTGTATTTTGTTGAATTATATTCATTTCCATACTAAATAAGAGCATTTTTAAAGCATAATACTAGATGAATAAGAAACAAATAAAATAAAAATCGAATTATGTAAATTTATCATAATAATTTATTTTAATAAAAGAATTTGTTCAATTAATGACACGTTTTTTAATGCTATACAAAGTAATAAGCCCACTTTCTTTTAATTATAAATGGTTTTGGGATATTATATATATTTACAACTGTCCCTCTTAATACGTTATTGATTTATCATGATTACCTTATGCTATTTGGGGAAAAATGTCTGTATAGTGGGGTATATGATAGTTATAGGTTAGTTTACATAAATTATCAAGAAGTTTTTTTGTTAGTAATAATCATGTGTCATTAATGAGATAAAATCGCATTATTCAGGGAAAGTAAAGTTGGCTGTGTCATTCACTGTTATGCCATGTTTTCTACAGAATGGTAAATTCTACTTTGATAGCTACATTGGCTTGCATGATTAACTTTTTTTTACTACATGTATTACTTATTACAAATAGTGAATTTCTCATATAGTGGTAATTTTAGCTTATAGGAGAAATTTAATTAAGTTTTATGAAGCACTTGAAACATGCACTATAATTATCCACGATAAGTTTATACAAGTACTAAGCTTAGCTCTAAAAATGTGAAAGTTTATTATTAGTGTTAAACATGTGTTTCAATAATCAACTTTTATTACAGTTTTTGTGCACTTTTTAAAAATTATATTTTTTACTGAAGTGTTCATTTTTGTTCACAATTCTATAAAGAGATTTGGCCTCCAGCATAAAATTGCTAGATTAGTTTAATATTCATCAGAATATTGTTGGTAAGATAGTAATTTCTTTATACTTATGTAATGGTGGAAAGTAATGAGTCACTGAACATTTCTATCAAAACCACTTAGCATGTTGTTTTCCTATTTATATTTTTGTTACAAGCCGCTATAACTTACCTGCAATATTCATTTATAATTTTTACTATGCATTCTACATTAACCTACATTTATGAAGTGTATCAAAAGTGGAGGTAAGAATGCTTTCTTTACTCTTAACACTGTGATGTAGACTTAGCTGGAGCTGTGCAGTAAATTGTGTGTTAAAATGTAATGCACCGTAGCCCATCTTGTCCACATTGCTTTGAATTTTTTGGTGTAGCTTTAATGTTTTTTTTTTTTTGCTGTTAATGGATTCTATTTTTTTACCAATATTTTTAGATAATTATATTGTAAATATGTAAATATAAAAACACAACTATTTGATTTCAATTAAAAATTTGGTATCACTGAGTGACAATGAGGGATTGCTTCTATAAAATAATATATAGAAGAAATCCATTAAAAAAAAAAAACACATTGTATTTGGCTGTATCAGCTGCCTTTAAATAAAGTATAAATAACACTCTTTAGAACTTACTGTATGTGGTACTAGTGTGTTATTTTGTCTTGAAAATCTGTTGTTTTTTTTATTTCTATATGATTATTGCTAAAAAAAAATATTCATTAATTAAAAACAAAAAAAGCAAAAAAAGACAATAAATCTATTGCTTTCTTCAAAGACTTACAAACTATTGGATTTTTAAATCTATTATCAAAGAAAAAATGTCATCTCAGAAATACATAAAATGTACATTAATAATGATTTGCAGCAGTAATAACAATACATTTTAATGAGAACTGTTGCATTGAAATAAGGTCATAATTATCTGTAAACCATAGCTTATAATTTATAAGCTGTGCATACATTCTTAATGATTACTTTCCATGATAGTTTTTTTATTTCATATAAAAAATACATAATTGATTATGATTCGTATACTTGTAGGGGATATTATTTTAGAACGTAGGTAATAATATTATACTTTTGTTGTTCATTAAAAAAAAACTCATTAGTACTAGACACAGAGGCACATTAAGTACATCAAGTACAGTAACTTAGATAACATACCTTTAAATCGATACATACTTTTTATTTACCATAAAAAAAGAATTTTAATTTACCTAAAGTTGATAATATATGTAATATAAACAATGCACGATACATTTTTGTTTCTAAAATTTGCACTGCACGCAGTGTTGTTCAGTTAACTATAACTAAAACGATAACTAGAATGATTGACTTTAGTTAACTATAACTAAAACTAAAACTAGCAAGAATTTTTTAACTATAACTAAATAATAACTAAAATGCTTGCCAAAAAAACTAATAATAACTATAACTAAAAAGACTTTCATAACTAATCACATGAAAGTTTTATGATTTTTGATACACGCCTCACGCATTTCAGTATTATAATCTTACTAATAAAATGGCCTAAAAAGGTGAATGTATTTATTCACGTTATTTCAGAGGGATGTAAAATTAGCGGAAGAGCATGCGCAATCTACTTTTGCTTTATTTATTTCCGATTTGATGTTACTAATTGTACAAACATAAAAAAAAACAACAATTGGGCACTGTAGGGTTAAAGCCATAGATATATAAGATTTAAAACAACGAAACAAACAACAGATGTTCAAACTGTGACTGGGAACGCTGTTGATTGAAAACACAGGTGACTGTGGAAATACTTTTTGTTGAAATCGGTGAAATCTGTGATCCACAATTACAAGTTAATACATGTGATTGTCAAACTTTATTTTAGTTATGAAAAGTTAGCTGATAGCGATTCAAAGTAGTATTTTTCTACCCAAAATATATGCAGGATCTAAATCACTTCAACGAATGATAACTGAGCATTGGAATGAAGGAATTGTTAAACTCAAGGAACTGATTTCTGCTTCTCTTAAAGTCATAATCTGTCTCGATGGATGGTCCAAAACAAACTTGTCTGCATCTTTCTTGGGTGTTTCTGCTTGTTTTTTTGATTCTGTGAAGTTGGTTGTTAGACACGCAATGCTACAACTTGTCCAGCTGCAGTATTCGCACACAGGAGAAATGTTGGCTGAAGCTCTACATCAGTGCTTGTTGGACTGGAACATTACATCTAAACAAGTGTTGATGATTGTCACTGACAGTGGAGCCAACATGACCAAAGCCATCAGATTGCTAAATGAAAGAGAAATGGCTGACCAAGAATGTGATGATAATGATATCAGTACAGAGGCAGAATATCTTTCAAATTCGGATAATGATGCCAGTTATGCTGAAGGAAGTGACACTGATAAAGAAGTAGAAGTCAACATTGATCCTGTACCGGCAGACTTAGTTTACTCAATTGAATTAGAAGAGTTAGACAAATCTAGTCATATGCCTTATCCTAGAATGGCGTGTCTAGCTCACTCGCTTCAGCTTGTGGTGAAAAAAGCATTCAGCCATTATGACAGCCTCCTTACTAAAGTTAGACACATGGTTGGAAAAATTAGAAAGTCAAGTAAAGGGATAGAAAAAATTAAACAATGATGTGGCAAAGTGCTTGTCATTGATAACAGTACCAGATGGAACAGCACTTACCATATGATATCTCGCTTTATTGAACTCAAAGCGTGGGTTACTGAATTACTGGCTGAGATGAAAACTGACACACTGTTGATTAGCGAATGGATGCGACTACAAGAATTGTCTGATCTGTTGAAGCCGTTTGCTGTGCAGACTGATAAACTTCAAACAGACAGTCAATCACTTTCTCATATACTGCCTGCAATTATCGAGCTGCAGTGTCACCTACAGTCTTGCAAGGTATCAAAGTCAGTTACATCAACCATGCTGAGTGATACGAAGACCAGGTTTAGCTGCATTATGAATCCAGCTGCTGACAATTTCAACCCAATACCAGCAGCAACATGCCTTCTAAATCCATCGCTGGCATTTACTATGCTGATAGAAGATGAAGAAATGATAAAGCTGCTTGAGGCTGCCAAAAATACATAATAAACGAGGTTTGTGTGACTTAATTTTACTCCATCAGACATGCCAAAATTGCTATGTATTAATTATAGTTGTGTTATGTCATTTAGTTCACTGCTATGAAATCAAATCTACTATCTAGTTCTGTAATAATGGTAATGCTATTATTGGTAGTGGGTGGTGGCACTGGCATGGCATGTTGTATAAGTACACAGATTTTGAATAAAAACTGACAATAATGTAAATGAATAATAATCCAACAGCAATTTGTGTTAAGAGTTTTATTTTTGAGGTACTGGTTGCAAGTTGGTATAGACTAGTATAGAGTTAAATACTGATAAAAATTATTATTCTAATTTGTGCTTGTCAGTTGCCATGCCGGTAACCAGTATGTGTAAAAGTACTATATAGTTATTTGTCAATCACCTGATTGACTTTTACTATTGTGCACATTATATACAGGTTAAACAACAAAGAACAAAATCACCAGATGAAATTCAACTGCAGCAGCAGAGTATTCTTCAGATTCAGTTTCTAAACCTGGCAATGAAACTTTCTGCATCTGACAGTGCCACACCTCATCAGTTGCAGATGTCAGAAATTAATGTGGCCACCGGCATGATCAACAAGTACATTGCTGACATCCAATGCAATGCAATCAAAGACAATGCCATACCATTTTGGTTGAGAAGCTAGCTGTCCGAAGTCGTACAGTCAACTTGCACCTATTGCTCTAGACCTATTAGCAGCACCTGCTTCTCAAGCATTTGTTGAACGGCTGTTTTCAGTTTGTGGGTTGCTAACCACCGGGAGGAGGAACAGAATGGAGAAGTCGCTGGAAATGAGAGTATGGCTGATAGTCAACAGTGACTTGCTGAACGAATTAGGCAACAATTTGTTTGATGTAACAATTTGAAATAAAGCAACTTGAATTTTTTTATTCAACTTAGAAGTCACTTTTACTACTGGTTTTTACAAACTTAAAAGTTTTCAAGATTTTTTTAAGACTTATTTTCTGTTCACTTCATGTGTAGTGTGATAGTGTAGTGTGTGGTGCAGTGGATGTTGAAATTTAATTGGCATGTCTCTGTCGTATGATGGGCATTTGAAGTTTTGCAGTGCTTACGAAAATTATTCAATAACTATAACTATAACTAAATAATAATAAAAATGATTGATGAAAAAACTAACTATAACTATAACTAAAATGAATTTAAAACTATAACTAAATAATAATAAAAATGATTGCTAAAAAAACTAATCAAAACTATAACTAAAATGATTTTAATAACTAGAATATCACTGACTGCACGTATGTGTGTATTGCTGCTTTGACCTACCACAGATAACGTTCTGAAACCAGTAGTACTATTGGTGCAAGGGAAGTAACCCATTTATTAATGCCTTTCGCCATAGTTAACACGGCTAGGTCCCTTTAATCTGTGGGATCCTTAATTAGTTATAAAATTATTTTTTACTCATACAATGTATATGTTAAAAATAACAAAAATATAATCTAATTATTTGCAAAATTATTTATTAAATCATGCATTATTATGGAGCAAGAACATGCATGTAAAATTTCAAGAAAATATATCACTTAAAAGTGCCTTAAAGAAAGACACTAGCTAGTTTAATCTAAGTTAGATAAAACTATCAACAATTAAAAAAAATATTTTTAGAGAAATATGAAAAAAAAAAAAAACCGGATGGAATTTATCAATATTTTAATGACACTTTTAGAAAATTAAAGAAAAATCAATAAAATGAATCCATTGTTGTACATTGGTTGGGGTTAAAGGGCATGGCGTGCTGTGGTGGTGAAGGGAGTTCACGGTGGGAGACCGGAACTGGTTAGCACACGGACTAGCCAGTAGTCTCGGGTCGGTAGTTAAGAGGTAACAGCCCGTGGTGGTCAGTCGTTGAAGTAGCACAGCTAGAGGTAGGCGTAGTTTGTAGAAGTTAGGCTGTGGATGTATTCATGGGACTATTGTATTCTTGTAATGATGTTATGTTCATATATATGGTTGGATTAAATTTACTTATTACTTTTCACTTTTGAGGAATATCGTGTTTGTTTTTGCTGATTGACTATTTCAGTATTGTGCTACTGTGTGTATCAGCAGGTGTGTTATTCTAATGTGTCAGAGTACTGACACATTTGATTAGTGACGACGTCAAGTCAACGCCCCGAAAGATCCTTGTACTTAACACCATAATATTTTTAGATATCGACTTGACAGAAATTGCAGTTTACTATATATCTAATATATTTTAAAATAGATAAGTTCCTTTTTTTGGCCAATTATTTTTGTAATATTAATTTACAGTTGTTTTCTTTCCTTAGCTATGACATTCTCCTTAAGATAAAATCAGCTAATAGAAAAATCCAAACAGAAATGTTGTCACTGTTGCCACTATGATAGCTGCAATGGCAGACACAAACTTGGCTTGAGGATTTTCACCAATATCTGTCATTTTCCTTTTGATGAGAATTTTTTCCTCAAGTGTTAGCTTCGCTTTAGGTTTGTTGTCTATACCACACAGCCAGTTATACATCACACGACAGCAGCTTCGTTTCTTCTCTGACTTTGTATCTGGGGAGAAAAAGACAATTCAAAGCTATTGTTTCGTGAATCAACATAATTGAAATATTCTCATTAATGTAATATTATGCGAACCAATTGAGTACAGCAAATGTTTGTGTATAATCGGAAGAGTCCCATTAGGGGATATTGCTAGGGGTTCAAGATTATTCTTGTGCAGACCCTGATGTCTTTCAATGTTAAGGCATTCTTATGGATAGGTGAACTATCTATCAGCAAAGGGCCCGCAATTTGGGGGGTGGGTGCCCAGCCAGAGATTTCATTTATTCTGCAAAGCATTATAAAAATAACATTTTTTTATTTTTTGAAAGTATAAATTTCAGGAAATGAAGGAGTTTGACTTGAAATCATCTCTTTGAGTGAGGGGGCAAAAACCTGTACTTAATTTTGATATACATATATATATATATATATATATATATATACAGGGGCCCCATCAAGTACCTTAACAGGGTTTCCCTATCAATATCCAAAGTAGGTTGTGGGTCTATAATGATTGTGTGCCATATTCATCTAGTTTGCTTATTCCTGACAAAGGTTGTGATTAAGTTGTGAATAAGAGAAAACTTGTAATTTCTATCCATCTTTCTATTCATCCATCAGCCCACGTATCCACCTCCTCTATCAGTCTGTCTGCCTCTCTAATTTATGTATATGATCAAATTAAAAATAATAAAATAACATAATATGTCCGGCAACCTTGATTGTTATTAGCTTCATGAGTTTCATCTTCAGCTCCTAAATCATCATCAGAGTCAGTTTCCTCGGGGGCCATTGGGTCATTCCGTGTCCACCACGTAACACGTCGGAGCTGGGTAAATTGGTTCAAGAGTAAACAAATAATAATATTGTGATATCAGAAGAAGACATTTACTTTTAAGAAATGAAAAGCATCAAGGGAAGTAACTCACTTTTCCTGGTGGTCGTTTTTCAGTGAATAGGGAAATAACTACAGTGGAAATGATGGACACTCCGGAGAGGATTATAGCAAAATGCAGAAAATGAATTTCTTTCAAAACACTCGGTCTCTTGTCTACTTCAAAACTGCCACAGTTAGGGGAGGTGTACACAAACTCTAGAACCATCCTTGTCAGTCCAACTACTGTACTGATGACAAGCCCCCAGAAAGCTCCCTGAAGTTGAAAGGTCAAATATTGTTTACTTATTATAAGGGTCATGATAATAAAGACACCAAAAGATGCCAACTTCACTTCTAGTTATGTAGCAAATAAAAAAAAATGAAAAAAAGCAAAATAATATATTCACAGCTTCAGTTGTTCCTTTCCAGAACAGAGCCAGTAAGAAAACCCAGCACCACGGAGGTGATATACACGATGAGATTGTCTGTAAGTATGTCCACAGTTGTCCCCCTTGAGAACTCTCCATTATGGGGATCCACACAACACTGGCATAAATAAATGATTACATTCTACTAAGTACTGTTGTCATTACATTTTTTTATAAAGATATATATATATATATATATATATATATATATATATATATGAATTGTATTACCTGATTTAATCATGTTTTTGTTAAGATGAGGATACATTTAAGTTTAAGCATTTTATTTTATTCAATGGCATAAAATATATACTTTTTTCAGAGGCGTACCTAGGTGTGTGTGTGGGGGGGGGCGAATTCGAAAGTCCCCATGGGTCCCAGCTTGAGGGGGGGGTCCCAATTTATTTTTTAATATAATATTAAGTACATTATTTCATGGTGTCGAATATCAAAATGCAGGCCCCCCCCCCCCAAATCCCCACTGACTTTTTTTAACATCTATATAAAAATATTAAATATAAAGAAAGACAACTTTCAGACCTCAGTCCAATGAGAACCAGGATACAAACTCTGCCAACTATCATAAGTTCCTGCTGTGGAGCTCTCCTTCTAAAGCGTCTCCAGATATCCATGGTAACCATGGAGCTGGCCGAGTTGAATACAGAGGTCAGTGTACTCATCAAGGCGGCCAGCAGTGCAGCTAACATGATGCCACGTAAACCTTTGGGGTGAAGGGGAGGGCAAAAAACGTACATATAAATTAAAAAAAATAATAATTAGGATAAACAAAAAAAAATAAGCACCGTGAATGGAGGCTCACCTTGTGGCATTCTACGAAGAACTAAGAGCGGATAAGCGATGTTGGAACATCCAGCCGAGTTACCGCAAACTTTGATACAGGATTGAGGGTCTGAACAGGCGATTTCATCTGAATGTACACCGTTGAGAGATTATAATTTCTGTTTCATATTGATTTTTTAAACTATATGTAAAGGTATAATTGTTTTGTGTAAAGGTATAATTGTTTTTTGTAAAGATATAATTGTTTTGTAAACATTAGGATCACTTTTTATTTAACTGGAGATCCGGGTTTTTATATTTCCGGAAAGGAAATAGTCAGTTGAAGAATCACTCTTGTACAGGACAGACGTGTCCATGTTTTTCCTTGTTAGGATATTGTATTTTTACATTGTGAGTGATCGTGAGAGTGAGAGTTCACCTCCATGATGGAAATATTTTCTAGGCAGTTTTTGTGCATAAGTATTTTGAGTATAATACAAATGGGTTGTTGGAACATAATTCAGTCTTACTTAAATGTGGTGATCCAACAGATTATTTTGCAATGTGTATAGTGAACTTATTTATCATATTTATTATATTTATTGTGTTGTAATAAACTTCAATCAGCAAAATACTGTCTTCTCACATTATGTCAGCAAAGAACTGTAGTCCTTTATTATAAGTATAAAAGAAGAGCCACAGCTACCACACACGCCTCCAAGATAAAAGCATAATAATATTTAAACTCAATAGTGCCTCGGCAAAGTATTAATATCCTTACCAGGATGCAGCAAAATACAACTTAATACCCTGACACTATAGAAAGAAGAAACTAGCAGCAATGGTGGCCTTTGCAGTACGCAGGGGCCTTGGTCAAGTGTCTTATTTGGGACCGAAGGCAGTAAAAGCCTACATATAACAACGTAATTGCAGGGGGACACCTTCAGGTTTGGGGCCCCGGGGTGAATTCCCTTGTTGAAACTCCCATAAGGATGCCACTGCTAGTTGAGAAAGATGGACATAGTGGGAGCATGGATGGGAGAGTTGTCTAACCTGGAAATAAAACTCGACTAATCATGCCTGGAATGATCCATAAGAAAAACGGGAAAATCTTTAATCCCGCAGCGAATACCGTTCCACCTTTACTGTGGCTGATGTTTTTAGCTGACAGACATCGTTGGACCATAATCTGTTGGACAAAAAAAAAACAACTGTTTTTCTTCAATCTCAACAAAATAAAAAACAAAAAACAACTTTGGTAGCCAGAATATCCTTGAAAGTAATTAAAAACTATATACATAATATACAATAGAGAAGCTAATACAGTTTTGAACAATTAAAGCAAGATTGTTGTAAAATTTGATTACGATGATTAAGTATATGCAGCTTGAAGCAGGGCTTGCCTTACAAATTTCGGGGCCCAAATTTAACGGATGCTTGCGAGGTCTCTCTTCTTATTTTTTTTACAATAACAACTTTTACTATTAATTAGCTAAATGTAAATTGCGGGGCCCCTGCCAGGTGCGGGGCCCAATTCGCAGCAATCGATCAAATCGGCCTAAGGTCGGCCTTGGCTTAAAGAATTGATGACCCAAGGCCAGTCCCACCGACAGAAATTTCGAGCCCCTGGGCAGAACTTCACGGGCCCCCGTGCTGATAATAATATTTTCAAAAGTTGATTGGCCAGCTCAGTCCAGGACCCTAAAACTCGCCGGGGACCCTAGACATTTGCCCCCTGCCCCTCCCCCTCTCGACGGCACTGCCCAAGGCCAACACCTGAAAAACCTACTACAACAAATCTACATCAACAGTGTACGCCTTGGTCACAAAATAATTGGAAGATTGAAAATATCACTGCTGCAAGCCACATCCAAATGAAAGGGTCCAATGAACTGCCATGTGACAAATGAAGGAAATTTCAAAACCACTTTCCTTTTTCTCAAGCTGGACACACAGACACACCCAGTGGTCCTCACCTGATCATTGCACCAGTTCCACAAGCCTAGAGTGGTCAAACCAAAGACTGCACCTGGCCAAGGAATATCCCCGGTCACCGCATCTCTCCAGATGTGCATGTAATCTTTTGAAATGTATGTCAAAATAGTAATCTATCTATCTATCTATCTATCTATCTATCTATCTATCTATCTATCTATCTATCTATCTATCTATCTATCTATCTATCTGTCTGTCTGTCTGTCTGTCTGTCTGTCTGCCTGTTCTTGTCTGTCTGTCTGTCTGTCTGTTTGTCAGTCTGTCCAAAAGATATATATAGTGATAAATAAATCACAAAATCGACCTTTCCTGGGCATTCCACATGAATAGTTGGCCGGGTCACTCATTGTCAGGTTGGAAGCTGCACGTGCATATTGCGTCATGAACTCATTCCAACCACCGACATCAACTAGTGCTGCAATGATAGGCTCATGTGACGTAATAACACGGAACTTTTTACCAAATCAATGTCTCATATAATAAATAATATGTTCATTTCAGGTCAAAGTTTGTGTTTTCCAATTACGACCACAAACTGAGCCAAAACTAGGTCAGCAGTAAGTAATGGCATTTTATCTTTTATAGATTATTTATACAGTTAAGATTTACTTTTTACATTACATTTCGATTAAGAATCCATTTAACGGTTCAATTGTATATAAATCAAAACATTTGTAATGAAAACCATTGGAAAAGCGAAATCCTGACATTAACAGAAGTGGCCTTACGCAAAATGTGTGTGGGGGGGGGGGAGGAGAGGGGGAGGGGACAGTGCGCGGGGCCCAAGGTGAATACACTATGTTGTAGTGTTCCCTGCAGATTTATAGCAGCCGACATGCAAATTATGTAAACGATTAGAAGCTATCGAGGGCTATTGTTTTTGCATCGCGATATTCAATGGGATTAGCAGTGTGTTTGTGCACACAGGGGCAGATCAACAAAAAGAAACGGATCATTTCCCATGTTTGAGCTTGTCGTGCTTACAAAGATACTGTCGGACGATAACCGAAATGTTGGAGAAGTTATCATCAGTCTAGGACCGTAGTGGCGTAGTGAGGGGGAAAGGGGGGGCATCATGCCCCGGGCGCTACTCACAAAGGGTCGCCAAACGGTATATTTTACATATAATATTATATGGTTTTCAAATGGGGGGGGGGCGTTAAAAAGTTAAGCTCGCTACGCCACTGGGGCGGAGGAGTTTGATTTTTTTATTAAATATGGATGGATGGGGGAAGATGGTAGCTGTTAACATAAACATTTACATTTCTTAAATTTTCCCGCACGATGACCATCGTTGTTATCTAATTAAGGTGATGGTTGGGAGGGGGGAGGGGTGGAGTCATGAATGTTATAATGGGAAAGGGGTAAAAAAAATTTTGTTTAGCTTTATTGTGTGAACCCCCCCCCTCCAACCCCCGACTATTGTTGTTAATCTGGTGATGGGACACTTATGTTGTACACAGGGACCAGTTCACGAGTGACGGATGTTGTTACGAGCACAGTGAAAGTTCCTTGGGTTTGTATATGTCAGTGCAAGCACCGACTTCCCTTATTGACTCAACGTGACAGTATCATTTAACAGATGTATTTACCGTGGACTGTAATATATATATATATATATATATATATATATATATATATATATATATATTAATTTTTATAATTGGGAAGAATCACAATCAATTATAAAAATTAATATATATATATATATATATATATATATATATATATATATATATATTAATTTTTATAATTGGGAAGAATCACAAGGCCACTGGTGTTCTAATCAATTCTTCTTTATCAAATCAATATTCTTTATGCACAATAGAACAACAATCTAGTTTTTTGCTGACCAACGTAACCTGAGGCGAGTTTATGACTAGTTTATGGCTAGTTTATGGCAAGGCAAAATAGGCGGATTCCTGCCCCCCCCTCGTTTCCTCACTGAGCCCTTGTCGGGGGCACCGGGCTAAAATGATTTAATATTTAGGGGTCGTCAAAGAAGGCCCGAATGTTAAAAGATTTTTTTAAGGGTCCGATATTTGTAGGCAATGTATTTGCAGCATTTTTGCCCGTGACCTCCATAATATACCTCTAGGCCCCTCAAATGCACATATGAAAATGTGCCCTTGCTCAGTGTTCCCAAACTGTTAAAACGACACTGAATGCATCCAAACATTCTGTTGGTTTTTTTAAAATATGGAATTTGAATTAGTTCTTTTTATTTTTTTCCCCCACATCTAAACAAAATAATTATTAGTAATCAATGAGTTAAAAATAATTTAATTTCATCGATCTGAAGAAAATCGATTAAGTATAATCTACTCACTGATGACAAATAAAATGGCCGCTCCAATCAGAAGAATGATGGTTTGAAGAGTATCTGTGTAGATGACTGCAGCCAGGCCACCTAAACAAAAGTTTATAAAACGAGAGCAATAAATTATAAACCAATACTACCATCTTTGTTTCTGAATGGCAACCAATACTACCATCTTTGTTTCTGAATGGCAACCAGCACTACCATCTTTGTTTCTGAATGGCAACCAATACTACCATCTTTGTTTCTGAATGGCAACCAGCACTACCATCTTTGTTTATGATTGGCATTTAGTTTAAATGGAGCATCAGAGTCTATGTCGATAGTTCTTAAAACAAAAAAAATTGTGCCAGTTTATTTTTTTTTTTTGTTTAATATAAAAAGTGAAAACTGTGTTAGTTAGGAACAAAGCCTCTTAAGCAGTAAAGATAGACAAACAGATATTCCATACACAAATAGACCGGCGATAACCATCTTCAGTTCCTACAGTCTCAAATGTCTCTTGGTAGCATGGGCGTATTCATGGGGGGAGGGGGCAAGGGGGGCATTTATCCCCCCCCCATTTTGAAAAAATGTCATAAAGTTATTGCCCCTCCCCCCGGAAAATTTTTGCCCCCCCCCTGGAAAAATTCCTAGCGACGCCCATGCTAGGTAGGACTAATTTTGTTTTTTCATTTCATATTTTTAAATTGACTATAGTGTGTGACCTGTTTTGATATTTTAGTATTTTGAACTATATGAAAAACATGAATGCGATGCACAAATCCATTGCAGGTATAAAGTATTGATAAATAGAGTAGTAATTATAAAGCAAAAAAAAAAAACAACAAGTTTATAATGTGTTACATTTACTAAGTAATCAAGTATACCTTAAAATGACTTACCAGCTACAGTATATATAGCAGTTACGGCCAAGATGATGGCGATACAGGCGTACAGGTTCCAACCCAAAATTTGCTGCATGAAAATGGCGCCAGAGAAAATCTCGGACTGTAATGTTATGTTAAGATATGATTTTTTTTTAGAAAAAAGTCAAACAATAGGCTTGTATGAAATAACAATGAGTGTATGAAGGAAACGATTGTTTACAGCATCGCCTAACTCAGTTTCAGATAGTAGAATTTTTTTAAAAGAATAAATGTAATACGAGAGAACTACTTTGTAAGTTCTTACTTACAGATATTTTGATCATGACGTAGATAAACAGGGCAAATACGGAGAGGAAAATTCTTAGCCTAACGCCACCAAATCTTTTCTTCAAATATTCTGGCATAGTGAAAGCCTAGAGTGAAGTGAAGCAAGGAAACAAACAAACTAAAGGCATGGTAGATTTAGTTCATTTGAGACTAATCTATTTTGAAATGAGACTAATCTATTTTGAAATGAGACTAATCTGTTTTGTAATGAAACAAATCTATTTTGAAATGACACTAATCTATTTTGAAATGAGACTAATTTATTTTGAAATGACACTAATCTATTTTGAAATGAGACTTATCTATTTTGAAATGAGACTAATCTGTTTTTAATGAAACAAATCTATTTTGAAATGAGACTAATCTATTTTTGAAATGAGACTAATCTGTTTTTAATGAAACAAATCTATTTTGAAATGAGACTAATCTGTTTTTAATGAAACAAATCTATTTTGAAATGAGACTAATCTATTTTTGAAATGAGAGTAATCTGTTTTTAATGAAACAAATCTATTTTGAAATGACACTAATCTATTTTGAAATGAGACTAATTTATTTTGAAATGACACTAATCTATTTTGAAATCAGACTAAACTATTTTGAAGTGAGACTAATATATATTGAAATAAGACTAATCTATTTTGAAATGAGACTAATCTATTTTGTAATGAGACTAATCTATTTTGAAATTAGACTCATCTGTTTTGTAATGACACAAATCTATTTTTGAAATGAGACTAACCTATGTGGACTTGGTGAATAATCTATCAATAATTAAAGTGTGATTGATAAGGTGAGTGAGCAACTTACACCACTTGATACATAGACTGGAACGAAAATCCAGCCGAGTGCTATCAGCAGGTAAATGGCCTGTGGGAGGCAAAGTATGTTAAATAAGATGTAGGCATGGGCGTATTCATGGGAGGCAAGGGGGGCATTTGCTCCCCCCCCTTACATTTAAAAAAAAGGGCATAAAGTTGTTATTTGCCCCCCCCCCGGAAAATTTTTGCCCCCCCCCCCGGAAAAATTCCTAGCGACGCCCATGGATGTAGGCAATACATTGCGTTACCATACTTTATTTGAAATCACAGAAGTACAGCGGTTCCAGTTTCCTAGTGAGGGATTAGGCAAAGGGGGGAGGGGTGCATCATGCCTCGGGCGCTACTCACAAAGGGGCGCCAAATATATAATTTTACATATAATAATAATACTACCATATTATATGGTTTTTGAATTGGGGGGAGGGGGCGGCGCTAAAAAGGGTATCGTGCCCCGGGCGCGAGTTAAACTCGCTACGCCACTGAACGGCTCTCAACCTGTTTAGCTAGTGTACCCCAAATGGTGCACAATCATGTCCACGGGTTACCCCCTCAAACGTAAGTTTGCGGGTAAATGTACTTATCTTCAAAATGGAATGGGATTTACCTTTCTAATGCGATACTTGGTCACGTGGTTTTAATGATAAGTCACGCAAAAAACTTTCGACCTTCTTCAAACTTTTAGTGGTTTAAACAAAAAATTGTCGGATTTACAAACAGGCCGACCAGGCCGTGTCGTAATAAAGTGCCCTAAAATGTTGAGTAGTATAGTCCTACACAAATCAAAATGGGGCCGCAAATTTTTTGATGGCCTAGGGCCCCTAAAATTGTATATTCGGCTCTGGGTGCGCGTATCAGATGTTGAGAACTGCGGCAGTAACACACTATATGTATAGATAGAATAATTTATAACTCACGTGCCACTCGTATATAGCGCAAGAGAAACCATTGGCTGCTGCCGTACCGGCCAGACCAATGAACATGGGAGCTCCGACATTGCTGGCAAATATGGAAGCACCAACCTGGATAATACATATAGTTTATAACATATTTGGTGTTTAACAGATTTAATGCCATCATATCTTCAAACCAAATGATGTATATTAAAAAAATGTATAAATATAAATTTTAAATAGTATTTATGAAATATAGCCTATATTATTTCGCGTTTAGTGCAGACGTCTTTATGTTAATTTTTTATTTTACTTACAGGGAACCAGTGCATGTCTTTTCCCGCCAGAAAATATCCCGCAGCGCTATGTCTGTTTGGTCGAAATGTTGACTAAATATAAACACAACTTAATTAATTTCGAACATTTTTTTTTCATATCGTACTACCGTAAGATAAAATAGAAAAAAATAATCACGAAAAAAAAAGGGTAAATGGACTAAATTATCATAATAGTTCTTTTGTATTTATGGGCCTTAGCCAGAGGTTCTCAAATACATTTTGGTGAACTTAGACAAAAGTAACTGTCGAAAACCTCTTTGCATCATATATTTTTTTTTAGAGTTAATACTTGAAGGGTTTTACAGTAGGGTCGCTTAGAGTGCATATCCATAAACTATTTTTGCTTTTACCACAATCAACTCAATGAAGTAATATGTTGATAGAATATGTTAAGTCACATTAAAAAAGGTTTATTTTATTTTATTTTTTTTTTTGCTATTTATTCAGATTTAAATAAAATTAATTTGATTTTATTGGATAACAACTTTAACAACTTACCCAAAGTCCAACAGCCATCACAAGAATAAAGTACACAACAATGGCCGCATAATCCCCACCGTCTAAAGTCTCTGTCATTTTTCTGTGTTGTGTCCTGTTCTTTTGGCAAATTTTGTTCAGCAAGCGAAGTGGTTAGATACTAACCCTAACCCTAACTCTAATTCTAATCACGTGATCTGATAAAACATTGTTGACAAAAAAAATCTGTATGATGAGGGAGAAGAAAAAACAAACAAACAACAAAATATTTATGAATTCTTAAAATATCTCGATATCTGCTGTGCTATATAACTCAATATAATAGTGCATACTAAAATTGTGAAGAATAGGAGAGATTCACTCAATATACCTTTTTAACTCATCGTTTAACATGGATGCATGAAAAATGAAATAAATATACTAAATTACCGATGCCATATTACTTCATGTATGATCCACTCGTAAGAACCAATGCTAAGACAAAGATATATTTAGTCTATATACCAATGAAGCCTAACTTGAGTTCCAGACAAAGATATACTTATAGTCTATATACCCATGAAGCCTCACTTGAGCAGAATACTTTGTGACACTGGTGACTCCATAGTTCAAATATTTATATATGTCCGTGTTTCAATAGGTTAAGGCCGTGTTTCAATAGGTAAAGTCCGTGTTTCAATAGGTATCATTTTTCATTATAACAAAATGTATTGAATGAAGCATGGGCGTAATCTAACTAAAATGTTTTTTGTTTTCTCTCTTTATCTTACCACAGCTGGTGTCGACGATGATTATAAGGGTTGATAATGAGTAATGTTTTGAGTCGGGTTCGAATCTTAAGTAGGGCACCTTTCAAAGGTCTTGGTGTATTTCCATGGTTCCTTCGTGCAAAGCCAAACGAATGGATAGGCGCACGTCAAGGTCCCTCGCTGCCAAAGACCTCCACTACCATAGGCCCCCGATGCTTAAGGCCCCTACAGCCAAAGCCCCTCCCCCCCCCCAATTTCTATAACACAGTGCTATCAAATCTGATTCTTTATTTCAGAGGTTCTCAAACTTTTCCTCTTCGCGATCCACGACAAGAACCACAACCCATCAGTGATTTATAGGACCTAAGCGATAAACACCTCATCCTGATAGTGAATTGAATAATAATAATAATAATAAATGTTTCCTACCATTCAAACTCGTTTCAGGGGCGGGTCACTCCGGGTAAAATTCAAACTCGTTTCAGGGGCGGGTCACTCCGGGTAAAATCATTAGAAAAAGAAACAACAAAAGTACAGACAAGGAAGAGTTATCTTACTTATTTTTTAAAACATTTACCGTTTCTCAACTGTGGGGCCGTCCCTAAAGTACGTCACGCTCCAAGGGGGGGGGGGGAGGGGGTATAAGAGTGACAGTTTGTGACAGGGGGAAGGGGGGGTCAGGCCAAGTGTGACGTCACATTTTTTATATATTTTTAATTTTATTTCTAATTTAATTTTTTTATTTTTTTTAGTAAAACTTAATAGTTTTAAAAATAATTTTCAAATAAAATTGTAAACACTTGAATTAGTTTTATGTCAAAATAGCATGAAATGCATATCTTTTCAATGTGTTGTTCACTATTCCTCATGCTAGTTAGGACCGCTAATAAACTGATGGAAAGCCTTGTTTTATCAGAAGCCTTACGGAAGTGTTATTATTTCTTTGTTGTCTGCTGCATAATTATATCACTGATAAAGAAATTTGGAATTTGTATTGTAATACAAAAAATTACCATGATTGAAGTTGCAATCCATCACTTCGTTAAAATAATATTTATGCCTTATTCCTTGCAAACAGTGCACCAGGAAGAAGTGCTTATAATCGCGTGGAACATAGAATGGCTCCATCTAGCAGCGAACTGTCTGGTGTCATATTACCAAATGAACAACTTTGTTTCGCAGGGCAGAACAATAAATGAGGATTTAGAAAGAACAAACTTCAAGTTTGCAGGTGAAACTTTAGCTGAAATCTGGTCGCATGTGATTGTTGACCAATTTCCAACAGTTGCAGAATATATCAACCCTGAGAAATCTGATTGGATGCAGCAGGACTGATGTCGAATGATAAGAATGGTTTGACCTTCATGTTCTCACCAGCCAATACTTCACTCAAATTGTGAAATGTCAGGACATAAAATGTTGCGACAAAGTACGGAATTCATTTTTCAACGTTTTATCTTCGAGATTATTTCCTCATCCAAATCCAATCCCAATCAACCAAACAACTGATGGACTCAGAGCTTCAGAAAGAGCAGATGCAGATGCACATACATTTCTTTCATTTGTTTGTGGCACAAACTCTCAAATTTGATGACATTATGCCAAGACCAACATGAGTTTTTAAAGTGCAACCATTTGATCTTTATTGTCCATCTTTGCAGACCAGCATACATGATCAAATTTGCAAAGTGTGTCACTTATACTTTGCCTCACAAACAATGTTGAAAAAACATACAGTATAACACAGAGCTCGGGCGCAGGAGAATGTAAAAAAGTAAAGCTTCCTTAGCCCTAAAGGGCCATCGGGGCAGACGAAGTGTAGAATTCATCTGTTTCTATAACCTATGCATATGAAGGGATTGTGTGGTTTGCACAATTCCCAGCCGCCTTTACTCCCCCAACATAGAGTCAGGTACCCATTTAAAGCTGGGTGGACTTGGGAACTTTCACCAGGACCTGAAAAAGTCCTAAGGTTCTCATAAGATTCCAACCCGGGACCCTCCGGTTGACAGTCGAGCGCTCTATACCACTCGACCACCCGTCTCCTAGGAGAATGTGCCAAACCCAAATTTTCCAGAATCAACTCAGATAAAACGCATTCGTCCTTTGAGAATCGCTGCTAGAAGGCAAAGAGAACTCATGGCAATTATTGGCAGAATGGAAAATGCACATTCAGAGGATGTTGAGTGGCTAGATGAGAATGAAGTTGATCTGTCTGCAACTATCCTTCCAGGAAACGATGATGCGGAAAGATTTATGTCAGTCTTAACTATGGATGAACACTTCACCATGGATGAATGATGTCTAGTGAATATTTTTTAATTAAACATAATTCACAGGCCCACTATAAACATATTCAATATAGCACCAGAGCTGCTCACATAATTTGTCAATCTAGCCCTTTTTTTAGTCACATTGTTTTGTTTCCATTTTTATTATTTAATCACTTGTTGAGGTCAAGTTTCGCTAATCTACTTCTTATCCTGTGTCAATAAAATGCATAATTGGAAGATTATCTCAAAGTTCACCTCACCCATTGTAAATGAATAGGTAGCAGATAAATGATGTTCATTATATAATTGTCAATCTAATTTTTGCAATTTTTTTTTCAAATTCAATTGATTGAGTTACTTGTTTCAAAGAATAACTGATACAACTATTGACAATTAGTTATTCTACTATTAAACTCATTTAATAATCTGATAGTTCCTTTAATATTTATATTTTAAGGCAGTTTAATAGTGAAGTGCGATTTAAGTTTTCAATTAAATTTTAATTAGTTCTTAATTAAAAAAAATTTTTCGAAAGTGTGACGTACTTTAGGGGGGGGGGGGTCCTGAGAATTGTGACACTTTGTGACAGGGGGGAGGGGGGGGTCAAAAATCGTCAAAAATAGCGTGACGTACTTTATGGACGGCCCCTGTACAATTATTTGGTCTATAATTTAAGCTAGAATTGGTGGTTTTAGGGTAAAGGATTCGCTCTTAAAGAATGAAAGTGGGTCAGACCAAGTGAAATAGGAATGAGCATGTTGCTCGACCATTTCGGATTTCAATGAAACTTTCACAGAATGATTATTAGCCTTTTAGATGAGGAAATCTGAAGTTACAGATGGATTTGATAATTTTTGTAAATATTATGGCCGAATGTCGAACAGTACTTAAAATTTAAAAATCGAGCTTTTAGCAAATCGCCTGTTTGTTTTAAGGCATTTTCTCAAAAACAAAAAGAACAATGCCAATGATTTTTTTCAGTATTTACTATGGATGTATGTGTGAATAAATTAATATAAAATTTATATTATTTTGGCTTTTAATTTTTTTTATGTGCTCAGTTGAAACATTATTATCAAAAATTATCTAATCCATCTGTAACTTCAGATTTCCTCATCTAATAGGCTGATAATGATTATGTGAAAGTTTCATTGAAATCCGAGATGGTCGAGCAACAAATGTTTAAAATCTGAACCAATTTCACTTGGTCTGACCCAAGTAGAACTTCTTAAAAATAGTGGCTTGCAGGAACTAATAGTTTCTTGCAGGAAATAATTGTTTCTTGCAGGAACTAATTGTTTCTTGCAGGAACTAATTGTTTCTTTCGTATAAAAAAACAAAAACAAAACAAAAACTCTCCTTGTCAGTTAAATACGTTTTTTTTTTGGCCTCGGGTGTTAGCTTACACACATTTGCAGTGTCTTAATTAATATATCGACCGGACTCTTAAAAAATGCTGGCCCCATCCCGCTGCCGAAAGAAATTACTACAGTGAGGAAAATGATGGCAGCAAAGTAAAGGACGCCCTGTGCAGACCACCCCCGCGGCGTCTTTGCCTCACGCCACTGCATACGTGGGATTGGGGGTGGGGGTGATTATTCACTCTTTTCCCTTTCTCTCTTACTGATTTACTTCAACTGTAAAGATAAGTTTGATTGTTCAAGAAAATACGGGAATACAGAGCGTCCATGTGGATATTTTTTTTTTTTAAAAACACAGATCTAGATATTTGAGCAAGAAATGTAGATATAATAAAACAATATGAAAAATCTGTTTTCCTATTTAGTTTACATTTTTAGAGCATTTTCGAAAAAAAATGCTCTATTGTCCCCGTTTTGTCTGTCTGTCTGTCTGTCTGTCTGTCATCACCCTAGATCTCAACAACCATAAGTCCTAGACTCATGATGTATATATCATTTTGTAGGTCTTGGCCTGCCAAGAAATAGCTTTTTTCCATTTCGCGATCTGACCTCTCAGGGCCGTAAAAGGGGCCTTATAAAGTACCGTTTTTTACTAAATAAGCTATATTAATAATGGAACGCCCTATATCTCAGCAACCATAAGTCCTAGACCCATGATGTATATATCATTTTGTAGGTCTTGGCCTTCCAAGAAATGACTTTTTTTCCATTTCGCGATCTGACCTCTCAGGGCCGTAAAAGGGGCCTTATAAAGTACCGTTTTTTACTATATAAGCTATATTAAAAAGTCCATTTCGCGATTTGACCTCTCAGGGCCAAAATATAAGAGATTGTTATGTACCGTTTTGCTTATATTTTAAATATAAATAATAAAAGCTAATCAAAGGGGCGTAATCATTATTTATTTTCGTAACAGTTATTCAACATGACTTACTTGTCCTTTTAATATCTTTTTTCAGATATATGCATTACACAATTGAATTTATAAACATTTCCAAAATTTACAAATATTTACTGAAAGATAACAAACGTACTGAAAATGCGCTAGCACGTCCTGAATGGATCAGGCTTAATTGCTTGTTTGTATTATTAGCAATATATAGTTTGCATAATAAAGAAATGAGAAAAAAAAAATGTCTTTATAATTCGTCAAGGTAATAGTTGGAAGCCATGCTCGGGTGCAATGGTAGGTAAGAGTGGCTGATTTGGTGAGTCGATCCCATACACCCTTGTCAGTGGCGTAGTGGGGGGGGGGAGGGCAAGGGGGGGTCATCAAGGGGCGCCAAATGGTATATTTTACATATAATATTATATGGTTTTCAAATGGGGTGGGGGGCGCTAAAAAGGTATTGTGCCCCGGGCGCGAGTTAAGTTCGTTACGCCACTGATATCATGCGGCATCTCGCAGATTCACCAGTAATGCACTGTACGCTAGAAATGTCTTACACTGTGGCGTTCAAGCTTTTCGTTAAAATATGACAAGCATCCAGTGGAGATTAAAAGTACGAGGGGAAAAAAAACAGACAAGGAAAAAGTACCGACCCCCCCACACACACACACACACGACCACACACAACCCGCAACAAAACTGAAAAGGGACAAGGGTAAAATAGGGTCGAAAATACAAACTATCCGTCCGTACACATACGGACGTCTGGTAATTCTAAGAAAGACCGCCATGTTATTTATGATTTTTATTATACATATTTATTTGATAACAAATTTCAGTTTAATTTTAAATGACGAATAAAGAAAAGGTAGACAGATTTACATGAATGCAAATATTCCCCCCCCCCCATACAGTGCAACATATCTTTCGATGTACAATAATTGCCTTTTTATATTTTATTACATCTTAAAATATCAAGAACTGAATTAAAAACAGCAACAAACAAACAAACAGATGTGTGTGTCACTGAATTCTGTTCTATGTACAATGTAAACTTCCTTGTTTAAAAAAAAAGTAAAATATCTAGGCGAAAAATCCCAACAAAAATGTAGTCACAGCTGCAACAATGACGGCTGCCACCGCTGATACAAATTTAGCTCTGGGGTTTTCCCCAATGTCTGTCATCTTTCTCTTGATCAGAATTTTCTCCTCGTTCGTTATTTTCGGCCGGGGCTTATCGTCGACACCGCAGCACCAGCCGTACGCTAGACGGAGCCACCTTCTCTTCTTGACTGACGTCGCACCTGTCGTGAGATGAGATGCGGTATACTATCTATCTATCTATCTATCTATCTATCTATCTATCTATCTATCTATCTATCTATCTATCTATCTATCTATCTATCTATCTATCTATCTATCTATCTATCTATCTATCTGTCTGTCTATCTATCTATCTATCTGTCTATCTATCTATCTATCTATTTATCTATCTATCTATCTATCTTCCACCTCCAGGCCCATCGATAGAAATTTCGGGCCCCTGGGCAGGGCTGTCACGCCCCCCCCCGTGCTGATAATAATATTTTCAAAAGTGGATTGGACAGCTCAGTCCGGGCCCCTAAAACTCGCCGGGCCCCTGGGCATTTTCCCCCCTGCTCCCCTCCTCTCGGCGGCACTGCCTACCCCCCCCCAATAACTGCCTTTTTTTACATCTTCAAATATCAAGAACTGAATTAAAAAACAACAATATATATACTTTACAGTCCTCTACTATAATACTTCACATACGTTTCAATTGGTCACTCTCCTCCATCATTTCATCCTCTCCATAGTCATCTTCAGATTCTGAATCCTCGGGGTCGTCAGGGTCATTTCGTGTCCACCAAGTCACACGACGAAGCTGTTTGAACCAAAATCATATCGCGAATTGAAATATGTACATTCATCACAACAGATAAACAGAGCTAACATTTGAACGAGAGATATGTACATGAAATATGTACATTCATCACAACAGATAAACAGAGCTAACATTTGAACGAGAGATATGTACATGAAATATGTACATTCATCACAACAGATAAACAGAGCTAACATTTGAACGAGAGATATGTACATGAAATATGTACATTCATCACAACAGATACACAGAGCTAACATTTGAACGAGAGATATGTACATGAAATATGTACATTCATCACAACAGATAAACAGAGCTAACATTTGAACGAGAGATATGTACATGAAATATGTACATTCATCACAACAGATAAACAGAGCTAACATTTGAACGAGAGATATGTACATGAAATATGTACATTCATCACAACAGATACACAGAGCTAACATTTGAACGAGAGATATGTACATGAAATATGTACATTCATCACAACAGATAAACAGAGCTAACATTTGGACGAGAGATATGTACATGAAATATGTACATTCATCACAACAGATACACAGGGCTAAAATTTGAACGAGAGATATGTACATGAAATATGTACACACATCACAACAGATACACAGGGCTAACATTTGGACGAGAGATGTGTACATGAAATATGTACACACATCACAACAGATACACAGGGCTAACATTTGGACGAGAGATGTGTACATGAAATATGTACACACATCACAACAGATACACAGGGCTAACATTTGGACGAGAGATGTGTACATGAAATATGTACACACATCACAACAGATACACAGGGCTAACATTTGGACGAGAGATGTGTACATGAAATATGTACATTCATCACAACAGATACACAGAGCTAACATTTGAACGAGAGATGCTATTTTCAGTACATCATTGAACTGGGTAATACAATTCGAAAAAAAAAACAACCAAAGGGAAAGTACTCACCTTTTCAGCTGGTCTCTTTTCGGTAAAGAGGGAGATAACTACAGTAGAGATAATGGAGATGCCCGACAAGATAATCGCAAAATGAAGAAAGTGAATATCTTTTAGAATAGCGGGCCTCGTGTCAGGCTCGAAACTGCCGCAGACAGGGGCCGTGTAGGTGAACTCAAGGACCATTCTTATGACGCCAGCGAGGTTGCTGATGACCAGGCCCCAGAACGCTCCCTGGAATCAACCAAAAACAAACTACAACATTAACAACAATGTGAATACATTTGATTGATTTGTGTCATTTTTACAAGATAAGAATATTACCGATATCAACAGTATAGTTATTACTAAGTTGAATTACAACGTTGTGTCTTCTTTCATTTACATCCACTTGCACATGGAAAATTGTGTAAAGCTGTTAATGCTGTATAAGTTTTATTTATAGCTTACAGCTCTGTGCAGTCAAACCTAAGATTACTAGGATAATCTGTTCTTGGAAAGTGATCATGATCCCAAGTACTTGCACATGAAAGCGGAATTCCCTATATTAATAATAATCGAAATTAGAATGATTGGTTCTACACACTAAATAGGGGACGGTTGGTCGTGCGGTAGAGCGCTCGACCTGTAGGTACTTGGTTCGATCTCCAGTGAGGATCAATGAAATAAATTTTTCAGGTCTGAGCTCAAGTTCCCGATATAAATCTCGTGGTGCCTCCATGGCACTATCGGCACTGGTGGGGATGAAAGAAGGGCACCATAAAAACCGTCCCATTAGTGGTTTACAAGATCTAAGAGATTTCATCTCATCCTTACAGGGACTTCACATGCACACTAAAATATTCTTATGCATAATAGTACAATGAATACTATTTTATTCTTAAATTCAAATATAAATAAAGTAACTGAATGTAATCATCTAGTTGGACGTACTTCGTAGTGATTTCTCGGAAACAAGGCTTTTCGTTGGTACACGGATTCAACTCTCGTATTGCAAAGCGTGACTTGTAAGCACCACGTTCCCTGACTTTCATTTTAATATAAGAGTTTCTCACGATAGTTTTTTTTTTATTCATGTGTGTTAGTCGCAGCTCGGTTACTACATTCACAACAGTTTAATAAACAATATACGTCCAGACAGTTGTTGACTGCAGTAGTGAAGCACTCTGGGTGAGACAGACGATAGGAGGGGAAAGTCAGTAGTGATCGCTGGGCAGAAAGAAAAAAAAACCAGCCAATGCTGCTAACTATATGCATATATATATATATATATATATATATATATATATATATATATATGTATAAAGTTCCCTTAGCCCAAACGGGCCATCGGGGCAGATGGAGTGTAGAATTCATCTGTTTCTATAACCTCGGCATAGGAAGGGATTGTGTGGTTAACACAACGCCCAGCCGCCTTTACTTCCCCAACTTAAGTCAGGTACCCATTTAAAGCTGGGTGGACTTGTGGGACGACTTTTTATCAGATTTCACTTGGAAAAATTCCATGGGCCTCACAGAGGATCGAACCCAGGACTCTCAGGTGGACAGTCGAGTATCTACACCACTCGGCCATCCGTCCCACAGGATATATATATATATATAAACTTTTCTCGGTAAATCAATGCAAAATTAAATTGTTATAGCTGTGCTCATCTTTTAATGTGTGTTAAATGCCATGTTAAGGACACACTATTTTCTTTAAAAAATTATGAGCCTCGAAAACTGGTTTTGATTTTACAACGTTCTTTTTTTTTGTGGGTCCTGAAGTCAAGGTGTGTCTATTACTTTGGAAACGTCTTATTCATAAAGAAATGTAGCAACTTCGTCAATTTTTTTTTTATACAAGATATAACGCATGCAAATGTACTCACGGCTTCTGTTGTCCCCTTCCAGAACAAAGCCAACAGGAAAACCCAACACCAGGGCGGCGTCACACAAGATGCGACTGTCTGTATGTAGGTCCACAGTTGTCCCCCTTGTGAGTTCTCCATTATTGGGATCCACACTATACTTTGGTTTAAAACAAACAAAAAAATGGAGACAGCGTGTGGCGTTATCCTAAAACATCATCATCAACAACAACAACAACACCCATTTAGATAATTATTTGTTTATATCTAGTACTATTTAAGGTAAATATTCTGCTCACCTCAATCCGATGAGTACCAAGACACAAACTCTGCCAACTAACATTAGTTCGTGCTGTGGAGCTCTCCTTCTAAAGCGTCTCCAGATATCCATGGTAACCATGGAGCTGGCCGAGTTGAATACAGAGGTCAGTGTACTCATCAAGGCGGCCAGCAGTGCAGCTAACATGATGCCACGTAAACCTTTAGGTTGTAATTTGAACGATTTTAACTTGTTTAAATATTACACGATAGCTTTTTAAAATTGCTAAGAATTAATCAAATGATTATTTTTATCATTTTTTTATATACTTACACTATTATTTAAAGTTGATGATATAAGGTAAAGGTTAAAGAGATGTTTGCTGCTTTGCTTTGAGAAATATTCCTATTCAATATTCTGTCATCATCCTTATGGTTTTGATTGGAGAAAAACAGAGCCGTTGGAAGATAGGCGAAATAGGAGATCTTCTAAAACACTTTCTGCTAAGGCGAGCCATAGTAGGGATTTTTATATTAAAAAAAAGTTTAATGTGTTGTTTTGTTCAAAGTACTCATTGCCTGAGCCTAATCGCTACTCAAGATGTATTCATTCTTCTTAAAATGCTATGGAGAAATTTCACATTCTGGCAGGCCTATATTGCTAATAGCCAATTCCGCTACAAGATGGAGTAACATGTGCATTTAAGAAAAGGCACTTGGGTAAATGGCGTTTATTTGATCGGGGAGGGGGCGATTTTAGGCCCAAATTACCACGCCCCTTCCTTTCGACTGTGGTTTTTCTTAGAAACTTCCAAAAAATTACCGATGCCTAGTCGGCCCCGTAGCGTGAAAATTTTACAGCAGGGGCCAGGCATTCTACGGCAGGGGCCAGGCAATAGCAGGGGGCTAGGTAATACATTTTACTAAGTAGAAAAAATAAGCAGAGGGGGCCAGACAAAACGCGGGGGGGCCCGGCCCCCGCCCCCCCCCGCACGCTACGGGCCTGTGCCTAGTGAAAACAAAAACATCAAAGATAAATGCATTGCTCAATCTTTACAGTTCTCATCTTCTCTACTCATTAGAGCCCCCGAATCCCCTATGTATCCCTGAAGTTGATTCAATCTAATAGAATAATAGCGATTTGAGTTCTGCGTTAAATCAAAAGTAAAGAATTAATACAACAGTATTCCACTTTTAAAATACAATCATGAAAAAATCGGATCTGCCCGAAACCAAAAAAGAACCTAGCCTACCGATCAAGCCTATGGGGATGTAACTCTATGCAAAGGTTTTGCAGGGTACAGCTAGTATGAACATATTGTGCATCAAGAATCCAGCGAGTCGTTTACCTAGTGGCATTTTCCTCAGAACCAAGAGTGGATAAGCAATGTTGGAACACCCCGCAGCGTTTCCGCAGATTTTCATGCAGGTGTCTGGATCAGCACAAGCAATCTCATCTAGGAATCAGCAGAGAACTTCTCTCAACAATTATATTCATTGTTTTGTTTTTTTAACAAAATATTTTTATTATTATACTTGGTACTTATAAAAAAACACAACTTTTTTTTAGGCTTTCTTCAAATTAAAAAAAAAAATGACGAGAAATAAAAAAAAAAAGATCGTCAGGTAAGAAAACAATCGAGAGTAATCTTTCCTTTTTTTCTAATTAACAGTACCGTCATGGGCGTAGCTAGGAATTTTTCCGGGGGGGGGGTCAAAAATTTTCCGGGGGGGGGGGCAAATAACAACTTTATGACATTTGTTTTAAATGTAAGGGGGGGGGAGCAAATGCCCCCCTCTTATATGACATTTTTTCAAAATGTAGGGGGGGCGTAATGCCCCCCCTTGCCCCCCATGAATACGCCCATGAGTACCGTCTCTCTGCACAGAGAAAGAGGGTTTGCTTATGTGGACCTTCTCACCTGGATAAAATACTCGACTTATCATGCCTGGGATGATCCACAAGAAGAACGGTAAAATCTTCAAGGCAGCTGCCAGGACTGACCCGCCTTTACTGTGGCTGATGTTCTTGGCTGACAGACAGCGTTGGACCGTCAACTGTGTGTATGAAGTAAATACGACATGGTCGCATAGATTCAGTATACACACAGGGCAGAGATGAGCGGACAGCGGACGCGTCCGCTTGCGGACGCAGATCCGCAGACTTTTTCGAATCCGCGGACTGACAGCGGACGCATTGTATGGCTAAGTTGCGGACTCGCGGACTGACGCGGATCTTCTTTAGCGTTACCATAAAAAAAATTTCAAGTCATTTAAACAGCTAAATTTCAGCTATGCGGACGCGCGGACTGGTCCGCAGACCAATGTTGTAAGATTCTGCGGACGCGGATCATTGATAGAAATCCGCGGACGGACGCGGACGCTAAATTTCAAGATCCGCACACCTCTGACACAGGGGTGCGGATCTTGACATTTTTGACTTGGGGGGAAGGGGCAAAACTTTGACGCCGGGGGGAGGGAGGGGGCAAAACTGTTTTCATTGTTGAAAATTGGTCTGAGAACAAAAAAATATTTCGATAATTAAATGATGTCTTACTCCCCCCACCCCCCGGCCCCGCCCCCCTAAATCCGCCCCTGTATATACACATACTTACGCTTGCATACACAGGCGACAGACATAAATTATATACAAATACATTAATTATACACACACACATTAATTATATACAAAAAACATATGTTATACATAAATATATTAATTATAAACACATAGATTAATTATACACACATACACACAGCGACATACATTAATTATTACACGCGTATTACACATTAAATACATGAATGGGTACTTTCGGATATCATAAATAAAAAAAGCTAAGAACAATAAAACACGACAGGGATCCATACTTCACAGAACTGACCTGGTCATTGCACCAAACGGTCACACCTAATGTGGTCAAACCCAACACTGCACCCGGCCAGGGGATGTCTCCCGTCGTGGCGTCTCTCCAGATGTGCATGTAGTCTGTGAAATATTCAGTGTGACACAGTGTGACACAGTATGTCACAATAGGACACAGTATGACACAGTATGACACAGTATGAAAGTATTACATAGTTTGACACAGTATTACATAGTATTTCACAGTATGACACATTATTACATAGTATTTCACAGAATTACACAGTATAACACAGTATTACATAGTGTGACACAGTATTACATTGGTCTAATACATTATGACACAGTATTACATAGTATGACACAGTATGACACAATATTACATAGTATGACACAGTATTACATAGTGTGACACAGTATTACACAGTGTGACACAGTATTACATAGTGTGACACAGTATTACACAGTGTGACACAGTATTACATAGTATGACAGTATTACATAGTGTGACACAGTATTACATCGTATGACACAGTATAATACATTACGACAGTCATACATTTGTGCTGAAGTTTATTAAAACACACCCGTCACTATCTAGATCAGTGGTTGCCAAACCTTTTTGAAGCAGTCCTAGACTAAAATGGTAAGTTCTTTTTCTTTTTTTTTCCTTCATGAAACGATCGCTGTGAACATTGCTTGCAGTCTTATTTGTATACTTGATATTGTTCTTGAGAAACAGTTGAATTGCTCTCGGTACCGTGGATTGAGGACCACTGATTTAAAGACTAACCTTGTCTGGGCAGTCCACAGGAGTAGTTGGCCGGGTCGCTTAGTGTTAAGTTGGAGGCTGCATTGGCGTAGAGTGCCATGAACTCATTCCACCCTCCTACATCAACCATGGCTGAAACATAACATGTACACTAGATATGATGAAACATAACATGTACAATAGATATGATGAAGCATAACATGTGCACTAGATATGATGAAACATAACATGTACAATAGATATGATGAAACATAACATGTACAATAGATATGATGAAACATAACATGTACACTAGATATGATGAAACATAACATGTACACTAGATATGATGAAACATTACATGTACACTAGATATGATGAAACATAACATGTACACTAGATATGATGAAACATAACATGTACACTAGATATGATGAAACATAACATGTACAATAGATATGATGAAACATAACATGTACACTAGATATGATGAAACATAATATGTACACTAGATATGATGAAACATAACATGTACACTAGATATGATGAAACATAACATGTACAATAGATATGATGAAACATAACATGTACACTAGATATGATGAAACATAACATGTACACTAGATATGATGAAACATAACATGTACACTAGATATGATGAAGCATAACACGTACAATAGATATGATGAAACATAACATGTACACTAGATATGATGAAACATAACATGTACACTAGATATGATGAAACATAACATGTACACTAGATATGATGAAACATAATATGTACAATAGATATGATGAAACATAACATGTACACTAGATATGATGAAACATAACATGTACAATAGATATGATGAAGCATAACATGTACACTAGATATGATGAAACATAACATGTACAATAGATATGATGAAACATAACATGTACAATAGATATGATGAAACATAACATGTACAATAGATATGATGAAGCATAACATGTACACTAGATATGATGAAACATAACATGTACAATAGATATGATGAAACATAACATGTACACTAGATATGATGAAATATAACATGTACAATAGATATGATGAAGCATAACATGTACACTAGATATGATGAAACATAACATGTACACTAGATATGATGAAACATAACATGTACAATAGATATGATGAAACATAACATGTACAATAGATATGATGAAACATAACATGTACACTAGATATGATGAAACATAACATGTACACTAGATATGATGAAACATAACATGTACAATAGATATGATGAAACATAACATGTACACTAGATATGATGAAATATAACATGTACACTAGATATGATGAAACATAACATGTACACTAGATATGATGAAACATAACATGTACAACAGATATGATGAAACATAACATGTACAATAGATATGATGAAGCATAACATGTACACTAGATATGATGAAACATAACATGTACAATAGATATGATCAAACATAACATGTACACTAGATATGATGAAACATAACATGTACACTAGATATGATGAAACATAACATGTACACTAGATATGATGAAACATAACATGTACACTAGATATGATGAAACATAACATGTACAACAGATATGATGAAACATAACATGTACACTAGATATGATGAAACATAACATGTACACTAGATATGATGAAACATAACATGTACACTAGATATGATGAAACATAACATGTATTCTAGATATGATGAAACATAACATGTACACTAGATATGATGAAACATAACATGTACACTAGATATGATGAAACATAACAACCCGATCACACCCCTAAACATCAACCCGATCACACCCCTAAACATCAACCCGATCACACCCCTAAGCATCAACCCGATCACACCCCTAAACATCAACCCGATCACACCCCTAAACATCAACCCCGATCACATCCCTAAACATCAACCCCAATCACACCCCTAAACATCAACCCGATCACACCCCTAAACATCAACCCCGATCACACCCCTAAACATCAACCCCGATCACACCCCTAAACATCAACCCGATCACACCCCTAAACATCAACCCCGATCACACCCCTAAACATCAACCCCGATCACATCCCTAAACATCAAACGTATTTCTAAAAAGTTGCACCCCCCCCCCTCCCCTTTCTGTTACAACATATTTTTCTAATACATAAACAATAAGTATACTGTACCCACTGATAACAAACAGAATGGCAGCACCAGCCAGTAACACGACCGTCTGTAGTGTGTCTGTGTATATGACAGCTGCCAGACCTCCTGACGGATACATACAAACATATATAAAATACCAGAGGTGCCAAAATCTTGAAATAAATCTCGTTATCTTCGCACTTTTTTTTTACCTTTGTTAAAAATGAAGTGATAATTGAAATATATACCACATCGAATAGTGTGACCCCCCCCCCCCAGTGGGGGGGGGAAGGGGACGTACTCCAAGGGGTAAGCGAAGAGTGTGGCGGGCGTTGCGGTGGGGGGGGGACAACAGGAACGTATAAATGATAGTGTTACCGAAATTAAAAAAAAGAGATACACAGATGTCCAAATTTCGGAAACTTGTAGTACAACTTAATCATTAATGGACATAATGGTGATAAATGCATCCCCCCTCATCTATAGCTTACCTTGCATAAGTGCGAACTAAATATCAAATACCTTTTCTATTGAGAATGTAAAAAAAATAAAGTTAAATTTAAAACACATATATCCTACACTGTAACTGGTATCTAACCTGCTATGATGTTAAGGGCTGTTACCGCCAAAATAATGTTAAATTTAAAACACATATATCCTACACTGTAACTGGTATCTAACCTGCTATGATGTAAAGGGCTGTTACCGCCAAAATAAAGTTAAATTTAAAACACATATATCCTACACTGTACCTAGTATCTAACCTGCTATGGTGTAAAGGGCTGTTACAGCCAAAATAATGCCTATACAGGCGTACAAATTCCAGCCCAAAATCTGTCGCATAAAAATGGCACCGGAGAAAATCTCAGACTGTAAATAAAGAAAGAAAAGAAGCAAAACACCATCAATTATTGTCTTCACGCATGTATAAATCGATATATCCTAATACCTATGGTTTCACTATAAAGATTCATGTGCCATTGATTGTATATCCGCATTATTTAATTATTTTCTCTTTCTAAGTGGGGGCAATCCATTGAAAATAAGCTATCTCCCGTAAAAGATTTTTTGTCTTTTTAATTTTTTTTTTAAAGCCTAGGTATTCAAAGATACTTACAGATATTTTTATGATGATATAGCTAAACAAACAGAAAACTGTCAGATAGATTCGGAGTCTGACTCCGCCAAATCTTTTCTTTAAATATTCCGGCATCGTGAAAGCCTGACAAGATTTAAAATATAGATCGTACAATAACATACATAAATAAATTGATTGTTTAGATATATAATACAAGGTTCTTATAGTAATTGATAACGTAAGGCCATGTGGGACTGTTTTAAAAAAAAAAGTTGGACAGATCTCGAGGGAACATAAGAAAATAAAAAAAATACTGCAATGAACGTTTAACGTCGTGAAAAATGCAACATAAATACATAGAATGTGATACTATTAAATAATAAATTTAAAACTTACCCCGCTTGAAACGTAGACTGGAACAAAAACCTATCCTAGAGCTATCAGTAGATAAATAGCCTGTAAACAAAATCAGTAGATAAATAGCCTATAGAACAAAATCAGTAGATAAATAGCCTATAGAACAAAATCAGTAGATAAATAGCCTATAGAACAAAATCAGTAGATAAATAGCCTGTAAACAAAATCAGTAGATAAATAGCCTATAGAACAAAATCAGTAGATAAATAGCCTATAGAACAAAATCAGTAGATAAATAGCCTGTAAACAAAATCAGTAGATAAATAGCCTATGGAACAAAATCAGTAGATAAATAGCCTATAGAACAAAATCAGTAGATAAATAGTCTATAGAACAAAATCAGTAGATAAATAGCCTATAAAACTAAATCAGTAGATAAATAGCCTATAGAGCAGAAGTATAAAAGTGTCTGAAAATATTTGTACTAAAAATCTTGTTATTGCAGTCCAGTATAAACAATAATATCAAAATGCACATATTATAAATAGAGCAGCCCACATGCTATGTGATGCACGAACCAGGGGCAAATTTAATAACGGAAGGCGCACATTGCGTGCACCCTTGACGACAACTGCCCCGAAAACATCATTTTATTACACTCATATTTTTTTTCCTGTCTGTTTCTTCAAAGGCGGCAAAAGAATTTTTTTTTCCCTTATTCACTTCTGGCATGAGCCTTGGCGCATCCACTATTTGTTGCCCCCCCCCCCTACTTTGCGGAGTTTACAAAGCCACCCCCATCTCCGTGGCAGAAGTGGTATCCTTTGCCACTTCACCTCAGGGTTGGAGGGGGATATCTGATTCTGAGTTTGTTATATGTTAGATACCGGGGGGGGGAAGGGGTTTAGTTTTATTTTAAAAAAATGAAATAACATACTTCAATTTTCTATGTAGATGTGAGATGTGGAGTAAGTGGGGGGGGGGGTAAGTGGGGGTTGAAGAAGTGGGAAGAGGGTCTGAATTTTTTGCTTTAATTTTATAATAAGGAGGGCACATTTTTATAGTTTTTTGCTGTACATGATATGTGGGTGGTCGGTCCCATACAGTTATTGAAATCACTATTATATAGGTCCTGCGCATAACTAAAATAAAAAATAAATTAATTAATATAAAAAAAAAAACAACGCACGTGCCACTCGTATATAGCACAAGAGAAACCATTGGCTGCTGCTGTACCGGCCAGACCAATGAACATTGGAGCTCCGACATTGCTGGCGAATATGGAAGCACCGACCTGTATAATACATAATGTATACAGCATTGTAAAAAAAAAATAATCTATGTAACGATAACAAATATTTATAAAATATCAACATAAGAAACAAACAATATTTGTGCATATGCGTGAAAACTTTAAAATATCATTCAGAGAACTATTGATCTGAATATTTTCTTTCTAACATGTTCTTTACCAACTTTATTCTAAGTTATCTAATAAAATAATAACGATTTGGTTCTGCGTTAGATCGAAAGTAAAGAATGAATACAACAGTATTCCAGTTTAAAATACAATCACGAAAAAATCGGATCTGCCCGAAACCAAAAAAAAAAATAACCTAGCCTACCGATCATGCCTAAGGGGATATAACTCTATGCAAAGGTTTTGCAGGGTAACAGCTAGTATAATATATTTGTGAATATCCACTTTGTACATATTTTTTAAAAGGACTTCACCAGACCCTAACAAATTAGGTTGGTCAATGATCTCACGCATTAGAGCCGCCTATAAGGCTGGTGTGGCAGGCACACCACGCTATCAAAGGTGGCGCAAAAAGCAAAATAGTTTGTCAAAAAGATATTGTTGTGTATTAGTCTGTGAGTTGCGCAGCAGAATATCTGCTGTCAGAATATTATACTTGGGTGTGAGGACTGTGTTGGGTCAATTAGCGTGTTTGAATGGCATGGCGTGGGTTTAATCATGAAAGGTTGGGAGATCAAAGTAGTGAATGGAGAGTGACCTGAGTGACCTGAGTGACCAGTATGACCAGTGGAGCATGGCTGTATTTGGTTGAGGAGATAAAGGCGGGGGGGGGGGGGTAGGCGGGAAGGTGATTGTAGGTGAACGTGTAGAAGGGAGTTAACCTACGGAAAAGACTTTATCGTATGGGACAGGTGTAGTTCACGAGTGTTGGGCCGTTGCTGACTGGACTTTATTAATATTTTTCCATGATTCTTTTTTTTTTATAGATTTAATGGATTAAACGTATATTATTTGTTTTTATGAATATATTGTTCCTATTAGTGATTTGATATTTGAAGTGTTCCCTGTTGTGTATTAGTTTGTGAGTTGCGCAGCGCTGTGTTTCTATGTGCGAGTTTTCCCAAAGTGTCATTTGGTGCGTGGTGTTCAAGAGGCAGTTGGGATGCTGATCTTAAAGAATGCGGACATATTATCAAGTATTAACAAAGGAGATAAATTAGAGGCCCAAAAAGATCTTGTACACAACAATATACTTTTTTTTAAAAGCCAAATCACATTAGCGAAATATATTGAAATAGTTACCGGGATCCAGTGCATGCTTTTACCGGCCAGAAAGTATCCGGTAGCGTTGTGTCTGTTTGGCCGACATGTTGACTGAAAAATTTGGTTGAGAATGAAATAAATAAATAAAATACATTAAATAAGTGTGATAAAAAGTAAGTTTAAAAATTGGGATTAAAAAAGTAAGTTAAAAAAGTGTGATTAAAAAAGTAAGTTTAAAAAAAGTGTGATTAAAAAGTAAGTTTTAAAAAAGTAAGTTTCTAAAAAGTAAGTTTCAAAAAGTAAGTTTTAAAAAGTAAGTTTTAAAAAGTAAGTTTTTTAAAAAGTAAGTTTTTAAAAAGTAAGTTTAAAAAAGTAAGTTTTAAAAAAGTGTGATTAATAAAGTAAGTTTTAAAAAAGTGTGATTAAAAAAGTAAGTTTAAAAAAAAATAGCGGAGAAGCTCAACACTTCAATATAATAAAGGTATGTCAGTTTTGAAGAGGTTTGTTGGTGGATGTAAATTAATCGCCTGGATCGCCGCTAGCAATCCTTTGGCCCAGTGACTTTGATATTATTTCGGCTTGAACCATTTTTCGGTGGTACTGTATCAACACCGTGTTTAATGACAAGGTAAATTCGACATTGCTACTAAGCCAGTTATTATATATATATATATATATATATATATATATATATATATATATATATATATACATGTATATAATATAGAAGCTGTGTTCTTTTTTACCCCCACCCCCTGCAGTATTGTTTACTTGGAGAAGGCCAGGTTGATATCTCTACAGCTGAATCGTTTTAAAAACAGCACTGCATTAAATGGTCTCATTTCATAGAAAGGGTTGGGGTGGGGGTGGGGGTGGGGGCAGCATTCTCCAAACACCTGCGGAATGAAATAATTTCTGTGCCCTGTGCACTTGTGTGTGTGTAAAATGCTGCTTTTAACACGATTCTTTAGAGGGAAAAAAAAACTACACAATCTTGATTTCTTTATAAACTGGCGCAGTTGATGTTCATCTCTGTGTCAATCTGTAGGCTTAGTTTTGAAGTTTTCTTGTACCGCTTGAGTGTGCGTGTGTGTGTGTGTGTGTTCAAAAACAGGTTTTAACCTTAATCTCTCGACATCATCCTCCCCCCCCCCCCCAATCGCATCCATCCATTTGGTTCATCATCTCGTCTCGTTTAGCCCACCTTCTTTCGTGTTTATTTATTTCTGTTCACTCATTTTTTTTTTAAACGTTACATCTACATTGACTTTTGCGACAAAAAGATCTTCATATAGATAGATGCATATATCAATGTATGTCAATCGATCTTGGTATAGATGCAGCCTTATTTTAGGCTTGAAAAAAATGACCAGAAGTGTACTGTTATGCGTATATAGATAAAATAAAATAGTCAAATAAAAATGTATACTTCGCTGTACCCTGCAAAACCTTTGCATAGAGTTATATCCCCTTAATATGCTTAATCGGTAGCAGCCACGTAGCCAGGGGGGGTGGCACTGGGGGGCCGTGCCCCCCCCCCCCTCGCTAGGTATGGAGTGCCCCCCCCCCGCTTAAAAAAGAAGAAAAGAGGAAAAAAAAAGTAAAGGTGCCCCCTTGATGGGTATTGGTGCCCCCATGCTTACTTTGACCTGGCTACGGGCCTTATCGGTAGGCTAGGTTATTTTTTTGGTTTCGGGCAGATCCGATTTTTTCATGATTGTATTTTTAAATGGAATACTGGTGTATTAATTCTTTGTTTTCGATTTAACGCAGAACCCACGCCGCTATTATTTATATAGATTCTAACAGTTCTACTTATCTTAGTGTGATGCGTTAAATACTCATTCTGTGTGAAAGGCATTTTATCTTTCTTCATAAGTACCATTCTTCTTTTTTCATAAAATTTTAATATTATCTTCTATAATTTCTTATTAATTAACAAACTATCTTCTGCATAGTGTATCCATATCTTAAATCTTTTAGGGGTGCTCTGTGCAGTAGCGAGGGGTGGATTAAGAACAATATATAGCTATATAAATGATAGCGGTGTGGGTTCTAAGTTAAATCGAAAGTAAAGAATTAATAAAACAGTATTCCAGTTTAAAATCATCAAACGTAAACAATAGTAATAAAAATCATGAAAAAATCACATCTGTCCGAAATAAAAAATAACCTAGCCTACTGATCAAACAAACCTAAGGGAATATAACTCTATGCAACAGTTTTGCAGGGTACAGCTAGTATATATATATATATATACTAGATATTAAGCCCGGCGTTGCCCGGGAAATCTAGGTGTAATGTTAAACCCCTTCCTAATCAATTTAATTAATTTAATTAGGTGCTGATTTATGCCACCTTCCTAATGTGCAGAAATGACCTACATTTCATACGTCAAAAGATGTGGCTGCCATAGCCAACAAACCATCATCAAAAAGTAATCCATCGAGGGAACAATAACCTCCAGTACACAATGTTAACAAACTATAATAACTGAGCGTGATTATCTAATGTGCAGCCGATTTACGTGAAATGCGTAGCCGCTTTACGTGAAATCAAGTGCAGAGTTGTTTTTTTTTTATTTGACGTCTAGTTATAGTTAAAATCAAAACAAAGCATTAAAAAAATGCCCTGAAAAGTAAAAAATAACTACTTTACTATGTCATTTAGCAGCGCGAAGGCACTCATGGAAATGACGTCATAGAGGAATTTTTTTTATTTATAGCGACGGCGCTCCCATTCTGCAAATGACGTCATAGGTCATGGGTTAATTTACGAACGCGCTCGCTAGTGACCTAGTCTGATTAAAATGCTATCTGTTGTAATAAAAACTAAAATAATTGGAATGATATTATATATTATTATCATTATTTAATATTTAAGATTACATTTCAAAATTAAAAACCACAGAAACAATTTAAAACTGTAGATTTAAAAAAAAAGAAAATTCGAATCGATAACGCCATTTTGAATTATGTTTTCGTGAACTCGCTGGTCGCGTGATTACTTTATCAAATACTATTGTTTTATTTATTATAATTTCTGGAGGTCGTTTATTTATAGAACGGATTCCCCACACGCTACCCGCAACCCGGATAAGCTTAGCTGCTTAATAATGGTGTAGAATATATATATATATATATATATATATATATATACAGTGGATTCCGCTTAATTGGGACACCGCTTAGTTGGGACAGCCGCTTATTTGGGACAAATCTCAAAGAAACCAAACCAAGAAGCCAATAGTAAATGTGTATGTTTAATTGGGACAGTCGCTTAATTGGGACAAAAAGCCTCGGTTCCAATGTGTCCCGATTAAGCGGAATCGACTGTATATATATATATATATATATATATATATATATATATATATATATATATATTGTTCATTTTTCTTTTCTCAAAACATTAGTTTGATTTCTATGGCTAAAAACGATTTTTTTCTATTTTACTTTATTTTCCCTCCCGATCCTATCACCAGATGCTAATGTTTTGTATAGGTAGCGTTGCCTGTCGGCCAAAAAAAAATGGAAGGGTAAATATAGGTTTAGAAAAAGTAGCTGTCCCCAGGTCAAGGCAGGCTACTTCAAAATTATCGCTCGTTGTTTTTTTGGGATAAAAATGATACTAGCAGATTAAGAAATAAAGAAAGTTTAACAACATTGCAACATATTCTCCTAAAAATTGTTGATGGAAACTTCCAAATCTATTACAAGCTTTTGAACAGAGCACCTTATTTCTCTTGACTTACCTACGCAGCTGCACGGACTAGAATAATCTTATTAAGGCGACTGATTTGAATACATTTCTTTTGTTTTCAAAAAACGATTTTCAGACAACGATATGTTTCGATGGGAGATAGTTTTGAAGAATTACTCTTTTTGTTGCTGTTTAAATTTTTAAATCTAAATTTGAATACCTATTTTTTATTTTTTTTATTTTTCATTTGAATCCTTTATCACTTTTTTGTTTTATATTGGGGACAAATTTATTTATTTTTTTTTAGATAAGATACAATTTAAATATTAAACAGATAAAATAATTGACGAAAGAAAACTTTTTTTTTAATGAATGAAATTAGAAATCCGCCTACCCATAATCCAACAACCAGCACAAGAACAAAGTACACCACTATGGCGGCGTAATCTCCATCGTCCAGTACTTCCGCCATGTTGTGACGTAATTATTTAACAGTGATGCTTGCAACTCAATCACTGAAAAGTGGTTCAAAGTGTAATAAGGCACACACAAAAACAACAACAACTGACTGTTATATTGCACTAGTTTGTTCTGGCGGTACGTACAAAAATAACAAGTGATCGTTATATTGTACTAGTTTGTTCTGGCGGTACGTACAAAAATAACAAGAGACTTATATTGCACTAGTTTGTTCTGGCGGTACGTACAAAAATAACAAGTGACTGTTATATTTTACTAGTTTGTTCTGGCGGTACGTACAAAAATAACAAGTGACTGTTATATTGTACTAGTTTGTTCTGGCGGTACGTACAGACTCTCTACTGTCAACTCTGTCAAGCTGCTGTACGGTGATAAATAATGTTGCGCCTTCCCCCTACCCCCCCCCCAACCTCCTCCCTATTCACAGTTTTATATGCAAATCAACTCCAGAGGCGAAGAATTTAAAAAAAAAAAGAATTATGCGGTACAAATTCTGTCCTCATACACACATCCTCAAACATAGAGACACACACACACACACTCACCGACGCATACACATATATAGACACGAGTTACACATACACACACACACACACACACCGACACCTACACAAATATTGGTATTGGCGTAAATACTGTAAACACATTCACACAAGCACACGCACGCATAAGCTTAAGCACATGCCTTAATGAAACAGAAAAGGAAATGTTTGACACATCACTGTACATCTTGTCGTGGAGGGGGGGGGGGTAATTGCTATAAAAGGGGGTGGGGGAATAAATGGTGCTTCTAACCAATAACATTATACTACTGCACCTCTTCTATTTCATACTTATTTCAAGAGTGTACATTTTATTACCGGAAAAAAAAAAGGAAAGAAATGTAACACAATGGATGAACAGTGTATGCACACACGAAGGCGGTCACTCAATGGAGGTCGAAAAAGGGGGGGGGGGCTCTCTATGTTTGCGTGACGGGGCGGCAACACTTGATGTTAATGACCGGCTGTATATGCACGCCTACAGGGGCGGCCACACACTGGATAAACTAGAGATAGATGTAATCAAACAAATACTGAGACAAAGTCAGTTTATCAATATTTACTTAACGGGAAGCCATTTGAAAAAAACAAATAAAACAAATAAAAAACCTTTTCACGTCGGGAGTCGCACAAACAGATCGAAGCAGTGGCGTAGGGAGCTTAACTCGCGCCCGGGGCATGATGACCCCCCCTTGTCCCCCTCACTACGCCACTGTATGGAAGATCCGCCCGCCATGGCTGCATATCTGCATACGTCACTTGAGTCACATTCAGAAAGTTTTCAAATATCATTTAGGGCGACCCCCCATTCTTCATTAGCCCCGGAGAACGGCTGTGACTCCGTGTGGAAACGTAACTAGAACAATTATAAATGAAACAAGCATTTAATTTGATATTAACCTAGTTAGTAAACAAATATATTAAACAAAAAACTAACCACCAACCACCGCCACGAATGACTAGTGCACAGGGTCAAAGAGGGAACATCTTTATATACAGTGGATTCCGCTTAATTGGGCACCGCTTAATTGTGACAGCCGCTTATTTGGGACAAATCTCAAAGGAACCAAACCAAGAAGCCAATAGTAAATGTGTATGTTTAATTGGGACAGCCACTTAATTGGGACAAAAAGCCTCGGTCCCCATGTGTCCAAATTAAGCGGAATCGACTGTATATATATATATATATATATATATATATATATATTGAATGAGCTGGTTACAGCTTACTACAGTGTTTCCCAAAGTGTAAAACGCGTACCCCAGATGGTGCGGGAAGAAATAGGTGGGAGGACGCGCTGCACTTGGCTGTGAACATTAAGGTAAATATGAAATGCTAAAGTGAAAACAACGAAATGAGGGGAAACCATGGCCGTGAAAACAACGAAATGAGAGAAACCATGGCCGTGAAAACAACGAAATGAGGGGAAACCATGACAATAAAAAACAATAAAAGTGCTACTCATTACAAAGGGGGTACATTGATGACGAAAGCTTGGGAAACACTGGCTTACTATGACCAAGTAAGCAATGGTTCTATTGGACCTTTCACGTACTTTATGACGTGATATATATATATATATATATATATATATATATACATGTATATATATATATATATATAACGATCGTAATTACAATATGCAATGCTATTAATGCTTCTTATATGCATTTATCAATATCATTAACATCATTATTCTGGTTTAATGTTATAATGAATATGGAATGTATTTAAGACAACGCCTGTTAGTTACAAATTATGGTAAAATTACCCCGCGGGTCGTTTGTTAGAAATGTCAATTATAAAGTTAAGCTGTGGAGGGGGGTAAATTTTCGTTACGTTCTTGCATTAAGTAACTTGCGACGGACGACTGTCATAAACATAAGTGGCATCTTCGCACTGAATGATATGTTAATCATTTGTTATTTTCAAACATTTCAAAAAAGTTTATGTGTCAGATTTTTCTTTAGACGAAACTAGAGTTAAGAATACACAACATTAATGAGTAAAAATGTATTTTATAATCACTGTTATTAGAATAACAAAACTGATAATATCGTTGTTTTATTTTGGTGCAAGTTTTCTTACCAGGCTTAAAGAAGTATTTATTTCTTTCTGTATACCAATATATAATATAATTATAGCGATTTGGGCGCTGCGTTAAATCGAAAGTTAAGAATTAATATAATAGTATTCCAGTTTAAAATACAATCATGAAAAAAAAAAAATCGGATCTGCCCGAAACCAAAAAATAACCTCGCCTGCCGATCAAGCCTAAGGGGATATAACTCTATGCAAAGGTTTTGCAGGGTACAGCTAGTACAAAAAATTAATCATTAATTCTTTTTATATCTACAGATTAGGATTATTATTATTATTTTTGTTTTTGCTATTATAAGAATAAATAATTAAAATCATATTTTTTCAATTTAATGTACCTGAATAACACATTTCTAATAAACTGTTTATTTGGTATTAGTATATGCAGTTCCTAGATATTGTAGAGACACAGCATTGATGGAGTATTATCTTACGCTTTCTAGTAGTCTAATTAAATCTCCAGACTCGATCGATAAAATGACTTCCACAACATGAGATGTCTACAGAGTAACGGGGGAGGGTATTTTTCTCTTTGGAAGTGGCTACGGTTCCAAGTAAAGGGAACTCCGTATTATCTTATTCCGTGTTCAGCTATAGATGCATATTTTTTTTTGTTTTCGGGGCTAGGGTTAAGGTTAGGGTTAGGAATAGGGTTAGGGGGTTAGGGTTAGGGATAGGATTAGAGTTAGGGTTAGGGTTAGGGATAGGGTTAGGGTTAGGAGCAATATCTATAGACGGATCCCGAAAAAAAAATTCGGAGTCCGGCCATCGCGCATGCGCTCATCACAGCCGTAAAAAAAATAAAGTCCGTCTAGAGCGCTAGAGCGCCTGCGCATCTATAGTTAGGAAAAAAAAATAATACGGAGTCCCGTTCCTTGGAATTGTAGCCACTGCGTTTCTTTTTTTTTTCAAATGCTTACAGTAAAAAAAAATTAGACACCCTGAATAAATATCTAAGACCGATAACCCATGTTAGCTTTTCTTTCATTGACCTTCCTTTGTCAGTGATAATATTAGGTTTTAAAAATTCACTGTTGTTGTCACTGATAAAAAAACACTTTTTTTTTCTTTCAAATGAGATAAGATGACCTTTTCAAAAAAAAAAAAATACTTTGATTGCACGATATCGTGAAATGATAAAATAAAAAAAAAATCTTCTGTTATATGTGTTGTCAGAATAATAGTTGCATTTAAATTTTTCAAAAAAGTAAAAAATAATAATAATAATAAACAAACGAACATTACAAAAAAAGGGGGATAACTTTGAATAAAACAGAAGGAAAAAATTTAGTGACTCGATAATCTTGTATAGACAGACCCCTCCTCCCCCACCCCGGGCGCTACCCACAAAGGGGAGGCAAATGTTATATTTTACATATAATATATGGTTTTCGAATGGGGAGGAAGCGGCGCTAAAAAGGTATTGTGCCCCGAGCGCGAGTCAAGCTCGCTACGCCACTGCTTCAAGTAGTGATTGTAGACGAGCGAGGTCAATTTCGGAAGGACTTAATTTTTGTTTAGGATCTCAATGAACCCTGGGTTTAAACCCTGGACTTACAGAATGAAGACATAACTGACTAATCGAATGATACTTAAATGTATAGTACGATACTGCATATCAATGTATGCATTGTTATTGAGTTCCTATTACATTCCGACCGTCGCTGTACCTAGACATTGTCAAACTAAGTTGTCGAAGGCTTCTATACTCTCTCTCTCTCTCTCTTTCTCTCCCCCCCCCCCCACCCTCTGAACCCGAAACCGTAAAAACGGTCCTGAAAATGACAGCAACGTACAGTAAAATATGAGAAGATCAACATTAGAAAAACTATTAAAAACTATCAAAAAATATTATACCTTAGTGAAGCCAATGACTTTTGGTGATGAGAAAATGTGAACGTTTGATTTCCCCATCAAAGTTTACCACAAACTGTTTTGAAGAACAACAGACATTGTCAAATCGAACAAATGCTGACTTCAATCCTGAGATAAGGATGATACTAAACGCTGTTTTGATGTAGTTTTTAAGCCCTTGTTGATATCTTTGTTATCTCCAACTTCTTGTGGTTTTACTATCGTCACATTTGTTTTGTTTTTTAAGGACCAGCAGAACAATGAAAAAAGACAGAACAGAAATATAATATATCACTTTAGTGCAAATTATTTACACTAGTTTAATGAATTACACTCGTTAAATGATTTTAACTCGTTTAATGAATTACACTCGTTAAATGATTTTTAACTCGTTTAATGAATTACACTCGTTTAATGAATTACACTCGTTTAATGATTTACACTAGTTTAATGAATTACACTCGTTAAATGATTTTAACTCGTTTAATGAATTACACTCGTTAAATGATTTTTAACTCGTTTAATGAATTACACTCCTTTAATGAATTACACTCGTTAAATGATTTTAACTCGTTTAATGATTTACACTCGTTTTATGAATTACACTCGCTTAATGATTTACACTCGTTTAATGAATTACGCTCGCTTAATGATTTACACTCGTTAAATGATTAACACTCATTAAATTATCTATATACACTTACTGAATGTTTTCAAAATTATCTTGCTTAAGTCAAAGAGCTTAATACTTTTCCTGTGTGAAACTTTACGTTTATGTATCCACTACAGGAAGTGGGGGGGGGGGAGATTTGGTTGATAACATAAACTGAATGCATAAAACGAAATCACTGTTGTAGGAAAGATTTTTTTTTTAAATAAAGAATCATACATCACAACAAGTCAGCGAAGGGTCATTGATGCATATCTGGTTCTTTTCTTTTTTTTAAAAAAGCTAGGGGAAGGGAGGTGTTCCCCCACTCCACTCACCACTCTTTTTTTTTTTTGGATTCAAATTCGAAATCAATAAATGCCACATTTTTTTTTAAAACGTGACATCAAAAAGAGAAGGGGAAAAAAATGAAATGGAAAAAAAAGAGGCAATAGAGAGTAGACAATATCGTAGGGGAAAAGTGCAAAACATTTGAATGCAAACGACATTGACTTCTGGATAGAAAAGTGTGAAATGATGGCAAACTTTAAACGAACGAGTCTGTTATGTAGTGCAGTGGTCCCCCCAACATTTTTCTCGCCGCGGATCGGTCAAAGTGTGATAATCTCACAGCTGCCCGCTGGGGGGGGGAAGAAGGGGTGGGGCGGGAGTTGATTATTTATATTTTAGATTGTAAATATAAAGGAAATAATTTAATATTTCTAGGCGGCCCGGTATAATTTGATCCACTGACCGGTATTGGTCCGCGGCCCGGGGGTTGGGGACCACAGCTGTAGTGGATATGTATTGCTGCTCTAACAGAACAAAATTTGAATATAATTACTTATGTGGACCTTTATATATATATATATATATATATATATATATATATATATATATATATATATATATATATATAATAAATTTTGTTGAAGGGTTGCTTGGTAAAAAATCTAATAAAATAATAGCTATTTGGGTTCTGCGTTTAATCGAAAGTGAAGAATCTATACAACAGTACATGTATTCCATTTTAAATACAATCATCATGAAAAAGTCGGATCTCCCCGAAACCAAAAAAAAAAATCTAGCCTACCGATCAAGTCTAAGGGGATATAACTCTATGCAAGGGTTTCGCAGGGTACAGCTAGTAAATATGATTTGTTGTCACTAATTACAAACATGAACTAAATGCAAATACATGTATCATTATCCGATCAGTGAATGTATTAGTATACATAAATTAACTCCCTTTGGTCGGAAAAAAAGGTGATAGGCTGGGGGGAAGGGGGGGGGGGTCTAAAAAGTGTTGCAATCAATGGACGAGTCCTTAGGGAATAACGAGGAGACATGCCACAAAAATTTAAAAAGTGAAATATGTCGGTAAATAACAGCTTTTCAATGACACGATATTTGTTTTTGATTTTCTGTATGCTTGTGGGTTTGTGGCTGTGTCCTCAAATCTTGTAACTCACTTTTTGGACCTGTTGTGTAATGTAGCGCGAAGTCTGAACTTTGACCCACCTGTAGATTCTGTATGACTATACATGATTTTAATGGCTCCATGAGTTGACATTTTGTAGAGTGAATCACAAAGCTATTACCGTCTCTTTACCATGGCCTGGCCTTAGGCCGATTTGACCGATTGCCCCGAATTGGGCACTTGCGCCTGGCAGGGGCCCCGCATTTTAATTTCATTAATAGTACCGGTAATTGTTGCAATGTAAAAAAAAAATTAGACGAGGGGTGGGCCTCGCAAGCATCCGTTAAATTGGGCCCAGCAGTTTGTAAGGCCGGCCCTGCTCTGTACATTGAAGAAATTATGGAATTTTGGAATAAATGAAAGGAAGTGGCTACGGTTCCAAGGAGTGGGACTCCGTATTATTTTTTTCGGGTTCCAGCTATAGAGGCGTATGCGCGGCAGACGGACTGCTTATTATTGCATATTTTTTTTGTTTTCGGGGCTAGGGTTAGGGTTAGGAATAGGGTTAGGATTAGGGCTAGGGGTTAGGGTTAGGAGCAATATCTATAGCTGTAAAAAAATATAGTCCGTCTAGAGCACTTTAGAGCGCATGCGCATCTATAGATTGGACCCCGGAGAAAATAATACGGAGTCCCACTCCTTAAGGAACCGTAGCCACTGCGTAAATGAAAACAGATCGATTCCATGCAGCTTGTTTAAGAAGTATCGATTTTGCACTAAAGAATGTATGTTGACAAAGTTTTCTCATGTTGTGAGGTATTAAAAATGATCAGCTATTTCACTTTTGAAGTTTCGGTGCAGAATAATAAAGGTTATTTCGAATAACGAGCCAGCTCATACACTGGCTGCTTTACAAGAAATGAAAACATCATGCTAAATTAATAAAAAAAAGCTGAAAAAAAAAACTAAGTAATTTTCACGTGACTGTAATTAGTGTATGGTTGTAGTTATACAAAGTCATTTTCTTATGTGTGCCGACGAATTTTGTGAAACATTTGTCTCTAATTGACAAGGGTTGTGTTGCATTGAATGCATGTATTACTGTTCAAAAACATTGAATACACAATAATTATAGAGAATCAGACAAGTTTTCAAAGTGTATATTACTTTGCCTAACTTGTATTTGTTGGTCTGAAATGGCTCACTGTCTTGTCCCTTGTTATCTTCCCATTCTTCTTCTTCTTCCTTTGGCTCTACAGCCCTGACCTGCCATACTACTCTTCTCCACTTTTTCCCGATCCAATCTCCATTTCAAAACAAATGCACACTATATTACACAAAAATCGGTTTAGAATAGGTAAACAGTGAAGAGCTCGTCGCTGTTCCAACACCGTAGAATAGCCATACAATAGTTAAACATATTAATAAGTATTATGCCATAATACAGAACAATGAACTCTTTATTAATATTATTATTGTTTGTTTTAAAACATTTTCTTCATTTATTGGGCAATAAAAATGCAGATTCATTACAGATTTGCCGCGACGTCTAACCATCTGGAAGATAAACCCGCCCTCCCATCCCTCCTATCTCCCCCCCTCCTCCCAATCCAGAGGCGTAGGTGGGCTGGAAAGTTGAAGGTTGGGAATCGGTGTGTGTGTGAGTGGGTATATTGGCCTACTCAGTGTTTTTTTTTTTTTGGCACAGGAATGGGTTGGCATTTTGAGAGTCCACCCCGGGAAGCCACAAACTCTCCTTACATTTTTTTTCAATCCTCTTGATACTGGCGGTATTGTGACGTCACGACCAGGTCAGGCGCACAAAGCTCCCACGTCCGAAGGCAGGCAGCAGTAGGAAATTATGTCACCTATCGGTACTAAACCTAAAAAAAAACTCTCGCCTCAAGCTTTACAACCCCAACTCGCCCAATACCCAAATTAATGCTTCTTCTTATTCTCACCCATCCACCCTTCCGTGTAGTCAGCGATGTATTGGTAAAATAAGAAGTAAGGGAACGCATAGTGGGAGTAAAAAAAATTGGGAGTTGTCGGGACATGAAAAAGTTCTGGAGGACCGCGTTCCGGTTCTGACAAAAAAAGTAAGGGAACGTCGTTCCACCGCGTTCCCTTCCCAAATACACAACTGCGTGTAAGCCGCGTGTACTCTTAATACCAACCATGTGTCAAATATTTATTACATACTGTAATGTACAATAAATGAAAAATATTCAGAAAATGAAATCAGAAACGAATTAATTCCTGAATAACCTAAAAGTTCTAAATTTTTTAGATAGGAGTGCATACTAGTGACGATCTTCTTCATTTAGGGCCCTGGCCTGCCATACTTCTCTTCTCCACTTTTCCCGATCCATGGTCTTCTTCCTCCACTCTCTCACTCCTATGGCTTTTAAGGTCTTTCTCCACCTCCTCTATTCATCTGCTTCTTGGTCTGCCCTTAGGCCTTTTCTCATTGGTGACAATAACATTGGCAACATTCTTCAATATTTTGTTTTTAAATACTAGTTAGTGTTCATGGTGTTTATTTATACATAATCGATAAGACGGGCTCAAATATCTGATTTACTTGAAAAAATATCGTAATACTATAGAAAAAAATATATATATTTCAGTGTCAGATATAAACTAAGCGAAGAACCCAAACAAAAATGTCGTCACTGCCGCTATTGCGATGGCTGCCGCCGCTGAGATATATTTAGCGTCTCCAGATATCCATGGTAACCATGGAGCTGGCCGAGTTGAATATAGAGGTCAGTGTGCTCATCAAGGCGGCCAGTAACGCGGCCAGCATAACTCCCCTTAAACCTGGGAAGATATCGGACAAAAAATAAAATTCTGCATTTAAAAATACCGTCATCAAGACGTAATCCACGGAACAAATATGCCAAAAATAAATGAAGTAACCAAAACTAAGGCTAAAAAGGATTGTCAAACGTGTACTAATAGTATTTATTCTCTCTCTCTCTCTCTCTCTCTCTCTCTCTCTCTTAGGTGAATATACATTATCCCGTGTACGTCACAATATCAAACAAACATAGCACACAGTCAAAAGCACTTTCAAATGGACTGAAATTAAAACATTTACCGTAGATACTCGCGTATAAGTCGATCTCGCAGATAAGTCGAGAGTATTTTTAAGTCGAAAATTACGAAATTTGGTGTGACCCGCGCATAAGTCGAGGGTAAAACTTGACAAGCAATATATTCTTTAAATTTCATAATTATACCGCTGGACTTTTTTCCATAATTTCAATTAAATTTGCATTTGTTAACTAGGCACCAAGTGATAAGCACGGGGTGACCGGATTTCAACCGTCACGATCGCATTGTAAGCAGCTCTACCAACTGAACCGTCCAGCCACTGTACCAACTAAACTATCCAGCCACTTCGCCTCATTTAGATTAAAAGTCTAGATGCTCTTAGAAAATTAGATATGCCGTGGGTACAGAAACAATTTCATTCAAATTTAATAAAGAGCTGCAAAACGCTGCGCTAAAAAATGTTGAGTCTATGTCTCCGGTTTCCGCCTTTACCCGCGTTGGCTTCCGGTGTTGAGTGTACAATGTCGTTACCCAAATTCTTAGGAATATTGTGTGGCTCGCGGATAAGTCGGTCCTGTTTTTTTTTTCAGTTAATTTTTAGCATAAATTTTTCGACTTATACGCGAGTATCTACGGAAAAAATGTAGTCACCTTGAGGCATTTTCCTTAGGATCAAGAGAGGGTAAGCTTTGATGTTGGAACACCCAGCTGAGTTACCGCATATTTTTGAACATGATGTTGGATCTGCGCACGCAACTTCGTCTGCAAAATCAGTTTTATATTTTCTTAAAACAATAGTTTAAGACTTATTAAAAATAGTAATAATTGTGTTATATGATTACTGGTCATGATTAAAATAGATTTTCGTTCGCCTGTAGCTATTTCTTCAAGATGTGAAAATTTTTCTCAAGCTGTTTAGTTTGGAAGTGGTTGCCATTCTTATAAAGCTCACCTGGAAACAGAATTCGGCTAATCATGCCTGGAATGATCCACAGGAAAAACGGGAAAATCTTTAATCCCGCAGCGAATACCGTGCCGCCTTTACTGTGGCTGACGTTTTTAGCTGATAAACATCGTTGGACCATAATCTGTTGACAGGGATTTAAAAAAAAAATCAAAGTATCTTATTTAAACGGGTTATTTTGCTTTCTTGTTTTAATTCATTAGATCGATTAAAAATATTAGACCATTTAGTGAATTAAAATAAACTAAATTAACTGCCATCTTAATCTTATTCACGTTGTGAATCTAACCGATAGAATTGTTGTATACCAAAGGATAGAAGTGTTTATACCAATGGACAGAAATGTTTTACACCAATCGATAGAAGTGGTGTATACACATCGATAGAAGTGTTTTTTTTTTATACCGAACGATAGAAGTGTTCATACCTATCGTCAGAAATGTTTTATACCAATCGATAACAGTTTTGTATACCAATCGATAGAAGTGGTGTATTGTATACTAATCCCATCGATAGAAGTGTTGTATACCAGACGATAGAAGTGTTGTATACAAATCGATAGAAGTGTTGTATACCAATCGATAAAGGTGTTGTATATATGACGTTCAAATTTATGTCATTGAGTAGAGCGCCCCTTTATGTGAAAATTTTTTGAAAGCAAGGCTTGATTGTTAAGAACATAAATATTGGACCTGATCATTGCACCATGTCCATAGCCCCAGGGTGGTCAAACCAAACACCGCACCTGGCCACGGGATATCGCCCGTAACTGCATCCCTCCAGATGTGTTGGTAATCTGTGGAGTATAAAAGCATGTTTGTCAGAATGCTTTTTTTTTTAATTCGATCTACCGTATACTTTTGTCTCTTATTGTATACACTTAGTGGTATACTCTAGTCAAGTGTAGTTCACTCACCGCTTACGTTCGTCCAGTATATATTAGTTTAGAAGATAGTATCTATTGTGTGTATAAAAGCAAACTGACTTGTGTGCCAGATTGTTTGTTCTATATTATTTACCGGTAAAAAAAAGTGGATATTAAGAAGCTATTTCCTTATTCATTTATTGGGGTGTATACATTGTACGAGTCTACGTGGAAATGTACTGTACTACATGTATATACAACCTACCACCGTCACACATACAAATATACAGTACTATATACAACCTACCACCGTCACACAGATACAAATATACAGTACTACATACAACCTACTACCGTCACACATACAAATATACAGTACTATATACAACCTACCACCGTCACACAGATACAAATATACAGTACTACATACAGCCTACTACCGTCACACATACAAATATACAGTACTATATACAACCTACCACCGTCACACAGATACAAATATACAGTACTATATACAACCTACCACCGTCACACACAGATACAAATATACAGTACTACATACAACCTACCACCGTCACACATACAAATATACAGTACTATATACAACCTACCACCGTCACACAGATACAAATATACAGTACTATATACAACCTACCACCGTCACACACAGATACAAATATACAGTACTATATACAACCTACCACCGTCACACAGATACAAATATACAGTACTATATACAACCTACCACCGTCACACACAGATACAAATATACAGTACTACATACAACCTACCACCGTCACACATACAAATATACAGTACTATATACAACCTACCACCGTCACACAGATACAAATATACAGTACTATATACAACCTACCACCGTCACACACAGATACAAATATACAGTACTATATACAACCTACCACCGTCACACACAGATACAAATATACAGTACTACATACAACCTACCACCGTCACACACAGATACAAATATACAGTACTACATACAACCTACCACCGTCACACAGATACAAATATACAGTACTATATACAACCTACCACCGTCACACATACAAATATACAGTACTATATACAACCTACCACCGTCACACAGATACAAATATACAGTACTATATACAACCTACCACTGTATATATATCTGCCTAGGACCACCACATGTCCATTGGCCTAGCCTCCCTCTCACTCAAGAACAACCCACCTTAAAAACGAGGTTGCAGAAATGCAATGCTATTCGTCTAAGTAACGGGGTTTGTTATCATTACTATAAAATGATTCCAGTCAAAATAATTCAGTCACGTCATGCAAAAACAAACAAACAAACAAACATTTCTATTGTTTCGATACTGACCTTTCCTCGGCATTCCACAAGAGTAATTGACCGGGTCACTCAGTGTCAGGTTGGAAGCCGCACGTGCGTATTGCGTCATGAACTCATTCCATCCTCCGATATCAATCAGAGCTGTAAGATTCTGATTGATAATTACGTCCTCACTATGTTTTCACATTTAACAAATTATTGACAATTTATTTTAATTCTAAGCCCAATAGTGTGATTTGATAAATAAGAAAAAAAAAAGTAAAGTTCCCTGAGCCATCGGGGCAGATGAAGTGTAGAATTCATGCGTTTCTTTAATTTCGGCCATATGAAGGGATTGTGTGGTTAGCACAACGCCCAGCTGCCTTTACTTCCCCAAGTTTAAGTCAGGTACCCATTCAAATCTGGGTGGACTTGTTAGACGACTTTGCAACAAATAACACCTGGAAAAATCCCATGGGCCTCACTGAGGATCGAACCCATGACTCTCAGGTCGACAGTCGAGTATCCACACCACTCGGCCATCCGTCCCACGATTTGATAAATAACATGACACCAAAACTTTTTTTTCAAAATGTCACATAA